>JBAMBP010003023.1:0-52467 GCA_037044515.1 Phortica magna | reverse complement strand
ACCATTGGTGAGGACAGACGGACGGACAGACGGACGGACATGGCTTAATCAATTTGTCTTGTCGTCCTGATCAAGAATATATATACTTTATAGAGTCCCCCTCCCCTCCTTCTCTGCGTTACATACATTTCGGCCAAACAAACACAATATACCCTGGTACAGTATGTACAGGGTATAAAAACAAACTTTTATAAAACGGAAGGCACGCTGTTGTCCTACAAATAGAATGACAAAATTTGGAATATATTTTTATTTTTCAAAAATGTTAATTTTGGTCCAATAAAAGTTGAAAGTGAGTTAAGACTTGACTTCAACAAACAGCGGTGGCCCTTAACAACAACAATATAGCAAGGCAAAAGATCAAAGGAGCGCTTCTCGAAGTTTTTCGTTTGATAACATATGACTCTCAAACAGTTTATCCCGAATGACAAAAGAGAGTGCTGACTATTGACTTATCGTGAAGCAAAGATCGCTGATGAAGGTGTTTGGCACCTCCCGAAACAGCTGTACTATTTGCATTCTGCTAGTTTTTTGAGCTATATCTTGGAATACTATTGTTGTTAAAAATTTCCAACATTTTGGTTACTAAAACTGGTGACCAAATCTGACCTCGAGCCTGTTTTTCTCATCTGAGTTTTTATTTTTTTCACAAATTATTTTATTGACATTTGTCAAATTATATTTTTGTCAAAGCCTACTTACAAATATGATAAATATGTATATGAATTCTAGTATTACAGAAAAAACGACTAAGTTAGCATAACAGCAGCGCCTCGTTTTGATGTTAGAGCAATTTTAGGTAAATCGTTTTCAATGGTGTGTTAATTCTCCTTTCACACGACTAATCAATTGTTTTATCTGTTATCAATTATATCATTACTGTATTATTGTATTATTATTATTCATTATTATTCGTATTATTGTCGTCGGGAACTATGCTTACATTTAATTTTGAGGTTATAGGGGCTTACATAAAATTCGGCTTGGAATAAAATAAAAATTGTATCATGTTTTGTGTATGTAAGCTTGAAAAGATGTTTTTTTTTTTGTGGTTACATGACCTCCGGTCAAATGGTCTTCCCCTTCATGTGAGCTCCCAAGGCGGTAGGTTTAATATTTAAGTTGAGCGATTTTTTCTCTAGCGGACGACTCCTTGAAGATCAGAATTAAAGTTAAGTATTTTTCGTGACCAATCATTTTTTTTGTTTTGCTTAGATTTTTTCTATTGTACTATGCAAACGTGTCTGAAATTAATATGTTGGTTGAAGCTATGTGTTGTTTAGCTTTTTTTTTTTTGTAATGTATATAATAAAATGTGCTGAAATTTGAAAATAAAGGGGGTAGTTCACTCGAACACCATTCGAATTCAAAACTGCTCGATAAAACGAGCAAGAGCAGTCCATGGGGGTGGCGTTGAAGGAGATCTCTCCACCAGCGATCCTCATCACTCGTCATCATTTGATTTTGAGGTGAGCATAGAAATATGAGTTTCTTTTTGAAAAGCCATTCATACGCAAACGAACCAAATGTATATGCCATGCGAAACATACGCTCATAAGCCACGTACGCATATACAGCCTCTGGCCCGGTCTCGCACCCGAGGGTACTTACAAGTCGAATTCAAAACAAACCCGGGTTTGGAATTCAGCCAACTATCAGACGCCGCCAGAAAAAACAGCTATGCTTAATGCATCCAGCGCTCTTACCCTATTACTCGTGGAGAGTGCTTGATTTACGTCAATGCCCCCATTTACAACATTCACACCGAATAAACTTAGATCTCTAAGATCATCAATCAACAGTGGACACTCACAGGGCACATGACACCACGTCTCATCCATCTAGCTATAAGGGCCTCCTGGAGTGTCACTCAGAGCTCTTCGTGAGTTGTCATCCAGCCATGACGCACTCATTCAACAACCTCTTTCTCTCCATAGAACCTAAACTCTTTCATCTTGAAGTTGACGGACCGCACCCAGCTAGACTTGCAAAGCCTCAGTCGAGACCGTGTGACGATCGGGAATACATTGAAGCAACATCACACGCTAATACGACAACAATTTCGCCCTGCCACAGACAGTCATGGCCACCAGGCCACCATACAGACGATTCGTATGTTGCACGAGCAACAAACAGACCACCATATATGGTCAGGACCATATGCCTGCTGAGGCTCCAATAACTCCACAAAATTCAATGCACCTGACCCACCACACATACCAATCGCTCCTTGTGACGGGCAAAGTGTGGAGTGAAACACGTCCTCTCGCCCATTGAAATACCGACGAATTTTGTTTCCGTTGCATATTTCAACCGAACTTCGATCAGTCTGACAATAGGTCGACGATGCTGCATGCTGCCTTTCAGCAGCATGACCAACGTCTTATCGACTGTCACACTGACTGACACCAACAATGTTGCTACAATCGGACACAGCCTGAAGACATTCGTTGGCCTTCCGCTCACGACGCGATTGGCCCTCAATCATAAATATCAGGCCATTCGCATAAGCATAAGATTTATACTCGTGTTAGAGCGACCTTAACAGGGCCTCTATCATTAAGTTCCAAATAATTGGACTACAAATGGAAACTTGCGGTTAGCCACGAACAACATTCACACTAACACTCACACCACGGCCAGCAATCACAACACCCGCACTTCTGTCGGAAAAATAGCTCTTTGGAAGAGCCACATTCACTCAATTTACTCAACACTATCACAACTATCCCAGGTCAAATCATTAAACGCTTCCTTAAAGTCAACAAACATCCCTAAAACATATGTTGAGCCACTCTACTCAACATACTTACACACATACCTATTTTCCAAGTACTGGAAGAAGACTGATAATCCGAAAAGATCAAGGATCGCTCCTGACCTTATCGGGTGACTTAAAAAGCAAAATTACTCTCGCACACATCCTTTGACGTGGAAAATACACTTCATTTATACATCAACCAGATACTTTACACATGTCTCCGGTTAGTCCATCCAACCCTTTGCTCTTTTTTCGACTTTAACGTTCCTGGAGCCCAACCACCTCAGCCACTCTACCCTTACCCTTACAAATTTTATAAACATGGCCTCAAAGGTCATGCTTATGTCCATTCACAAACAATCTCCATTCATCCTCTTTCTTTTTTACAATCATACACTTATACTCATTCAAACAATGACTATACTCTAATTTGAGCTGAGAAACATCCACAGCATTGGTCAATCTGGCTCTTTAGAACTGCTTCCGCAGACACCGGACTATCTGCCGCTTCACTGTCAGCTTACGGGACCACCACTCGACATGCTTGAGGTTAACCTTACGGCACCTCTCAAACATACTTTCATTCACACCCTTTTCACATATACAACTTGCTCGTCCACACTCATTAAGGGGAATATATCTAACGACACATTTACCGCTTCACTCACACATGAAAAAAACGAGACTAGTCCGCCCCACATGTGCCATCGATTGCCCCAACACTTTCACGCTCACGCACATTAGGTGAGTGAGTCATCAAAAACTCAATGAGATTATAATCACTCATTTGAAGCTCAACGCATTTAGAGGACCTTATCTACATCGATTAAAACCTCTACTCAGTCAATCTCCAACATCGCTTTTAGAAATCATAGTGATAGTCAGACTAGTCCTAGAATCAACAATGCTTTTAATAATTCTGTTTCCAACGCAACTAAGGGAAACAAGACCCAACGATTCCTTACTTGAGTCTAAATTGGAGAGTTTACTAGGAAAATTTGACAAGGAACAATGCAAAAAGATTTCATTGAAATGCAAAAGCAAATCTTACAGTTCCTTAGCGTTATTACAATATCAAAATGCCATTAGAGACGCGTATTGGAACATAGAACTCGAACGCCGTAGCCAACAAAACTCTCGAGATTGAAGCTTTTTTATCTCAACATCAAATTGACGTTATGATTCTATCTGAGACTCACTTCTGTAGTCGATCGTATTTTAAACAATAGCCTATATTCGGCCAAGAACTCCTTTGACGGCGCCCTTGGAGGAGCCGCAGTTTTAGTACGTTTCAATATTAAGCCTCATCCAATCGATCCTATTATCTCTGACAAACTACAGATTGCTTCAACAAAAATTAACTGTCATAAAGGATTGCTACAGATATGAGCAGCTTACTGCCCTCCAGGTTTCTCTAGGAACTCTTAAATTTTTTTTACTTTGTTTAGCAGACTTGGATCAAAGATTTTGGCTAGTCATTTGATATGAACTAGAAACATACAAACCTAAATCCTGTCTACTCTCTTTTGATGTTAACGTGAATAAATTTCGCAATTTCATAAGCCAAAATCTAAGCGTAAATATGAAAATCTTATCTGGTCACTGTATTGATGATGCTCTCTCGTCAATCAATCACCTCACCTTTCTTGTCAAAACCATCACCAGAGGTGACAGAGTTGTGTTCTATAAAACGCCGATTAAAGAGGTTGTTCCTACAAACTCACAACCCGGTAGTCAAATTGGCGTTTGTAACAACTGCCAAAGCTCTCAGCAATCTCCTTAAACGTGAACGATCTAAGTGATGTGAAGATATGCTTTACCATGCAGATCCAGACAAAGTGTATTAGACAAATTAGCATTTAACTTATGGAATCTATCTCGCAATCTTAAATGACAACCGGCAATAAGCACCCCGATTCGAAATGACTCTGGACATTGGTCATTAACAGATATCAAGAAGGCTGATTTTTTGCTAACTACATTCAAGGTTAACTCCTTCTTCTTTAGTGCAACCCCGTGACTTGAGATCAGTTATGGCGTATCTGGATTCACCTCTTCAATAAGACCTTCCTAGTTCCTAGTTTAGAACGAACCGAGAAGCTTGCTTTTACTTGCTATTCATATCATTTACACTTGTGAATATAAGCTACTTAAGTCCGAAGGTTTCGCAAGCCGTTCGCTTCGTATTTACTTATGAGAGAATGACAATCACACTTTCTTAGTTTTTGTTTTTACTTGGCTTTGTTGATATACAATTTTTGTAAATAGCTCACAAGGTCGATTTTTTGATTCATTACTGCACTGTGGCTCACACAGTTCCATTAGCTTAATTTAAACCTTCTTAAAAGTATATGAAACTAGTAAGGGCGGTATAGTTGAGTATACTCAACCATATAATACCCTGCACATACCCTCACCTATATAAATGGTGTTCCAAATATCAAAAAAATCAGTCAAAATTGAGGAATTTTTGAAAAATTGGAGTTTGTTGATCTCTGTGGGGGGAAGACATGAAATAAAGGGGTGTTTTTCGGTATGCAGTTAAAAGGACGTATATTAACTGAACCTGCATACAAAATTTCAGATATGTATATTTCATAGTTGTGGAGATATACATATTTTAATAAAAATAAACTGGAATTTACCCAAAATTTAAGTTTGCCGGCCTTTAATGAGTAGTCAAAATACAAAATGATATTTTCTGGTATGCAGTCTAATGAATTTATATATACTTTGTCTACTTACAAAATTTCAGGTCAGTGCCTTTATTGATTTCGGAGATATAGGCATTGACATACATACACTATTTGAGGGGTAACAAAGGGTAGGGTGGGGGGGGAAATTCAGTATGCAGTTTTAAAGACATACATTTCTTAAGTCTGCTTACAAAGTTTTAGGTTCGTATCTGTTATAGTTGTGGAGATATACAAATTTTTGTAAAAAAAAGTGGAATTTACGAAAAATTGTAGTTTGTGGGTCTTTGAGGGGTAGTTCTAAGTACAGAGGGGTATTTTCTGGTATGCAGTCTTAAGGATATGTATTTACTGAGTGTACACACAAAATTTCAGGTCCGTACCTTTCATGGTTTTGAAGATATAGTAATTAAGAATAAAACACTTTTTGAGGGGAAATAAAAGGGAGGGGGGGAAATTGTAGTATGCAGTTTTATAAAAATTTACATACTTAGTCTACATACCAACTTTCATAGTTCTAGCGTTTCTGGTGTTCAAGTTATAGCTTTTTCAAAAAGTGGGCGTAGCTAGTTGGGCGGGAAGGAGTGGGCGTGGCTCAAAACCGTTCAAACTTGATCTGCTGCCGAGCATCACGAGTCTATCCTCTAAATTTCAAGTCTCTATATTTTATAGTTTCCGAGAACCATTGGTGAGGACGGACGGACGGACGGACAGACGAACGGACAACGCTTAATCAATTTGTCTTGTCGTCCTGATCAAGAATATATATACTTTATGGGGTCCCCCTCCCCTCCTTCTATGCGTTACATACATTTCGGCCAAACAAACACAATAAACCCTGGTACAGTATGTACAGGGTATAAAAATATTTTTGTGTAGATTGTTGGAAACATGCTCGGTGTAAAATGCTTTACCAAACCATCAATATGGACTTAGAAAAAATCATTGTACTCCGGAGCAAGTTGTACAAAAAATGGCTGACTTATTCGAAAAGAAAGAATACTGTACGACAGTCTTTGATGTGCAGCAAGCTTTCGGCAGAGTTTGTCACGAAAGTTACTTAAAAAATTTAAGCACCTGCCTTTCGATTCTCGGTTCCTGAAAAGCTTTCACGAAAAAAGAATGGTTACGGTTGTAGTCCAAGAGAACCAATCAAGCGTCAGACTGACCGATGCTGGCTTCCACAAATTGTTTTCATCAATCTACACTCCTGCTCCAAGATTCTTGATGATTTAGCCAAATGTTCAAATCGTTGGAACATCCGCATAAGCACTGAAAAATCTGTTACTGTAGCGTTCAAGTAAAGACATAGCCCTTGTTCAGCTCCACAATTTAATGGCAGCCAGCTACTACATATTTTTGAAGAGTCTGGAGTAAGGGGAACAGCGCCTGGATGAACAGCGCGGAAAAAATAAAATTACAGAAATCAACGAAACTTAAAAATTTGGGCCCAAAGAGCCATAGAAGCCTAAGATGCCTATTGGACATACATCCCTAGGACCCGCTCATAAGCAGCGGCAGCATTTGGCACGATGATGGTGATGCTCGTAGCTTTAGTTCCAATGGAAGCTACCCACCCTAATCCTCAAATAGATAACACGTTGTGGCTTTAAAAACGAGTAGCACAGCTGCTAAAAGTAGAGCACAGCCGGTTAAAACAAGTTGTTCAGAAAATCAAACTTACCTGTTCGCGAAGATGGTGTCCATGTGGACATATAGGACATCTGATTTAGTGGTGATCGCGGTATGTCCACCAAAGATTTTGTATTTCATTTCGAGTTCCTTCAGGAATAATACCGTTGTTTCTGTGCAGGCAAATAAATTCTATCGCTGGCATGAGAATTTTGACGTGATGGAACTTAGACAACGTCCTGTCGAGTCAATTGATGACTTCTTGCCATGAGAAAATTAATGTCCGACATTAATGTCTCAGCCGTACTGGTGCATTTGTCAGTCTGCTAGGGCGGAATTGTAGAGAAATTGTTGAAACGCTAGGGCTCACTGCAGAGCGTTTTATTTTTGTTGCAAAAAAGGCTCTGAACTCAAACATTCCCTTGTAAGAAGAAATTGTGTACCTGTAAAGTATAAAGAAAAACAGTTAGCATTATTTTTATATTTGTAAGCCTATTTAGAACAAAACTTATGCCTCTATATTGATTTTTTGCGTCTCTTCCCACTTTCGCACGTAATAAGGATTTTTGTCGAGGCGTGGACAACTGTTGATTTCAAGCATCACGAAAAGTTAGAGGCTACCTAGGATTCGTGGGAATGGCTTGCGAAAGAAAAAGAATCTTTAGAAAAGGTAAAAAACGAATAAAAAGCGTTTAAAGAAATAGGTTGAGGTCGCACCTCGTTTGAGAAGCACACGATTCGTTTGCCCGACACCACCGTATCGGTAAAAGACAGGCATTATCCTTTGTCTTCAGCAATGCAGGATATCGTCAAAGCTGAGATTGTTAACATTAGGGATAAATGAACAAAGTCAAAGTCCGGGAAGCAATTTCGCAACAGTTATACACTGTCCTTAAAATTTTGACTTGACGTACGTAAAGTAAATGCGATAACATTTGAAGATGCTTACCCGTTGCAAATAATCGAGGGTATACTTTCACGTCTTGATTAGACCTATTTCATATCAAGCGTAGTACTGAAGTTCGTGTTTTGGTAGATCGAGCTAAGCGAAAACAGTAGAGTGTGTAAGACCTCTGTACGATTTGTTCTTCAAGCTTTTTGGGCTGTGCAATGCTACACAACTTCTATGTCGACTTATGGACAAAGTCATCCCGGCTGAACTATACTCTAATGTGCTCGTCTATCCCGATGACTTCCTTATCATTTCACCAGATTTTACTTCTTACATCCGATGCCTTCAGAAAGTAAAAAAAGCCAAAGTTTTTCTAGAAATTACTAATTCTAATTACTATTCATTGTAGGCGGTGGAACACTTATAACTGACGTTAGTTCAGTAGAAACAATCGAATGTATACCTGACCCACGTTCAGCGACCAAAAATGGCAGGTTTTTGGTTACAGCCGGTTGATATCACCGCTTTATAAACAACTTTGCAGCTATCCTGATCCTACTTGAAGCTGGGGTCGTTTGAAAAATAAAATTACCACTAACCTCTGCACCGGTGTTTGTTCACGCTGATTTTCGGAAACGTTTTTATGTTCAATGTGACACCTCATATGTTGGTGTAGGTGCTGTCTTATTCTAGCTCGATGAACACCAATATAAGCGTCCAGTGGGAAATTTTTCATGCAAATTAGACACGCTTCATATAAATTATTCTATGACGTAGAAAGAGTTTGTAGCAGCAGTATTGGCAATTCTAAATTGAGGCCTTATATAAAAAAGATCTCGTCTACGGCATCACCGATCACGTGTGCTAGAAGTGGCTTATTCCAAGACATGAGTGGTCATTGGTCCCTTCTTTTGCAGGCGTTCGATTTTCAAATTGATCATCGAAAAGTTGCTAATAACGTTGTTCGAAGAAGATTCTAGCACTATCCTTAATTTCGAAACCATTGAATTTGATAATTTCGAATTATTCGTCGAGATTCGAGATCACCAAGATAGATTACCCGATCTGAAAATAGAAAGCGGCGTCACTCTCAAACGCGTACATTTTTTAGTCTTAGCTCACCTTGGATGTTGGTTTTCCCGACTAATTGACTACGACTTATATCGAATGGGCACACGTGCAATCAACTGTGAAGGGGTGAAATTCCGAAGTGAATTCACCCCTCACAGAATTTCGATTGACGAAGTGTAACGCACCTGACGCTGTTAACTAACAGCGGTGAAACAAAGCAGATGCATTTGGCTTCATTATCAGCTGACAGCCTTACATGTGAGCAAGCCGGTGGTGGTTTTATGTCTGCACAACAAGCGCATTGGAAGGAAAAAGCAGAATCGCAGTTGGGGTGAACGACCGACTTCAAGTTCTGTAGTAGACATTGGTGATTTAACGGCTTGCGAAAAGAAGGGAACCGTTGGCTACAGGCAACAGAGGTTTTGGACAGAATTGAACAGGAAGCTGAAGCCATTCGAGTTCGAGATTTTGACGCGGCAGGTCATTCGTTCGTTTGTCGTTTGTTTGAAAGCGTTATCGAACGAAACGCGTGCGAATGTAACCGAAACTAATAATCGTGTTTAACGTGTGTTAAATAAAGAATCCGCTTTGGAAAACTGCCCGAACGTACGTTCGTCGTGCCGTTATTGACCAACGAGGAACCCAAAGACCGAACCAGAGTAGCCAAACTGCTTTCTACCCCTACCATTAAACCGTCAACGAAAACAGTGCGGGAAAAATGCATTCGAATAACTGTCAGCGAGTCCTCAACAGAAATCTACATAGAAATGCCAACAACGGGAGCAGCAACCAAAGCGCCACACATCACCCCGCCTCTACCATTTAGGGACTTGAAGTGAAAACCAGATTCTCTTGAATTATATTATTACTTATTGCATTCTGAAATACAAGCATTGTACTTTCTTTTCGCATTCGACTGTTGAACTAATTTTGGCAGAATAGGTTAAACGAACAGCGTTACCAATTCACGGGGGGTTTTTTGAATAAATCGATTAAATTTATGTAAAACGGACTCTGTCGGCA
Source organism: Phortica magna (assembly GCA_037044515.1). NCBI lineage: Eukaryota > Metazoa > Arthropoda > Insecta > Diptera > Drosophilidae > Phortica > Phortica magna. Next base: position 42,395 of record JBAMBP010003023.1, on the reverse strand, counting down.
AGCTTTTCCGAGCCTTTTAACCGGGTGGAACCGGGAGTCCTTTACACAACTTCAGTGGTAATGCCAAAACCTTGCATCAACTATGATGCGGCTTTTACTGGCCACGAATGACCAACCAAGTTCACGAATTTGTCGGAAATTGTGCTATTTGTTCGCACATAAGCTAGAGCTGTTGTAGAAGTGATACCACCAAGCACGTGAACTTGCAGTATCGTAAAAATGAGTTTTAAGCCTTACGCTGGAGTAACGGTGGAAGAATTGAACCAATTGATTGGTTGTCTTCAGTGGCTGTTGCTCCTACGGATTTCTTTATTGAACCCTTAAACTTATATATTATACATTCTGCATATTCAGCAAATATGCTTGTGGCAATGACCGTACTTTGGTTGCTTGAAGTTGGCACCGGTCCTTCAGATCACCTCCTGTTTTTCTAACCACTTCTATGTGTTTATAGTTTTGAGGATTTCTTCAACGGTTCTATTATCTTTTTTGCAATCTTCATTCTTGAATATTAACAGTATCGAATCAGTTGATTGGTTGTCTTCAGGGGCTGTTGCTGCTACCCATTTTTTTTAGTGATAACTCAAATTTATATATTATTCATTCTGCATATTCAGCAAATGTGCTTGCAAGCGGCAATGACCGTACTTTGCTTGCTTGCTTATCGATCCTCAAATTGCAGCCGCAATTTGCTTGCACTGCAAAGTAGAGCAAAGTGAGTCATTGTTGCTTGGCTATAATTGCTTAATTATTATATTTATATTATTACTTACTATTATGTGAGTTCTACATTCAATGTGCACAGTTCTACATTTAATATATGCAATGTTCTACATTACTTACTTACTTAACACTAAACACTCAGTCCCATAAGTTTTGTCATGACACCTGAAATAGGAAAAGAGGTTGTTACTGAGAAACCATTTCGGAAATTATATATAGTGTTGCTGCCGATAACGTAGTCGACTTCTTAATTAATAAAAAGTTGTTGTTATTAAATAATATAAGCTAAAAGTTGAAAATATATGGGGTGTGCGCCCGAACACCATAAGCGGCACGTAATTTAAAGGCAGTCTCGAATTTAAAATTTTAGACTACTCGATAAAACAAATAGGAGTCGTCCATGGAGGATTGGAGTGCAGGGGATCTCTCCACCAATGATCCTCATCGTCGTCATTTGTTTGTTTCGTCATGCTGTGAGGTGAGCATAAAAATAAAAACTTCTTTTTGAAATGCAAGCCATCGCCGGACCTCTAACTCTGAGGCGCAGGCTAGCCTCGGTAAAACTCCCACTATACGATAGCCCAAGGTTGTGATAGTTTGCAGATGATTAATTTGGATATCCTGTCATTTTCGCATTCACTCTTCTAAAAAAATGTTCACTTCCCAACTTGCACTAATAAGACTGTTGGTACACGTTTTCATTAAATATACAATTTCTACTGATATTTTAATCTATCGATATAGTGAGCACATATGTGGTCGGACCTCCAACTCTGAGCCGTGGTAACTCTCACAGTATACGATAGCCCAAGGTTGTGACAGTTTGTAGATGATTTATTTGGATTTGCTATCATTTCTGCATTCACTCTTCTTAAAAAAATGTTCACTTGCAAACTTGCACTAATAAGACTGCTTGTACACATTTTCATTTAATTTAAAATTTCTACTGATATTTCAATCATTTCAGATAACAGTGGATACGAACTAGAATTTTTAGTTTTGATAATTTAATTAATGAAATACAAGCGCACTTTTTAATTTTCGCAAATATATGTAGTTCGCGTTTGCCTTTCATAGAATGGAGTTGCAATAACATTTCTATGAGACATCGTCAACTAATTGTGTTATTCGATCTAAGCTACAACAAAATATCTCACACGTTTCGATCTTGCTTCTCGTCGTCGATCAGGTCCGCGTACTCAAAAGCCCCGCAAAGTGCTCGTATATCTGGCATGCGCTTTCTCGAATTCGAGTTTTTTCTTTCTAGTATCTACGGTCGCTCACTTCTTTGTTAGCGCCGCACATCTGGCACTTTTTGCTTGTGCAATTGTTGCTGTATTTAATTTAAGTGTAACTGTTGAATGTTATTAAAATATTTAACATTTGCACTATACTGCAACTCTTGTAACTTTCTGTATTGCTCTTTACCAGCAAGTTAATATCATGCCAATTATGGACTTAGATTCCGAAGCAACTGAGACTGCCTCGAAGGCATCTGAAGGCGTTACTACATGTTCCTGGCAAAGTATTCCTCGCAAAAGGATTGGAATGTGTTGCCATAAATTACCCGCAAGCGGCCAAAAAGCTCGGTTCCGACAGCTGTCGTGCAAAAGATGCTATCTTACCTGCCATCTTTATCGAACAATCGTCACTTGATAAGCAGTTCACTCTTTCAATCTCTATCAAGTATTCTAGAAATAGCAATCGCGAAAAACACAGGGTGAAATGCACAAACAACAGTCAATATTAAAAGCCATGATCAGGAAACCAATGTCTGTAAGCCACCACTTGTAAATAAATCCCTCGCAATTAATATTAACCTCTTATCAAAAGACCTTGCCAGTTGTGGTCATATCGTCCGATTTATCCAAAACCCCACTAGATGCAGAGGTGGAAAGAAAATGGATATGTTCTTTGTGAATCTGGATCTTAAAAAAACGATACGAGAAAAACGAGAAGTTTGAAAGCTTTGTCATCTCCGGTTTGCACCATCTTTAACAACGTCAATTCTTTGTCTTTCTAGCATGCAGATGCTGCAAGAGGATATAAACCATCGTCTTGTTAGCATAATTAAAGCCCAAATGTTGTCAATTATAACACCACTGACTCAGGATTGTGGAACGCCAACGGCGTAGTCAACAAAGGTCTTGAGCTTGAACTATTTACTACTGAAATGCACTTTTGCAGTCGAACCAAATTTATTTTGCTGACCAATCTTCAGATGGTGCTCTCGGTAATGCTGCAGTTTTGGTGCGTTCAGACATAGAACACTTCCTCTGGAACCAATTTGCACAGATAAACTTAAAATGACCTCCATTAATATAACCACTGCTCTGTGCTGCCTACCTATATTATCTTGGAACACTCAAACGTTCTCCTCTCTGTTGAGCCACGTAAGTCCAAAGTTCATTATAATTGGAGATTGGACCGCCAAACACCGCTTTTAGGACAGCCCCAATCCCTGCGTTAGAAGAAGAGAACTACTAAGGTGGGACATCCTTGCCACAGGATCGCCAACTTATTATAACTACGACAAACTTCTTGGATTTCGCTATAATTGTAGGTATACCCCAATCTCACACTTTTATCACCCCAAGCTCAGATCTACCGCTTAAATTTCAATCTGGTCCTGCTAATACTGCCTATCCTCTCTTTTGGCGTTAATTTAAAGTTGTTTTGATGTCTTTTTGAAGCAAAACTAAGCCTCAACGTGGAAATCACATCCAAAAACGACATCAATGATGTCGTGGACTTATTAACAAAAACCATCTACGCACCTGCAGTGTCAGCGTCAGCATTTCTTAGTTGCATATCAGCTAGTAAGTCGACTGCCTCGCGTTCCTTACCAGAATTGGCTCATTTTTTGGCTTTTGAGTGTCGTCTTCGTAGAAAGTTTCTGCGCACTCATAAGCCTGTGACGGTACCAAAAAATATGACGTTATGCTCCAGCAGACTGACCCCGGTAACGATGCGTATTTACTGCGGAAACTGAGAAAGACAGCATGAGTTAACCTTGCGGTAAGAAACGACGTAGGTATCTGGTGCAGAATGGACTCTGATAAAGTGGAAGCATTTGCCGACCATTTTGAGTCCAGATTCACCCATTATAACCTGGCACATTCCCGTGGCGCAGAAACAACTAAAGCTTCCACGAAACGCCTCTTCACATATTGCCCTTGAAGAAAATATTAGTCAACCCAATGCCACCAAGCCGAAGAAAGCTTCTTGTTGTGACAGAATTGATGGTATGATCCTAAAAGCCCTTCCCAGGAAAGCCATCCCATATCTACTCTATAATACTATATCAATATTCAGGAAAGCTAACGGTACGCCTAAACAGGTGCATAGAATGGTTCAGCAAATTCTCGACAGCTTTCAAAATGAAGAGTTTTGTTCAGCCGCATTTCTAAACGTGCAGAAACCTTTCGATTGGCTCTAGCATACAGGAATTCTTTTTAAGCTGAAATACATTGTCCCGGCACCACTGTATATTCAAAAGCTTCCTTCAAAACAGGTCTTTCGTGGTTACTGTTGGTAAAAAAAGTTCAAGCATCAGACCTTCTAATGGTGGAGTTCTACAAGGGAGTGATCTTGGACCAGTCCTGTTTACTTTAAACACGCTTGACATGCCATCCCCAAAATGAAACCAGGTGTCTGTAGCAAAGTATGTTATAAAACTTTCATCTTAGCTTCTTCTAGCTGCCCTCTACAAGCTGCGTAACTTTTCCAGAGCAGCTTAGACGACATTGCCGTCTGGTCGAAACGATGGAATATTTTAATTAAATCACAAAAGTCAGATAATGTTTTGTTTGCGCTCAGACTAAATATTTGCTCTGACGTCAACTTCAATGGCAACATGCTTTTCAAAGTAAACCATCACTGCTATCTAGGTATACATTTAGACAAGAAAATGAGATGTGCAACACACATTTCCAAAATACACTCAAAATTCCTGTGTAAAGTGATGAAACTTTATTGGCTATTCAATTCAAAAAGTAAGTTGGCCCTAAGCAACAAAATTGTAATTTATAAAACTGTGATCGCGCCTATATGAGATATAGGGCAGCTGCATCCAACATAAATAAATTCAAGATTTACAAAACAAAATTCCGCGACTTTTAACTTGATACATCCGCAATTAATCCCTTCATAATGATATAAACTTTCATTCTGTCGGCAACCAGATCAATAAGTACACCAGTAGATACTGTGATAGCAAGAGATTAACGGTTCATCCAAATTCTCTTGCCAAAGCATTAGCAACCCATAGACCCATAGTGCAAATTGAAGAAAATACATTTATTTATTTAATTCTTGAATAACAAATGACTGTCATTTATTAAAATAAATTGTTAAAAATATGGTTTAATAGAATTTAATAATAATTTTTACAATAATATAGTAAAAACTAGTAAGGGCGGTATAGTTGAGTAAACTCAACCATATAATACCCTGCACATACCCTCACCTATTTAAATGGTGTTCCAAATATCACAAAAATCAGTCAAAAGTGAGGAATTTTCGAAAAATTCGAGTTTGTTGATCTCTTTGGGCGGAAGCGGAAGTGAAATAAAGGGGTATTTTTTGGTATGCAGTTTATAGGACGTATATTAACTGAACCTGCATACAAAATTTCAGACATGTATATTTCATAGTTGTGGAGATATACAATTTTAATAAAAATAAACTGGAATTTACCCAAAATTTAAGTTTGCCGGCCTTTAATGGGTTGTCCAAATACAAAATGGTATTTTCTGGCATGCAGTCTTATGAAGTTATAAATACTTTGTCTACTCACTAAATTTCAGGTCAGTGCCTTTATTAATTTCAGAGATATAGCCATTGACATACAAACACTATTTGAGGGGTAATAAAGGGTAAGGGGGAAAAATTTAGTATGCAGTTTTAAAGACATACATTTCCTTAATCTGCATACAAAGTTTAAGGTTCGTATCTGTTAAAGTTGTGGAGATATACAAATTTTTGTAAAAAAAAAGTGAAATTTACGAAAAATTTAAGTTTGTGGGTCTTTGAGGGGTAGTCCTTAATTCAGAGGGGTATATTCTGGTATGTAGTCTTAAGGATATGTATTTACTGAGTGTACACACAAAATTTGAGGTTCATACCTTTCATGGTTTTGAAGATATAGTAATTAACAATAAAACACTTTTTGAGGGGTAATTAAGGGGAGGGGGGGAAATTGTAGTATGCAGTTTTATAAAAATTAACATTCTTAGTCTACATACCAAATTTCATAGTTCTAGCGTTTCTGGTGTTTAAGTTATAGCCTTTTCAAAAAATGGGCGTAGCTGGTTGGGCGGGAAGGAGTGGGCGTGGCTCAAAACCGTTCAAACTTGATCTGCTGCCGAGCATCACGAGTCTATCCTCTAAATTTCAAGTCTCTATATTTTATAGTTTCCGAGAACCATTGGTGAGGACGGACGGACGGACGGACAGACGGACGGACATCGCTTAATCAATTTGTCTTGTCGTCCTGATCAAGAATATATATACTTTATAGGGTCCCCCTCCCCTCATTCTCTGCGTTACATACATTTCGGCCAAACAAACACAATATACCCTGGTACAGTATGTACAGGGTATAAATATGATATAATATAATTCAATAATAATTTTAAAAAATAAATATACATAAAAACTAGTAAGGGCGGTATATGTGAGTACACTCAACCATATAATACCCTGCACACACGGTAGGAGGTGTGACGTCCCAATTAAAAAAAATCGCATACTTGGCATCACCCATTTAAATGGTGTTCCGAATATCAAAAAAATCAGTCAAAAGTGCGGAATTTACGAAAAGTTCGAGTATGCTGGTCTCTGAGGGGGGAAGCCATGAAATAAAGGGGTGTTTTTCGGTAAGCAGTTTTAAGGACGTATATTAACTGAATCTGCATATAAAAATTCAGACACGTATATTTCATGATTATGGAGATATACCAATTTTAATAAAAATAAACTGGAACGTATCCAAAAATTTAAGTTTGCCTGCCTTTGAGGGACAGTTAAATACAAAACGGTATTTGTATACTTTATGGGGTCCCCCTCCCCTCCTTCTATGCGTTACATACATTTCAGCCAAACAGACACAATATACCTTGGTACTGTATGTTCAGGGTATAACAATAATATCAAAAAATACAAAATATTTTTATTGATAAATAAGTCTTTGACTCGGTGGGGTGAATTAATTTGCACTATGGTTACTGTGCCCCAACTCACAGCCTTGTGTGGTCAGAGTCTTAAATTGCAAGATCGCCAGAAAATTATACAAGTCGCTATTCTTTTCAGAGTTACGTAGATAGCGTAGAATGTTAGAGTTTAGTGTATTGAGAGAAATTTCAGGTGAGAGAACGTTATGTAAATTATTATAATTCATACATATTACGCGAAACGAGTCGTGAAGGGCAAAGTAAGTTTTGTATCTATGCAAAGCCATAGGGACAAAGATTCAGGTAGTGCGCCGTGGGACGCAGAAGCTAATGCGTCTGAGTAAGTCTGAAAAATTTTTAGCATGAAACATGTTTCTCTGGAAATGATTGTGATTGGAACGCCGACAGCTGATGACATTATAATAGCAACGCTATTATGATCTTTTCTGACCAAAGCCTGATAAAGTGGTTGTGGATTTGGTTCTTTTGAATTTTAATTTACTAGCGGGTCTTGTTTTGCAATTAAGCTACTAAGCCGAGTCTAGCAGCTCTATGCATGGAGACAACATGCACTTCCATCCCCAGTGTCAATGAAACATGCACTTCCATTGACAGTATTCGGGGAATGGCTCTTGCTAAGTAATGCAGTAGAATTTGAGTCAACGATATGAGCGCTTTTAGCTTCTGGGACGACCAAGCTTTCAGTTCTTTCTGGAACTTGTTTACTTAAATGACTTAAATTTCTTGGCCTCTCTAATGCAAAGAGAAGGCAATAGATTTAAGAACATACTCGGCCTGACTAAATTCACAACGCCTGTTACAACTTGTAGCCACAAACGGTTTTCTAGCTGATACCTTTTTAGAATTGACCAGATGGCCCGGCGTACGTGCTGCTAAGGTCAATTTCACATTCTCAGTGATTCAGCATCCGAGTTCGGCGCTTAAAGAAAGTCACCATGGACTTCCATGGTGACAATAGGCCTTGCACGAGTAGTTCTTCTATCCATTTTGACTGACTCATCGCCGTTTTTGCAAAATCAAATAAATAAGGCATTCATCGAGTATTTCAGCTTTCGTAGTGGTAGTGTTTAATGTGACTGGCTTTTTCGCTTAAAAAATTCACAGTTTCGACGAAATAGGCCTTCTGCTATTATAATATATAATAAATAATTTACAACTATGATGTCGTGCAAAAGAGCCTTAAGGTTGTAAAAATCAAAAATTTCATGAGCGCTTTTGATAAAAAAAAATATGCGTATCTGATGCAGAGTTTTCCAGAGATTAAGGAAATGTTAATAAGTCGAAATTATGGTATCGAAATTATATAAGACAATATAAGAAATCAAAGTTGAACTTTTTTTAACTTTCAATAACATACTCTTGTTTTTGAAAATTCGGCATCTTTGAGTTGGAATATTAGCGCAATTATAAATCGAATCATTATCGAATTTCTATTCCTAGGTATCATTATAATATTATAATGTTACATCATAAATATCAAGTCAATTATACTTGCAGTTTTCTAGAGAGAGTTATTTTTCGAACTATCTAGTTTGTTTTTGTATTTTTCAACTCTGGTGGACAAAAACTAAAAATGCTCAAAAAAACACGATGCCAATTTTTCACAATATGTTCATTATATATTCCTGGCCGTTCGGTTTTTATAGCAAACCAATAAGGACATTATCTTCGACATTGCCGAAGATGTATACTCTTCACGACACCTTTTGTGGTACGCCCATTTTATTGTTGGAATCTTATTTCTTTTTGTCCACTTAGCCTACAGACCAATTTTCGTTGTTATACTTCTTTGGGTGCCAGATACATGGAAATAATTGGTTTGGTCATATGTGAGCGATGCCACGCCCATTTTGATATCACATCAGTTTTTAAGCCACATTATCAATATAAGTATGAAGTTTCAAGTCAATAAGTTAAGAAACAAAAATAATTCCCATACAACGATTTAAACTTTGCTTCTCTTCCTCTTCATCATTTTGTATGGCAGGTACCAGTTCCAGTCTTTCAGGCATTTAGTCTGGCTACGGCTTACTACTACTTGTTTAATTTCCCTATCTGCCTTATCTTGGAAAACAAAAAAGTTTTTCATGCAACGATTGAAATTTTTTTTCTTCTTCTTTTCGTATGGTGGCTACCAGTTCCAGTGGTCCGATCTTGCTGGTTCCGACCAATGTGTGTCTTCGTAATAAAATACAAGGGTCTTTAAATTTCAGGTCGATACCTTTAAAACTGAGGGAGGAGTTTGCATACATACAAACAGACGGACGTGGCCATATCAACTCGTCTTGTCATCCTGATCAAGAATATAAACACTTTGTATAGTTGGCCACACCTCTTTCTGTGTGTTACGAACTTCGTGACATACTATAATACTATTCATTTTGTGAAGAGTATAAAAAAAGAGCCGCAGGTATAAGAAGAAGAATACATAGTAAGTGGTTCATTGTAACAACTTTAATATGTTAAGAAAGTGAAAATATTTTATTATGTTTTTCAAAAATTACAAAGGGAAGCATCCTGTTATATATTGCAACTACCTACATCGATTATCTGGCTTGTAAACAACTCAACCATTGAGGAAACGTTGTTAGATAATGGACCCTCAACATCAACTGGATCTACCAGAGGAAGACCGATGAAATCCATTGATGAATGTATCGAATAACAAAGAAAAGGATCACTTGTCGGCGGCGCATTCAACACATTAGATAAAAAAACAAAACCGATATAAGAAAGCATTCCTACCCCTTAAATAAATTATATATTTAAATGTATTTAAAGAAAATAGATGTTTATAATTGTTTTTCATGCAAATACAAAACAATGTTTTTTTATACACCGTTTTAAGTTTTGTTCATTTCCAGTAGTCATATCATGTCGGCTCTGACAAATGATTTGATCCCACAAAAAAGGAGACTCCGTGCAAAATTTCAGTTCGGTAACTTCAAAACTGTTAGAGGAGATTGTATATACAGAAAGACGGGCAGACGGACGGACATAGCCATATCAACTCGTCTTGTCATACTGATGAAGAATAAATAAGTATACTTTGTATAGTCGCAAATGTCTATGGTTCATGCAAGGCTAATATTGCACTGGCAACAAACAACTACTTTGAGAACATATTATGCCACTCCTAGATATTGTAGTACGTTGAACAATGACTTATTTCAAAGCTTAAGGATTAACCTTTGACATAAAAATTCATACAATTATGCTTATTCGCTCAGAAGATATGATTTTTGCAACTCAGAAAGCCGTGTCGTGGTCACCAAGCGTTTTTGCTTTGATTTGACAATTTGCTATCGAATATATTTAAGCAATAAAGAGTATACAAAGAATTGATCTTTCTTGAACAAAGAAAGCATAATAACGTAGAGCTTGCTTAGTGTCACGAAGGCGAACAGTTGTACATGATGAAACTAAAAGGAAGATAAGATAAGATAGGCAACAGAGTTCTCTTAACAACCAGTAAGTTAGTTATATTTTATACTCTTCACGCTGTAACGGGTGTTCAAAACAGGCAAAATTGTTTTACGTAATTAATGATTCCCCTTAGTCTTGTTTTGCATATTTGAGCCCAAAACTTTAGCCACCAAAATTAATAAGCAATTTAACAAAGTGACTGTGATCAGCAACCGTAATTTAGTGCACCCATCTAAACATTTTATAATTCATCAATCTGAATATTATTATTATTATGTTACTTCGACCCACACATCACATCAAACAATGGAGCGTATACACTTGGTCTGAACACTATATAGTTTTAAGTGGAGTGTACTTTAATAAAATATAGGAGTACATAACACTAAGAACTATAAATATATATATACCATTCAAAATGTATGAAATCTAAAAATGAACAAGTATGCAATTCTGCTACACTTCACGGCGTTCGCACGACGAAACTATTATTTAAAAAAAAAAAGTTTACTTAAGTATAGAGATGTTTTTGCCAACCCAAAATGGAGATATGGTGAAAAAACCGATTTTATACTCAATTTTTTCAAAAAGGCGGCTCGACCGGCGGAAATACGTCGTGGCAAAGTTGAAATTTGGAAAGAGGACCTTGAAATATATAAGGATACTAATTATCAAAACTCCCTGAAAACTTTCCATGTAAAACTACCAAATGTCTGGACAATGTGGGTTGTAAATCAATGTGAAAAAAAGACTGTTCTTAAAAAATTGCTCATCCCTAATTATGATTGCTTCAACGGAAGTTTAATCATCTTTGGGACTTCTTACTAGGGATGCAGAAACATCGATGTTTCGGTCAATCGATGTTTTCTATGTTTTTTTTAAACCTCTTTTTTAAACATTAACAAAAGACTTTATTCGAGATCTTTAGTATCAGTATCAGTAGTATTATTAAAATTCTTATTCTTATTCAGGAATGAAAGCTTATCAACAGCTTCTGGACTGAGCCTCGTCCTGCGGTCACAAACAGTTTGTCCAGCTTTGCTGAACACTCCTTCTGCTTCGCATGAAGAGGCTTGTATACACAAGTATTTGGTTGCTACCAATTTTAAGGCACTGTCATTAGTACTCATCTATAAAAAATATTGTTATCTAACATTTTTCTCATAATAATTTAAAAATCTTACCTCCCAATATTTTAGAGGGTCACCATTTTCTGATAAGTATTCTTTTTCAAGGTGTTGGCTCAGTGCTATTATTGTCCCAAGCAATTGAACGCTGTTTTTTCCGTTTTGGTTCTAAAAAAATCCTTTTACTTACAATTTATATGTTTGCTGCCACCAAGTCCAGAATTGTGTGAAAAAACATCGATAGAGAACCAAAAACTATCGATGGTTCCGATGTTTTGCAAACATCGATACCATCAATGTTTCTGCACCTCTCCTTCCTACTTTAAGAATCAATAAAAGAATTAAAAAAATCAAATTCAATGGACTATATTGAAATAGATGACCAATACGAACACCATAATTGCTCTTTGGAATATGTTTTAGACAATGTGTTAATGGAAGACGATGGGTCAGAGGAATATCAAGAGTTAAAGGACATTTACAATTCACAAATTGTTCAGACTTGCTTATGTTTCAATGAACACAGAACTTGCTGTAACAATAATTGTCATGGTAACAACTATAAACTGGATCCAGATCGGAACGAACTTTTATTAAATTTTGCTGAGAATAATCAGCGACCAATTATTGAGTGCGGACTATTTTGTGCGTGCAATGATCAATGTGGAAATCGAATGGTTCAGCTTGGACCACGAAAGTATTTACAGATATTCGATTCTCTTGTTTACAAATCTAAAGGTCTCAGGACAAATACAAAAATACCTAAAGGTGCGTTCATATGCGAATACGCTGGAGAATTATTGACGTATCAAGAAGCACTAAGAAGAACAAAATTTAATGATCAAAACAATAAAAATAACTATGTGCTAGTCCTCAACGAATACCAAACAGATGGAACTCAACATAAAAAACACTGTGTTACTATAATAGACCCCAGCAAAAGAGGAAATATAGGTCGATATCTAAACCATAGCTGTGATCCGAATTGTTTGGTGAAAGCTGTCCGTGTTGATTGTCCACTACCTAAAATTTGTAAGTTTTTGAGTGTGTATAAGTTCTAAAAAGCTTCATAAACATAATTTTAAAGGTTCAAATACTTATTTCAAAAAGTATTTCTTAAAGTTGATTCGCTAAAGAGGGAAATAAGAAGGTATTTTCAGTTGTGCTGGTAGTAAGCGATGGGATGCTCCTGTACTTCGACTGTTTTTCCAGTAAGTGCTTAAGCTTTTAAAGAACAGGACACGTAGACATGCTTTTTTACAATTCATCTTAGCGTTAGCAGTAAATGTACCATTTTAAATCTGTTACCTTTATTGTCTAAAAGAGAAAAATGGTTTTCTACACACAAACTGTCTGAACATAAATACATTTTTAAATTTTTACCACTTGAATAGTGAATGAATGAACATTTTCACACTAATAAACGGAAATTGGCATATCGTCACGCCTCGTTAAGCTGATCAGAATATACAGTATTTGCTAAGCTTATCAACTCTCATGGTGAAAGTTGTCTACCACTTCTAAAAATTATTATATTTTATAAAAGAGGCCAACACAATCAACAATGAATCATTTCCATATTCTACCACTTCCTCCTTTTAGTTTCGACGTACACTTACAGATGAGTGAATTTATTTTACTATAATTGATTTTCCAAATTTTTTTTCATTCTTAGGTATATTTGCTAAGCGAGATATTGAGGCTTTCGAAGAATTGTGTTTTCATTATGGCGAGGGTAATTTACATACATTGAGTGACGTCAATTTAGGTACAGAGTGTTTATGTGCATCCATAACTTGTACAAAATTTTTACCAAATAATAATATTTGAAATTATGAATGTAAATGGTTGTAAGATTAAATTCTTTCGATTATTATAATATCATTAAATGTAATAACTGTTTTTCTTCTATTAAGGATTATCATGGTATGCATAGTATACTCGTTTACTCAGTCAAAAGCAAAACTAGCTTTTTGCGAATAAAACGTCCCCAATGGGTCAGATAAAGCTGATATGATCTAGTTTAACTTAACTTAATATGTTTTCATATATATGTGTATTATATTATTACTAATTTTTTTTAACTTTCTGTTGTAATTCTTAAAACTTAATATAAATTAAGTGGTTTTTTATCTTGAAATTTAGACCCCTCCCCCTCTTGTTGAGTTAAGATGAGACGTTAACGATTTCTGTTTTTGATAACCACGTCCTTTTCATGGTCAACTGTTTGATACTGATGATTTGTATATTTAGAATAGGTAAAATTAAACGCCTAGCAAATTCAAATTTTTGTTCCAAGGGTGTGACAGAGAAGGGCCCTACGTCACAGCTTCGATACTTCCAATACGCGAACGAGGACTGATTTATGTTAAAAGTTGTCTAATTTAACTAATTTAGTAAGGATTTCAAAACGACTAAATTTTAAACAAACACACAATTGTGGCCATATTCTTTCAATAAAACCTATTAACTATGTTATAATATATTTGAAATGGGCCAGTTTTTAGTGAATTTAACTTTGTCATCGAAAACCTTTTATTCCTGTAGACTTAGCAAAAAATCATTTAAAAACATTATATACAGCGTCAATTTTTAATAAAAATGTGTCGGCGGGTTTTCCATATAGTACATTAATAGCTAGCAATACAAATCAGAAGCTACAAAATCAAATTTCCGCATACAAATCGTATGGAAAATAGAAAAACGTTATGCGTACTATCACAATTAATATAAAAGTCTAAAATTTAAACGCACGTGTTTCTACACTAAAACACAACTTTTAAGGCTATTAGTAAAGCAAACAAAAACATTTTCGTTAAATTTGAATCACCCTAATATATATAAGTTAACGGGACTGCTCAGCAACAATATAGGTGCGCAAGATGGATATGCTAAGGCGGCCCAGCGTAACTGCAACACAAGCATTCCCAGGCCATCAAACGGCAACTATGTCTCAGCCGTTTCTGGCGAAGATATTGGACGCCACACAAGAAGCGCGATTCTCAGTAGCTTGTAATAATTCATACACGACGCGCGATGTCAGCAATTCTCTGGAGTTAACGGGACCGCTTAGCACCAACATAGAAGCGCAAGCCGGTCGTGCTGAGGCGGCCCTGCGTAAGTGCAACGCAAACGTTGCTAGTCCATCGTCAGTAATTCTCAGAAGAACGGCTAGTGTAGCTTGTAAAAAATCAGGACAAGGACTAGCTTACCTTGTAAGAGTTTCTGTCTCATAGATTTAGTTCATATTGAGATATTAAACGGATCAGTCACAAAATAATTTTTTAATTTATACATACATACATTGCCTCTCAGCTCAAATGGAACAAACATAGTTTTGAAATTCAAGTGACTCTAACTTTTGAAATGAAAAATTATATCGAAAAAGTATAAACGCAATTTTTTAGATGGATGTTTTCAGAGAGTATTAATACTAACAAGAGACCGAAGCCCTCTCAAAAAAAGCTCACTAAAAATTGTAAGGTAACATCTCGGGGATACAGAGAAAGAAAATAAGCAAAAGTATATCTTTCTCGCTCGGAAAATTCCTTCGAGACGACGGGTATTTTTAAAATTTGTAAATACTATTTAATGAAATTATGAATTAATTGTATGAGCTGTTGCCAAAATATGTAAAGACAAAACAATTTCATAAGTTTGATGAAAGTGAAGGAAATCATGAAGTAGGGCATGTTCATGGTATGCGTTGTTGTGAAAGCATTAATTATAGGAATGAAGAACGAAAATCAAATATTAAATTGACCACGCGCCGTTCGCCAAACACTGACAATGCTAGTAGAGCAATGCTACCTGCTCATTTTTACCTGTTGTTTATTGCTTATCAATGAAAAGTCTAATGAAAAATCATTTTGCATAAGGTCATTTTGTTTTATCTTAAAAAGCAACAATAAATACGTTCAAAATATCTAATAAAATATTCAATGTTAAAATTCATTGGACTAAAAAGATGTGGAAGTTCTTGATAGTCAGGATAGTTTTCATGTCTCTCTAAGAACATAAGTAGGATGTTTCAAGTCAATTGGTTAAGAAACCAACAAGTTTTCCGTACAACGACGTAAATTTGCGTCACTTCCTCTTCTTTATTTTGTGAAGGGGTGAAATTCCGTAGTGGATTCACCCCTCACAACAGCTTGTGCAACAAAGTGAGGCGCTGTTACTTACACTTATGTTATGTCAGCAACTCGATCGACGCCTAACGTCCCTGTCGCTGCTACATAACAGCGGGGTAACAGCAACGCTATTAGCTGTCGAACACATGGGGACAAGTCGGTTGTTGTTTTGATGCTTGCACAGCAAGTGCATTGGAAGGGAGGCAGAATTGCACCGTTGGGTTGAACGACCGAATTGAAGGTTGAGATTGGATATTGCGGTTTTAACGGGTTGCGGAAAGGAAGGGTACCGTTGGCAATAGACAACAGCGGTTTTGGACACAAGGAAAACACGTCACTGAATAAAACGCCCGGGAACGTTGAGGAACTATCCGTCTGTGTGAAAAATACAACACCGATTAATCCGCCTCATTAAGACTATCCGAACGAACGTGAGCTCTAAGCCGTGCCGTAATTAACTTACGAGAGTCTACACAGCGCTGGTCAACAACAGGGACAACCACCAGGACGCCGCACATCACCCAAGATCATTAAACTAAGAATAACGTTCAAGGTATGAATTATTTCACTGATATCTGCAAACGATTAGTTTTTTTTTTCTATAAAATGACATTAGCTTGCATTTATTGCTGTTCAACAGTAAATTATTAACGGCGCACCATTGAGAGAAAGAATCAAGATCAGACTGAAGCAGATACTGCTGGTCTGAAGAATTAATACATTAAACATACATACATTAAAACATGGCAATGCTTGATAACACTAGGCAAGTGATTAATAAATATATTAAACAACAAGCAACCAAATTGACTACCTTGGGGAACCCCAGAATACACAAAAATTTGTCTCGAAACGGATTATTTAAAAAGAACACACTGAGTTTGTGATTCAAGATAAGACGACAGCTAAAAGACCAACGATGGTGGAAAACTATAAGTTTCGAGTTTTCTTAAGAGCAGAGAGTGACAAACTCAATAAAGTGCTTTACTAAAATCTGTGCAAGATCTGTTTGCAACCGAAGGAGAAATTATGGTTGACAATTGAACTGCATTCTAACAAGTTAGTCACTGTCGACCGTTTTTTAAGAAAGCCATGCAAATTAAAAAGCGAGGGCGCGAAATGCTGTAGCTGTTTCGTAATGATCTGCTCGAATAATTTTGAAACACCACACAGCTTAGCAATGGCTCTGTAATTAGAAATGTCTACCTTGTGCTAAAACGCAACTAGGAATATTAAATGGACCTGATGTAAATGATGATTTAATTAATTTCAGGTGCTGAAGAACAGCTTCTTTTTCAATAACCGGTACATTAATATAAATTGTATCTTTGATACAGTATAGGTAGGTTATGTTTCGGTATCCTTCCAAGCCATTGAATTTCAAACATGAAGGAAATGAGTTAGAACTGGACTTGTATTTGATTATATTAAAAAAAATGTTACGATCGCGGTGTGTATTAGATTTCAATTGAATATGCATTGATTGTTATTTCTTCTATTACTTTAACCAAATTTTTAGCAAGCTTTGGCATAATATGCATAATTAACAAGAGAACCGGTTCCTTATAATTTGTCTATTTTTTTAATTTTTTAGGCGACTTAATTTTTTTGTAAACCACGTGTGCTTGTTTGAATCCGATAGTATATTAATTCTTGGCACGCATAACTTAAACAGTTTATACATAGTTGCATTAAAAAACTCTACTGCCTAGTCAATGTTGGTCGTCTTTTGGATGTATAACCATCAGTGTTAGAAAGCAAATGACCTAGTAGGTCAAATTCAGTTTTTTTGAAACAAAACACACGGTTAGCTTTAGCATCTAGAGGATTTTGACAATGAAATGTTAGTTGTTAAGTCTAATGGTAAGCTGCAACGTTGGGTGGTAAGAGTCTTCAGGTTTTGATATCGGAGGGGATCTGCATGGCGATGTGGCTCAATTTTGTTTATAAAAATAATATCTAAAATTCGTTTTTTAGAATTTTGTATGCTTTGATTTGAACGAGAGATGATTCAAGCAACGATTCAATAAATTCGTTACTAGACAAGGGTGTTACAGCATTTGAATGGTCCAATGCAATCCAAGGAACGTGTGGGAGGTGAAAATCTCCAAGGACGAGCATCGAATCTGAATCCTTAACCATTTCTAGTACAGACTGGATAGCGCTTATATGCGCTGAGTATACTAATGGTTCTGACTTTGGTGGAATGTAGGAGGACGTAATAAAAACGATAGTATTTGAGAGAGTTATTTTAACACATATTAGCTCAATATAGTCAGTACCATTTAAATGAATTTGTTCCGAAGTGCACCGAGATGCACAGCAACAGAGATTAAGACACCACCACCAATTTTGCCAAGCCGATCTTTGCGAAAAGTTATGAAGATGTCAGAGAATAGTTCCGAGTTTAAAACATCAGGGCGAAGCCAAGTCTCAACAAAGATAAAAATATCTGAGGATAATGAGAAGCTTTTAATATAAATCAGTTAGTTTCGAGTTTAAGCCTCTTACATTTTGGAAGCTCACTGTCAACACTGAAGGGGTGTTACGGGAAAAAGTAAATTTTTTGACACAAAAGGCTTGACCGTATTTACCGCGTTAGTATGTCCTTTAAATTTAAATTCATGTAGAACGCATCCAGGCCAGAAATTTGCGTCAACTCAGGCGTTGTAGAGAGATTGAGGCACAGCGAACGATGAAATAAATCGCGTTGAATTAAATTTCGTAACCGTTAAATTAGTGACAGATTTGATCTTGGAACAGATATAGTGATTGATATAGTATATTGATATGACTTTCAGACGTATATGCAGCTAAGCAGGATAGAAAAATAAATATTTTATGAGGCGGAGGTGTCACTACAATAAGTTTTCTTGATAGTTGATCCACTTGAAACATATTGCTTACGAAGCGGTTCGGATAACTTTGGTAGACACAACATTGTTGATTTGGCAACGGAAGCGTACGTACTTTCTGATGCTGTGGGAATGGGAATTTTTAGTAATGGATGAGGCTTTTTCCGCTTAGGAGAAGGTTCAACTGACGATATGCTGGTCAAAGATTTATCAAACGACCTAAATTTTTCGTTAAGTCGATTGAAGTCTTTCGAAATATCTTTATAAGCACTTTGCATGAGATTGATCCACTTGCGTAGCTCAATCTCGGAGACCGAAATTTTGGACAGCACTAGTGCTTCCCAAAGCATCGGCAATACGGCCATTCAACTCTGCGCATTTAAAGTGCTCAGTGGACTCACACATCCAACATGCCTCCAAGAGATTGTTGTCCCCCTTTATTGTTACTTAAAAAAACGGCACCATCAACTATCTATCTTCCAAATCAAATCATCACGATTTTTGTACTTTGAATAAGGTCTGATTTATGCAAATAGGCAATTTTAGCCCTCTTTTGTGATAAGTTGGCTACGTCCTTCGGCCATGTGTGGTCAGAGACATATGATCAACTTGAAACGGATTTCAAAACCTTGTCATCTTGGTAGATTATAAAGTTATATTTAGAGCATATTTGCAGACCAAGAACGCATTAAGTCAAGATCACTTTAAAGCCTAAAATGAGGATTGGCATCATTGAGTGAAAGGCATAGATTTACACGTGAGGTTTCACACCAGAATATCAAAAACTGATAGCAAGACCATTTAGAAAGAGATTGAAAATCAGTGGTCCAGATGGCTGCCCTGTGAAATCGCAGAAGTGACCAGAACAGTCATTTGGCACTTTTGCATAGAAAGTTTTCCGGGAGTTTTGAAAACTGGTATCGTTATGTATTTCGAGGTACTCTTTCCGAATTTCAACTTTGCCACCACCTCGTATCTTTACCACTCGAGCCGCCATTCCGAAAAAATGGCGTCTAAAATTAGTTATTCACCGTATCTCAATTTCGGCTTATTTTACGACCAAATGACTGGGCTATTAGAGGAAAGACAGCAGCACAAGTAACACATCATATTAAAACGCAACTAGGGACTGAAGAAAAGCAGAGCTTGATAGATGTTAAATTGAGAAGGAGGTTCTTCTGATCAATATCAAAAGTGCTGAAATGATTAATTCGAGGAACTTGATTAAAGTATGCGGTGCTTTAAAAGATTGCTTAAGAGAAAGTTGATTGGAAAACTAAGCGAATAGAACACCTATTCCAGAGTCATCATAAGTGTGAAAACGGTTCCCTACAACGATTTGTAGCAACGGCTATTAAGTAAAAGATACCTGGGCCGTGCTACAAGGAATCTTTTAAAGTAATTAGTAGATCCAGTGATTTTATATTTTTTTGTGTAATCTGGACAGTAATCCAAGACGGTTTGTAAGTGGTTTTTGATGCTTCTTTAACAGGAGTATATTCCGCAAAGAGACAGTTACAATCATTCATCAACACTAAATCTAAGGATTTCTGTATGTATGTAATTGATGTCTAAATTGAACCATAGTAGCAGAATGATGATTATTTTACAGATAGAGATTAAAAAGCGTTTATTTTCTTCATTTTTTTTTTGTCACGATCAGTGACAGTGAAATAAAATAGAATAATTTTTTTTCATTAAGAAAATCCCCCCATTTAATTTTTAGCTTATGGAATAACATGATCAAGACATCAAGCTGAACTATCTGTATGAATATCTGACGCCCCGATGTAACTAAAAATTAAGATTGTTTTTGCAATTTCAATGAAGCCACCAAGAGCTTGAGTCACATCCAAATTGGCAGGTATTTAAATTGAGCTTTGTTCGGGCTTACTTAACATCCCCTTTTGAACGCCTAATGACGGTTAACCGCTAAATGAAAAACTTCAGAGAACCTTTTTATACTCTTCACGAAGTGAAAAGTATTATAGTTTTGTCACGAAGGAGTCGTGGCCGACTATACAAAGTATATATATTCTTGATCAGGATGACAAGACGAGTTGATATAGCCATGCCCGTCTGTCCGTCTGTCTGTATGTATGCAAACTCCTCCCTCAGTTTTGAAGCTATCGACCTGAAATTTTGCACAGACCCTTGTATTTTATTACGATGACACATTGGTCGGAACCAGCGAGATCGAACCACTGGAACTGGTAGCCACCATACGAAAAAGAAGAAGAAAAAAAAATTTCAATCGTTGTATGAAAAACTTTTTTGTTTTCCAAGATAGAGTGCTGAAATTATATAAGTGGTGATAAACCGTAGCCAGGCTAAATGTCCAAAAGTTTCATTGAGATCGGAATATTGGAACTTGTACCTGCCATACAAAATGAAGAAGAGGAAGAGAAGCAAAGTTTAAATCGTTGTATGGGAAACTTTTTGTTTCTGAAGTTAGGGTGCTGAAATTACAAAAGTAGTAATTTAGTGTCACCAGATCAATTGCCTGTAAGTTTTATTGAGATCGGATTACTGGAACTGGTACCTGCCATACAAAATGAAGAAGAGGAAGAGAAACCAAATTTAAGTCGTTGTACGGAAAACGCCTTATGAACGATCGTTCATAAGGCGTGGTACCGCCCATACAACTAAAAACTTAAAAATGTGCTTTCTCTGTAAACAGACGAGATACGAAATTGAAAAATGTAGTGAAATTTGACTACATTGCCTTCTTTAAGACAGATTAGAAAATGAGCGTGGCTACCTACATGATTCTTATTGGAAAATTATAAGAGGATTTCCTAATAAGAATAATTGTGAAAACGTTTGCAAGAGTATATAAGTTTTGGCATAGCCGAAAATAGCTCCCTTACTGGTTTATAAATATACCCACGTATCTACGCACGAAAAGAATTTGTGTCACGAAGAAACTATTGACTATTGAGTTGGACGCTACGCAACGGCCAGTGTGAAATTGAAAATATCGTGTAATATAGCTTATTGCTTTATATATCATTAATTTCGCTGCAGTTCGATTACATTTCGATTTACATGCATCGAACCATTGTCGTGTACTTTGGAGCTTTAAATCGTTTACATAAGAATTCAAAAACATACCTACATTTGTGTCGTTATTATGCTGTCTACAGTCGTCGTAGTTGTGTCTTTGCTTGCACATCTGTATGTAACGGGCTTCAATCAAATCATTATTGATTGATTATTGTTGTTGCTTTTCGTTTGCTAGCGGGGCTTTTCTACGATGAGCAGATAAACGCAACAGTTGAGTTGTTTTGTTCAATTCTTAATGGTTTGTGAAGAAGAGTTTTTTGCTTCGAATCTTGAATTTGTCAGAAATACCAGCGCTTGCACAAATAAGGCACCAGTGGTTCATTCAGCAGTTGGAGCGTCTTCGTCGGGAGTACGATGTATGTCTAACTTGGAACTCAAGCTAATCTTTGATTTGTTGGAGAAACACATCAATCACTGGCTCTCGTTACAATCGGATTATACTGCACTTAAAAACAGTGACGAAAATGTGGCCAACGAAATTGAGGATTTTTGCTTACAAGCTAAGGTGCTAATCATTGAACAACTAAGCTAGGATCGCCTTGAGTCGACCAGTGTGGAGCATTAAACAAAGATAATAGCACATAAATCAAAGCTGCCGACGTTGCCGTTACCATCATTCGACGGGAAGTACTGCCAATATAAAAACAATATAACGTCGTTCTCTCAAAATATAAATCACGAATATGGTTATACTAACATCGATAAGTTCAAGCAACTGCTCAAATACATTCGATGATCGGGCTTAGAATGTGTGCAAGCATTTGCCGGGACTCATACAAATTATCCACTTGCATTGCAAGGTTTAAAATAACGCTATGACAACCCGACGTTAATTGTCATGGTAAACATAATCTCCTTATTCGCCTTAAAACCAATGAACTTAGCTAATTGTGCTCAATTGCGGTCATTAGTTGAAACTGCATCAGCACTATTCGGGCCTCTGAAATCACTCAAAGACGGTAAAATGATAGCATTCTATGCGTATACACTTGCTAATAGAAAAAGTAAACGCCCGATCGAAACAGAATAAAAATGAATTGTTATCCTTTAAGACGTTGCCAAAAACCGAATTGAACATGCATTCTGGCCCACATATAACAAAGCTGATTAGCGAAGTTGATTAGCCACGTCGATTATCGAACAACAACAAAGGCAATGCATCGCTATCACGCAGTAAGGCTAATTAGCGGGCGACAACAACCACACTGTCCAATATCTAACGCCGCATGCTTGTGCCCAAAATGACAACAGAATAGGTTGTTGTAATATTTGGAATAAAGAAGTCACCTTTGTTGTTACATATGCGCCAGATGGCGAAAGTGACGGTGGAAACGGAATGGTGAAAGTACGACAGTTATCGCTGTTGCATTTTTATGAGGTCGGTTTAATGATTTTAGGCGAAGGCGCAACCACAACAATAGCCGGTACTGGGCATGAACATTGTTATTGGGGCAAGCGACGGCACGATGCAACGTAAGTTTAACCCATGGTGTGTTGTTGTTTTGGGGCTATACATCTACGTTGATCTGCGTGGCTCACTCGCTGGCAAACAACAACAGCAACAGGTAGTTGGCGCTAACGCAGTCACTGATGCAAGTCACGCCAGGTCGGCGCATAGATGATGCTGTTGCACTGGCTCGATAGATATGCGTTTGATTTTTAAGGTTCGCTTACTGGTGGTTAACAACAGTGAGAAAAATTGACGCAGGAATCTGTACGACAAAGTGTGATACCGTCAGTTGAGTTCAATCACAGACAAATGTTTGCGTTAAGGTGTTTATTGTTGGGTCAGTGACCCAAAAGTGGTGTATGATCAATTGTTTTTGTAAACAACTGCGCAGTTTTGCCATTTTGCAACATAGCCAATGACAAAACTCAATGTGATGCGGTGACGTCACTGCAGGCTAGCTGAAATCGCCATAGTTGTGGTGAAAATAAAAGAACATTGTATTTTGTTCATAATATAAATCGATGGTTGGCGTTGCAGCCAGTGGGACGGATAGGCACAGGGTTAACTGACGTAGTATTTGCACCAGCATAATAGCGTTGGATGAACTTTCAATTCCCAACCAGTTCAGGGAGCATTTAACTAGTCAAGTTAGGTTTTAGCGAACTTGGGTCTCCTTATCTTGTCCAAGGAACACATACTTTGCTTAGTATTGAAGGGCTCCTTTTAGCTGAATTTATCTTTGCAAAGCGGGAATAAGGTAGCCAGTGGAGCGTTGGTACGCTGAGACTGGAGGAATCCAAGGACAAGTTCCAATTAGTGTTCTGATAAGCAGCTGGTGATGTTTTCCAGAGCCAGCTAACCCAAGGTAACCCGAAAGGGAGACTGGGTACGGCTTGTAGCTACACGTTTGTCGCTAAGTCAGTGTAAACAGCCCATCCGACTTGCTCAGATGTGAGCATCAGCGGTTCGCAACAGGAGTGGCTATACTTAGAATCCAGAGGGACAGCAGGCCACGGTCATACCATCCAAGACGAGGGTGGAGGACGACTCACCACGACCAGCAGCAACGGGTGAGCTTAAGACGTAGCATAAGAGAATTCTGTGTTGTCATAATAAAAACAAGTAAGGGCGGTATAGTTGAGTATACTCAACCATATAATACCCTGCACATACCCTCATCCATTTAAATGGTGTTCCAAATATAAAAAATCAGTCAAAAGTGAGGAATTTTCGAAAAATTCGAGTTTGTAGATCTCTGAGGGGGAAGCCATGAAATAAAGGGGTGTTTTTCGGTATGCAGTTTAAAGGACGTATATTAACTGAATCTGCATACAAAATTTCAGACATGTATATTTCATAGTTGTGGAGATATACATATTTTAATAAAAATAAACTGAAATTTACCCAAAATTTAAGTTTGCCGACCTCTAATGGGTAGTCCAAATACAAAATGGTATTTTCTGGTATGCAGTCTTAAGAAGTTATATATACTTTGTCTACGAACAAATTTTCAGGTCCGTACCTTCAACAATTTCGGAGATGTAGGCTTTGACATGTAAACACTATTTGAGGGGTTATTAAGGGTAGGGGGGAAAAATTTGGTATGCAGTTTTAAATACATACATCTATGAAGTCTGCATACAAAGTTTCAATTTCGTATCTGTTATAGTTGTGGAGATATACAAATTTTTGTAAAAAAAAAGTGAAATTTACAAAAAATGTAAGTTCTGTGGTCTTTGAGGGGTAGTCAAAAATACAAAAGGGTATTTTCTGGTATGCAGTTTTAAGGACATGTATTTATTGAGTCTACATACAAAATTTCAGGTCCGTATCTTTTATAGTTTTGAAGATACAGTAATTTACAAAAAAACACTTTTTGAGGGGTAATGAAGGGTTGGGGGGAAAATTGGGGAATGCAGTTTTAAAGACATACATCTATGAAGTCTGCATACAAAGTTTCAATTTCGTATCTGTTATAGCTGTGGAGATATACAAATTTTTGTAAAAAAAAAGTGAAATTTACAAAAAATGTAAGTTTGGTGGTCTTTGAGGGGTAGTCAAAATTACAAATGGGTATTTTCTGGTATGCAGTTTTAAGGACATGTATTTACTGAGTCTACATACAAAATTTCAGGTCCGTATCTTTTATAGTTTTGAAGATACAGTAATTTACAAAAAAACACTTTTTGAGGGGTAATGAAGGGTTGGGGGGAAAATTGGGGTATGCAGTTTTATAGGTCTTTACATACTTAGTCGACATACCAACTTTCATAGTTCTAGCGTTTCTGGTGTTCAAGTTATAGCCTTTCCAAAAAGTGGGCGTAGCTGGTTGGGCGGGAAGGAGTGGGCGTGGCACAAAACCGTTCAAACTTGATCTGCTGCCGAGCATCACGAGTCTATCCTCCAAATTTCAAGTCTCTATCTTTTATAGTTTCCGAGAACCATTGGTGAGGACGGACGGACGGACATGGCTTAATCAATTTGTCTTGTCGTCCTGATCAAGAATATATATACTTTATAGGGTCCCCCTCCCCTCCTTCTCTGCGTTACATACATTTCGGCCAAACAAACACAATATACCCTGGTACAGTATGTACAGGGTATAAAAACCAATTTAAATTTTAAAACTAATCCCAGCGCCTTGCTTTAGGTCACCACACTATTACATACCGCACCATTGTGTGCTCTAGCCTACTAGTACAACCAAAAAACTCAGAATTAGCTGCGAGACTTCGTGCCTAATCACATCGGCCATATCGCTTAACGATTTGTTATTAACCTGTTCTCGTTTCTTCCTAGGTACGTTGGTAGAGAAATCACAGAGCGGCATCCTTATTCGACCTACTTGGATGCCAGGCACCACTAGACATTGTTGTCAGGATTCGAGAGTTGTGAATTTTAAAGTACGCATGGGTGCGTTTCACAACAGATATAACGAGCTTGGAGTGATGTGTTATTGTCGTTACCGTCGCTCATGGAAGTTCTGGTTCCTCGTTATTGTATGCAGCCATCAACTATTCAATTATAGCATATGGCTGCTGTCTATATATTCGCAGCGTTGACAGCCAAGGAAGCGTACATATCAGGGTACTCACAGCGAAGTCACGAGTGGGAACAGTTTAAAAGAAATTACTGCCCAGCTTAGAGCTATGTTCCTCTTAAAACTCTACATCAAGGTGAAAAGCATATTCGAAAGGCATTAGTTCACATACTTTTTCTGGGCGGACTCACAGCTCGTCCTGAATTGGCTCAGTCAGAAATCGTGACGCATTCAACATTTGTGTGTAATCGGGATTATTTGCAGAAGAACTTCGCGCCCTTTGTAAGAGCTTACCAATTGTTTTTTAAGTTAAGCTCCTGAGCCCAACAACTAGCAACTAGTGATGGGTAATCTTACCTTGGAGAGAATTTCACCTGCCGGCTTGTTCGCGGGATGTGATGTGGACTTTAGCGGCCCAGTTATTATGTATATACTCATTCGTGGGAATACAAGACATATGTTGCGGTGTTTGTTTGCTTTGCGGTCAACGCTATACACATTGAGGTGGTGGCAGATCTATCCAATGATGCCTTTTTGGCTGCTCTTAAGGGAATGATGATAACGCTACAAACTGCTTGCACCAAGTTGAATGAATTCAAGGCATTATTGTTCAATCAGAACAACCAACAGACTATACTTATATACTCGTATTGCTCAACTGAAGTTAATAGCTTTTGGTTTATTCCACTCAGAACCCCACATTTCGGCGGGCTGTGGGAGGCTGCCGTCAAGAGTGCCAAGGGTCTGATGAATCGGAGTTTAATGAATATACTTCTATATTTAAAAGAGCTCAACGCAGTCGTCGCAGAGATGGTAGCCATCTTAAACTCACAACGTACAGAGCGGCCGTAGGTAGATTTTACTGGCAAAAATCCGAAAGTGCATAAATGCTTTCGATAAAACCAATAAACGTGACTGATAGAAAATTTTCCCGTGACTAAGGAACTATTTTTTTTTAAATCGGAATTATAGTTTAGAAGATATACGCACTCAAAGTTGATTTTTTTTTAACTTTCAACAACATACTGAATTTTTCGAAAATTTTTTCGACTTCAATTCGCTACTCTTCTTCTTCATTTTGTATGGCAGCTACCAGTTCTAGTGTTCCGATTTCAGAGAAACTTTCAGACATTTAGTCTGGGCACATAAAATTACTACTTGTGAAATTTCAGCTGTATATCTCACAAGCCAAAGAGGCTTACATACAATGATTTAAATTTAGATAATTTTTCTTCTTCTTTTCGTATGGGGGCTACCAGTTCTAGTGATCCGATCATGTCGGTTCTGACAAATGAGTTCTCTCTACCAAAAAAGAGACTTTATGCAAAATTGTAGCTCAATAATTTCAAAACTGTAGGGGGAAATTGTATCTACGGTCAACGGTCAATGGACAGACGGACAAGCCTTTATCAGTACTTTTATAGTCAGAAATGTATATGTTTCCTGCAGATAATGAAAACCCAGTCATTTATACAAACTTCAACTTTGACAACATATTGTGCCACTCCCAGAAATCGTAGAATATTGAAAGATATTCGTTTAGAAAATTTGATTTTTGCAACGTAAAAACTCAAAAGGACTCAAAACTATGTGACGTCGTCACATCTGAATGACTTAACTGCATTGACCCTAGGTAATTTTATACTCAAACAACCTCTAAGAGCATTGCCAGCCCTTGCTATTTTGGTTCTAATATGGTTCAAGCTTACTCAGAAACTTGGAATCGTGTTGTCACCATCAAACAGCAATTCTGGTTGCATTGGCGAAACGAATACATCAATGAACTTCAGACGTTCATGAAGATCACACCCCACCACAGCGTTGGGTACTGGGTCGCATAGTGTCCACCATCCCTGGCACTCACGGAAAGGTGCGCGTTGTCAATGTATTATTAGAGAATGGCGTTGTTCAAAGACCAGTTCTTAAGCTTGGCATTCTGCCAAATCGTTGATAGAAGACACTTTTAATAGGGCTGGGATGTTGACACCTTCAGCAAAGCGGGACTTATCAGTTGGACGCTACTGTAATTTGTATTTAGCTTAGCAGAGTGCGTGAGCAGCACTCGGAGTTAATGCTATGGTGCTTTTGAAAGGCGCAGCGTTATCTTATTCCTATTTATACTATCGCTGAGTTTGTAAGGCGCAGCGTTATCTTATTCCTATTAATACTATCGCTGAGTTTGTAAGACTCAGCGTTATCTTAAAAATAGTTTGTTGTTCGCCTTCGTGGACCTGTGTGTAGCCGTTATCAAATTTTACTGCTGCATTGTCGATCCTAAACAAACAAAGTATCGCTGGATGTGACAATCGTGCGGTCACCAGATAGCCTCGGCGTCTATCAGTCGCTGGTCCGCGATGATAGGATGTTTATAATTCGTAATGACGTTGGAGTACTTTCTTTTTTACAACAAATAATTTTCCATTCTTTCCGTAATAATGATAGGCTCAAAGTCCACCCAAGCACTTCGGGAAGTGCTTTGGCTGCCAGCCCATCTCGCCCGATTTCAAGAATGAGGAGGGTGTTTCCTGAAAATTAGTAAAATGGGATATAGATAATGTAAGAGAATATTTATCGAACGAGATGCGTGAGTATTGTTTTGATAAAGAAATTATCTATCATTTGACCGTTAAAAAGCGTTTCTGAGCGCATAATTATAACAATACTTGAGCTGAAGCCATAATAAATTGTGCACAATGAAATATTAAGTTTTTGGGCAAAGCGTTTTTGACAGCAACATTTTTGGTAAATAGAAACATTAATAAAACGCAAAATGTGGCACTAAAGAAAGCTAAATTTAAAAAATATAAAATTTTTTGGCTCCACAGTATATTTACACCAGAAATTGAAAAAGGAAAACTTTTGTGATAAATAATCTAAAGCCATACTTTTTGACTATGACCCAAATGATAGTTCACTCTGGAATTTAGATTCAAGGACATTTCTGGTAGCAAGAGATGTAATAGTAGATGAAACTAATATGGCTAAAATAAAAGAATTAGATTCCGTGCTCTCAAATAAGAATAATTACAAAGGCAACAATGAATACACTGAATGAGAGTAAAGATTGTGAAAAAATCAGACTATCTAAATATCGACCAACATGATTTCCCAAAGGAGAGTGTGAAGAAACCCCGGTTCGACAGAGTCCGTTTCACATAAATTGAATCGATTTATATAAAAGACCTTGCGTGAATTGATAACGTTGTTCATTTGTTGCTAAAAAATTTGTTTCGATAGTCGCAAATAAATGAAAGTACGATTTCTGTTAATTCAGATAAGTATATTTCGTGAACAAATACCAAAATGGTAAAATAGAAAAAAATATATACATGTTTCATATGACAGAAGAAATCATTCTGCAACCAGAAAGTACACCCTGACTTGGGTAACACTGTAATCATATCAGTGTCATTAGTACCCAAAAAAAATTATAACAAATCACGCGTACACGTAATATGTCCTAAAGAAAAAAACGACAACCGAAAATATATATATATGAATATGAACATATAAATGTAAAGAAACAAAGAATGGATTAAAATAACCAAAAACAAAAAACCACCCAAATCACATTCATGTTTCAAATAAGCGAACAAAAAACGCACACGGATCATTACATTTTTATTCGACTACTTGAATGCACTAAAAGAATAAACAAAAAAAAAACGAGAGTAAAAGTGCAGTAGCATTTTTTTTTTTTGTCATATTATCGTTGAACACCTTCCTACTGAACTCATAATCACTGAATACAAGTTCAAATTAAGAGTAGAAAATCTATTGGCATTGGAATAAATGGAATTGATGATAATGGTCATCATGTTTACACAGTTGGTTGCAAAATTCCATATTATGAATACAAAAAGGATAAAGCAACATGTTAGACTCTCAGACAGTAACCAAGGCTAAGGAAAATATAATCATAAAAAAATATATATAAAAAATAATAAAGGTACATATATTCATATACGAAGAGTAAGCAGTACTTAACATAGAATTGATGGGACTCACAAGTCAAGACATAAAAAAAGATGCAGAAGCTTCTACAAATAGGGACTTGAAAGTGCAACCAAAGTCATAGAAAGAAAATTAATTATGGCACAATCTTATAAAGAGGTATTGGACATAGTGTCCAAGTCGGTTGTAGAGTTTTGAAAACCAATGATAAGATTTATAAATTCCCTAGAACTCATAAATGATTTAATTGAACCACAAAATAACACATTTGCAGTTAAGTGTATACGCACGAGACTAAGAAGAGAAGGACAAAACAAACTAACGGGAACAGAAATCACAATTTAAGTTTGTATCAACAAATTAACAAATCTTGTAAGATCAGAAGATGCCCACGATATAGCTATTAACAGACATAAAATTTGGCCATAAAACACCGATGCAAATGCTAAAGAGGTAGAACGAATGGCTAGAACAGTAATAGCAGGTGTTAGGCGTAGCGTAAAAAAATCACAAACCAAGTTTTTGCCTCAGCCACCTGAGTCGTCGATGTCACCTCTTCCGTGTTCGCCTCGCATTCTAGCCATTGAGCCCATTTCTGTGCCTGTCCCTATGTGTTCTTCAGATGTACAGTCCGTTGTAATTGATGTTTCTCAACTCCAACCTCTCTCTGCTGTTGCCCCTCGGAAACAGGTTTTCATTTCACGGCTTTCCTCTGATACCATCTGTGAGGCAATTGCAAAATATGTCGCAAGTAAGACAAACGTCGAGGTCATTGGTGCGTCATCGTCAGCACATACTTCAGTCAAAAAACTAAATTTGTCTTCTGACCGGCTTACTATTTTATACCAAAACGTAAGGGGCCTTTTGTCTAAACTTAGTAATTTACATAAAGATAGTTTCTCATTTGATGTCGACAATTTTGTCTTTTCAATAGGTTTGTTTCTTATAGATGTGATCGCCCTGTTCGTCGAGGAGGTTGGGTTCTTATTGCCGTAGATTCTTGCCTTCGCTCTGAACTTGTCTTGTTCAAAAATTAGTTTTGCACACCTGTCCATCTATGTTTCATGTTCATATATTTCCCCTGGCTCATGCTCAGATATTTATTTAAAACATGTAACAGGGATAAAATCAATTTATGACATCTCCCACAGTAAAGATTTTTGATCGTGCTTGGTAATTTTAATCTTCCTAACGTCTCCTGGTCATTCAACAATGAATCAAGCCATTTACTTCCGTCTGGTCAACTTGATTTCCTTGATAATCTGCTCGAACTACCATTGTTTCAACTTAATTTCGTAGTCATCTCACTTAACAGATCTCTTGATCTTGTTTTTACGAACGATTACAGTAGTATGGCTGTGTCAAGATGTCACCCATTATCTCTACCACCCTACTATGGACATCTCCCTTTGTACCGCTAATTGCTCTCAAGTTCCATCGTTATCATCTCCACAAGGTCGCCGCTGCTTTTGTGCTAATTTTGTGCAACTGAATTTCCTCATTAATGAGACTGATTGGTCACCCCTATACTGTGACAATATGTCTACCGCTACGAATTCTTTAACAATACTCTTAGCGACCTTTTTGCACCTTGTGTTCCTTTGTATATCCCACCAGTAGCAACGTTGAGACCACCATGGTTTACTCAACACCTTGCATTTCTAAAAAAAACGTCAAATCGGGACTATATAAGAAATTCAAGAAGTCGGGTTCGTCGCTTAATTTTACTAGATATTTGGTAGCCCGCACTCAGTTTTTATCACATAATAGAGTGTGCTTCAATTCAAAGCGTAAATCAGCTTTGTATCCGTCGTTGCTTTTTCTGGGCGAAAAGCAAGCTAATGACGATCCTGGAATTGGTAATTTATTTACTGAGTTTTTCCAAACGACGTATTCTTCCGCAGCATTTACTCATTCTTCATACCCTTATCCCATTTATCCCATCAATAATTTCGTTGTCCTTTTACTTGAGGAGCATCATATTCTCCAAAATATTACTGCTCTAAAGAATTCCTACACCCCTGGCGCTGATAACGTTCCTAGTTGTGTGCTTAAAATGTGCGCAAACTCTTTATGTAAGCCTTTACACAAGCTTCTCAATCTTTCGCTTCTGTGTGGTTCATTTCCGGTGATTTGGAAGGAATCTTTTATAATTCCTGTACACAAAAAAGGAAACAAGTCGGATGTCACAAATTACCGAGGTATTTCCAAATTGTCCGCTATACCCAAATTAACTCATCATTCGTCATCTCAACACGGATTTCTTAAAAAGAGGTCAGCAGTTACTAACATACTGGAATTCACTTGTCTTGTTAATCGTGGTTTCGTTAATCAATCTTAAACCGATGTCATATATACTGATTTCAGTAAAGCCTTTGACTCGGTTAACCACGATCTCCTACTGTTGAAACTAAACCTATTGGGTCTTCCTCCAGTACTTTTAAGATGGATCAAATCTTACTTAAAGAATAGATTTCAATGTATCTTGTTTCGATCTTCGTTATCAAGACTCGTTCAAGTCACATCTGGTGTTCCTCAAGGTAGCCATCTCAGACCACTTTTATTTAATCTCTTTATTAATGACATCGCTCTTGCTTTGTCTTATTCTCGTGTCCTAATGTATGCTGATGATTTCAAATTATTTCTGTCCGCAATAACCAGTGTTCTCAGATAAAACTCCAAACCGATTTGGATTCACTATACTCTTGGTGTTTATCTAATTTATTATATCTTAATTCTTCTAAGTGTGGGTTTATGACTTATCATCAAAGTATTCACTACTTGTTATACCCTGTACATACTGTACCAGGGTATATTGTGTGTGTTTGGCCGAAATGTATGTAACGCAGAGAAGGAGGGGAGGGGGACCCTATAAAGTATATATTTTCTTGATCAGGACGACAAGACAAATTGATTAAGCGATGTCCGTCCGTCTGTCCGCCTTTCCGTCCGTCCGTCCGTCCTCACCAATGGTTCTCAGAAACTATAAAAGATAGAAACTTGAGATTTGGAGGATAGACTCGTGATGCTCGGCAGCAAATCAAGTTTGAACGGTTTTGAGCCACGCCCACTCCTTCCCGCCCAACCTGCTACGCCCACTTTTTGAAAAGGCTATAACTTGAACACCAGAAAAGTGTTTTAATGTTAATTATTATATCTTCAAAAACATTACAGGTACGGACCTGAAATTTTGTGTGTACACTCAGTAAATACAAATCCTTAAGACTGCATACCAGAAAATATCCCTCTGTATTTAGGACTACCCCTCAAAGACCCACAAACTTCAATTTTTCGTAAATTCCACTTTTTTTTTACAAAAATTTGTATATCTCCACAACTATAACAGATACGGAATAGAAACTTTGTATGCAGACTTCATAGATGAATGTCTTTAAAACTGCATACCAAATTTTTCCCCCCTACCCTTAATAACCCCTCAAATAGTGTTTACATGTCAAAGCCTACATCTCCGAAATTGTTGAAGGTACGGACCTGAAAATTTGTTCGTAGACAAAGTATATATAACTTCTTAAGACTGCATACCAGAAAATACCATTTTGTATTTGGACTACCCATTAGAGGTCGGCAAACTTAAATTTTGGGTAAATTCCAGTTTATTTTTATTAAAATATGTATATCTCCACAACTATGAAATATACATGTCTGAAATTTTGTATGCAGATTCACTTAATATACGTCCTTTGAACTGCATACCGAAAAACACCCCTTTATTTCATGGCTTCCCCCTTCAGAGATTAACAAACTCGAACTTTTCGAAAATTCCTCTTTTGACTGATTTTTTTTATATTTGGAACACCATTTAAATGGGTGAGGGTATGTGCAGGGTATTATATGGTTGAGTATACTCAACTATACCGCCCTTACTAGTTTAATTATATGATTGATAATTTCACACTTGAGCGTGTTTCCAAATTTAATAACCTTGATGTTATTTTCGACCCAAAAATTATGTTCAACCTTCAAATTTCTACTGTTGTTAATAAGGCGAGAGGGTCAAATGTTGGTCAAAGGTATTTAGTAACCCGAACATCACAAAAATCCTTTTAACGTCACTTGTACGCCCACTCCTCGAATATTGCTGTTGTGTTTGGGCCCCTCAGTATAAATCAAGAACGTATTGAATCAATTCAGAAGCAATTCCTCTTATTTGCCCTTCGTGGCCTCAACTGGAATCCTACCTTAAGGTTGGGGTCTTACCAGGATAGGCTGCTGCTTATTGACCTTCCATCATTGACATCGTAAAATTATTTTGGGAACCGTTTTTCTTCACAAACTTGTTGTCGGCCAATTTGGTTCTCTTGACCTCCTTAGTCAGCTAAGTTTTTGCGTCCTAAGACGTATAACTAGGAATTTTGTTCCACTGGCCTTACAAAGATTGTCAACTAACTTTGCCCTTCACAATTCTTTTCGCGTCCTTTACGCTAACTACAATAAATTGTATGTGATCTTCTCATCTGAAATCATACAGGTTTCACTTAACATATTGGTTCGTCGCTATCTTCGAGGTTCCGGGAATTCTATTTCTGGCTGACGACTTCTATCAATTAACATTACAAAATGTGGGTTTTTTGCTAATTTCTCCTCTCTGACCACTCATGGCTGTGAGTAGGCGCATAGCTTGCATAATGCAAATAAATTTCCACCAACGGGTCAGAGAGTGATTATATTTTAAGATTACTTTAAGATTTTAAGATACTTTAATTATATAGTATTATATTTAATTGAGTTCATTACATCATACTATATTATAGCTATTTTTTTTTATTCTTATCAATCTATACTAGGAATGACAGTCATTTGTTATTCAATAATAAAATAAATAAATCAATAAATAGGCATCGAGAGTTAATAGAACTCACTGTTTCCTTTATGAATATATGCAGTAAAGTTCAAGCATTAGGAGGCTCAGTTAATTAATTTAGATGTTATAACAAAAGAGGTAACTGACGAGGTAAGAACCGTTCCAATAATTACGACGGTTATTATAGAGAGATTCCCGTTGACGTAACAACGGACGTGGTGTGTGAACCGCCGCTCGAACCACGTGCATGTTACACAAAATCAGGAAAACAATCACACGCCGGGTACTCAGTAGAAAGTAGAGCATTTGTAACAATTTTAAACTTTTCAGATGCAAATATAGATATACCAATAGTTGAAATAAAAATAAAGTAGAATTATCATATGATCAGGTTAAAATTAAATAAATATCCACAAATTTTCCAGCATTCGTAAAAGGTGAATTGTATTCAGTTTAGAAACTATAACAGTAAATAATTTTTGTAAAAGTACAACAGTCCAGTACTGTTGGTACAGAGAAAATCACTTAAAAATAATATAGAAAAACGATGGAGGCTAATGATGGACTATAAGGGAATACATAAAAAAATAATAGCAGATAAATTTCCATTACCCAGAATAGATGATTGATTGAATCAGTTGGAAAGAACTAGATTCTATTCATGTCCTGACATGACGTCAGGAGGAATCAAGAAACATTACGTCATTTTCAACTGAAAAATTTTCATTTAGGCTTAAAAGATTACATTTCGGTGTTAGCATCGCATCAAATCAATTTCAAAGAATTATGACAATCGCATTTGCAGGCTTAACACCTTCGCAAGAATTTCTGTATATGGATGATTTAGTTGTACCGGGCTGTTCAGTAAGACCTTGCTCAACAATTTGATAGATGTGTTTGAAATATGCCGAAAATACAATTTAAAGCTTTATCCGGATAAGTGTTCATTCTGTAGTTGGGATGACTTATCTTGGACACAAAAGAATCAAATCAACCATAGGAAATATGTTACTTTATGCCCTATGAGTAGGTTTTTGGTTAGAAGCAATCATCTGTCACAAAAAACTCAAAAAATAAGGGTATAAATAACAAATTGGGAAAGAAAATATTACCCATGATCAATTGGAACGACGTCATTGTTCATAACAAAATTACTTTAGATCAACTTTTGTTAAGGTTTGAAAATATAAGCCGGCAATAATGGAATTAAAAAGTTCCAGTTATCCGAGGATGACTCAATTATAACCGAAGTCGGGTTAAAAGTTTTTATAGACTCAATCCGTTGAATCATCTTTATCCGCGGGATCAAGACATCCTCTCCTTTGTATTTTCCTTTTATGATTGTTGCCCCAATGACGATATTCATCAGCTTTTTTACAGCCAGTTTTGTTTCATTGCACAGTCGAGGTTGATAATGTTACGCAGCATGATGACAACTGCTCCTTCTTTCAACTGCAAATTGTGTGGTGGTAATCCAGGCAATTCCAGTGAGCTTAAGAACTCCGTGGGATAGTTGACTACGTTATCCGGGTTTATAACGGTGTCTACTGATTTGAAGGAAACCAACTGTCCTGGAAGAACATTCTGAATGGTCGCATTGAGATTCTCAACATCTTTATATTTCGCCGCCAGTATTGCTCGTTCATCCAGCCAATTATAGCGATTGAACTGTTTCGCTATATCAGGGAAAACACGCTGAATAAGCTCCTCTTTTGAGTCTATGACGTGACAGGAATCTGTTGGTAATGTGATGAATCCGGTCGAGGTGTCCACTGTAACTTTATTTTTTCCAATGTATAACAACTGCTTCGTAAACACATTTGTAGTTTCATCTTGTTGCAAAAACACTCGCATGTTAGTTGAAAATTGGAGTGTCTTTACCTAATGCCACAAATTCGATGATTTTAGGTATGCATTTAGTTCATCAGCAACAGTTGATCAGGGAATAACTGGAAGAGTCTAACGAAAACACCTGACAACAGAATCATAGCCCACCAAAAATATTTGGTTTGCATGTTAAATGGTAATTTTAAGGCAGAGTGTGCAGTTCGCCCCCCTTCTAGCAGAGTCGCAGCTACTCCCGATGTTGACATGCCTTACAGTAAGTCGCACACATGCATCTCCATTAACTCTGTAGCTGTCAGTTGCTTCAAACG
The DNA here is from genome assembly GCA_037044515.1 of Phortica magna. Classification (NCBI taxonomy): domain Eukaryota; kingdom Metazoa; phylum Arthropoda; class Insecta; order Diptera; family Drosophilidae; genus Phortica; species Phortica magna. The sequence goes on along the minus strand of JBAMBP010003023.1, from coordinate 5,452 downwards.
GATGCACGTACCAACAATCAACCGCAAATTATAATATTCATCGTTATTTTTTATGTACTGATGTATATGCGACCCAGAGTCGTCTGACAGCATCAATACATTTGGATGTCCTTCAACCTTGGTGGTTCTTAAGTTTTCGTACGCTGAATACGATATTCGATGTTGCATTCCAGGTGTAATAGCGTGGCATTGCAGCATACAGCAAAGTGCGAGCAAAATCATCAGTTTGACAGACTGAAGAAACTTGTTAATGTTGTTGACGTTGGACGTGCCGCTCTTATCTGCCTCGTTTGATTCAATTAAAATAAACTCGAATGTTTTGTCAGCTCGAATGATAATATTATGATGTTATCAGATGGCATCCGATCCAATGCCATTTTGAACATGTATACTAAATTGTTATTCCTTTGGCGTCATAACTGTTGTAACTCTTTCGAACACACGTTCTCTTCACTGTTTGAATTGTGAGCACAATGATTATCAACTTCCGCATATGAATTGCCCAGTATTGCTCGTTCATCCCGTACATCGTACAAATAAATTTGTAAAAATGTATGATCTTCATCAGGTAGTGGTAACAGTGCACCAAGTAAGTGATACATTTGTCTTTGTATATGTAATTTATAGAAATTTGTCCATTAAATATTTATCGTATATGTATATATTTTATTACAAACTTGAATATTATGAAAAAATATTGTTGTATAATATCTTGAAAGTCGGCATGCAATTGTCTTGTATAACATGTGAAATGTCAAATGATGTCATCTGGAAACAACTGTTAAATTTCTGAATGTTGTCCAAGAAGTGCATTTCCAACCCCAGAAACTAAAGATCGTAAAGAATCTTTTGGTGGGACCATTTGTGGCAATTTTACTTTTCATCCAGCATATCATAATGCAATAGATTAACCAGTGTATTTTAACGCGTAACAATATTTACAAATTATTTTCATTTCCCCCATTCATCCCCCGTAAAAAAAAATTAATATATTTTTTTGGAAAATTTTTTGTTCACTTTCAAAAATGATAAATGTTTAATTTGTTACTTAAATAAATTAAATTTAAAAATATTATTTAATGTTGTTCAATTCATTTACCTAGTACATGATTTACTATTCTAATATTAAATTGGTATCCATCTTCCCCCTGCCAGAACATCAAAGGATATTGTAATGCATCATAACTTCTTTTTTGTTTCAAAAACACTATACTCAACTTTTTTATGGGAAAATGAAGATTGCTGTTTTTATGGTTTGGTTTTTTTTTTCTCACTATATATATATTTTTTTGGACGATTGAAATATCTTTTTTTTCTTCTTTTCATATGGTGGCTACCAGTTCCAGTGGTCCGATATCGCTGGTTCCAACCAATGTGTCATCGTAATAAAATACAAGGGTCTGTGCAAAATTTCATGTCGAGAGCTTCAAAACTGAGGGAGGAGTTTGCAGACATACAAACAGACACACATACGGACATGGCTATATCAACTCGTCTTGTCATCCTGATCAAGAATATATACACTTTGTATAGTCGGCCACGACTCCTTCTGGGTGTTACAAACTTCGTGAGAAAACTATAATACTTTTCACTTCGTAAAGAGTATAATTACATGGCGTGAAAGATTCCAATGTATGTACCGCAAATGCTTCTATGTTTATTAGGCGGAAATAAAACGAAAACATTCAGTACAATTTTTCGATTTTACGCTTAGTTTACAAAATATTGCAACTTGAATTTTTCACAATTAACGACAAATAAATAATTACACTCGGATTATAGCGTAAAAGATTTCAATATCCATAGCGCCAATATGACAATGGATTTAAATTAATTGAGACAAAATAAAATGAAAATGTTCAGTACAATTTTTTGAGCTTAAGCTTAGTTTTCGAGATATGCGAATTTGAATTTTCGATATAATAAAAGCAAAAAGAAAATTTGTAGCTTAGCTAGAAAGATTCCAATATCTATAATACCAATGTTTGTATGTTAATTGGGTCAAAATAAAAATAAATATTCAGTAAAATTGTTAAAAATTATTTGATATATTATATTGCAATATATCAAAAACTAAGCGTAAAATCAAAAAAATTTACTGAATATAACAAAATCTTTTCGCATGCGTTTTTTGGTAGTATTCTATTAAATAATTCACAAGATCTTTGAAAAATACAGTTGCAGCTGAAGCCGAAAACGATAGAATTTCACTATCGATAACTCGTATGGCTGTCACTTTTTTGACACCTCCAGGGCTACTTCGTCGGAAGTCGGTGCGGTGGTGTTAGAAAGGGACAAACATATGATTGTCCTGGTGGTTGTTGTAGCAACGGGATCCTCGATGGAGTGATTCCAGAAGTTGGAAAGAGAGCGCCACGTGGGTGAGTAAAGAAGAAAAGAAGGAAGAAGAGGAGATGATTGGCTTTGAGAGGAAGAAAAAATTCAAATTCGAGTGCGCGAGTGGCCAAAAATTTGAAAGAAAAAAAAAAAAAAGGAAATTTGAAGTCAAGTGCGCGTTGTGGCAAAAATTTGAAAGAAAAAAAAAAAAGGAAACCAGTGCGAAAAAAAATTACAAAATTGAAATAAAATAATAAAATAAAAAAAAAATAAAAACAATTGTGCGCACATCACATGACACATGGGCGGATCTAGGCCAGCGTTAATACAGACGTCGGCGCGACAAATTATATGGGGACTGCTCAATAAAAATATCAGACCATGATCAGTCCATGGAGGGTGGGAGCGCGAGGGATCTCCCCACCGATGATCCCCTTTAGTAGTCATTAAACCGTAAGTAGCGTGTTTTGTAAAATTTGTTTGCTGTTAACTGAGCAAGATAAAAAAAAAATAAATATATAAATTTCCAAATGCCAGCCCTCGATAGAGTGAGTGTTTGGTTGAAACTCTGACCCTGAGCCGCAGGCTAGCCGTGGCAACACTCACACTATACAACACCCAGAGCTGTGACAATACCTTGTGTAAGCACCTGCAGCCCTGTGGTCACAAAACTCAGCTGACAGCGCCAATCGCCAACGCAATGAATGACAACACTTCAGGCATACAGAGTCATTCTTCCGCGACGATCGAAAGTGTGTGCAGCGACAACGGACAACCAATTAATCTAATAATACTTTGTGTAACATAATTTTAACGTGCCAGACACGCCTACTTTTAATAAACTTTTTACATTAATATCCGCTCATAAATTCCAGTGTCTCACAGTTCAAAAGAGGAATAAAGAACTATCTCCTCAAGCGAAGTGAGAAACTGTATAGGCAGTGTTAATGAAAATAAAACAGTTATCATATAATGTGGAAAAAACGAAAAACATGAGTAAACAGACTACCAAATTGTGAATTTAAATTGTAACGAAATTGTTCTTTAACGTATACATATGTATGTATAATACGAAGAATACATGAGAAGCTCAAAAACTATTGTCGAAAGGTCACTCATCGATTTGTCTCGCTTGCACATGCACATACACGTTACTTCGATCAAACAATCACCGTTCGATTCCAACGAGACTGTTGCCAATTGTCTGGTACATATAAATTAACGGGAGTCGCCGAATAGACAAAAGCTACAAAACGTTTATCGTGGGAACGACTCAATGCGACGGTTTGTATTTTTCTTCGTCGAAATAGAGACGCAACGCACCGAAAATCCAATCGACGAATCAGAATTCGCACATACGCATACACAACAACGAAATTTTGCATGTACAGACAAACTTCGACTGTTCTATTACAAAAAGCCACAACACGTTTACTGGGTTACGTGTAATAACAACGGAAACTTACAAACGTAAACCGTAAGTAACGCAACGAAGAACTTTGCGAAAAATACACGATCTGAAAGTGGACCACTTGAAGTTTCTTCTACGTTAAAGTGAACTTCCAACTGTTGGTATAAGAGGTCAACTGATGCAACGTTTGATAGAGCATGAATTGTCGGAAGAAATTGTGCTTCCAACAACTCAAGCACACGCAATCATCGATGACATATCTATTTCGCAACTGCAGGAACAGATGAAACATATGACGTCCAAAAGAAAGTAATAAAAGAATATTGTATTTGAATCTCGTCCCTCGGAAATAGATATAATCTCACGGAAGCTGCTGTTATACGACATACGAGAAATGGTCTTAGCATCGCGAATTCCAGCAAAGTGTTGCTTCAACGAAATTTGTAAGTATCAAAGAGTTGAGGAAGATTTCTTCATCAATCGAGACAAGCTTTATAACGAAAAATGAGAGAAGGCACCGAAATCCAAAGACCTAAAGTTGGCACAAGAGAGAACGCCAAACTCAAAGTCTACTTGTTATAATTGTGGTGAGCTGGGTCATTTAACGAACAAACGCCCATTGCCATAAAAATGTCATCGATGCACAACATGTAACAAAGTTAATCCAAATAACAGGATTTGTACCAAGCCGGAAGCAACGATAGGTTTTCTTGGAGCTACAAATAAAGATAAATGTTTCACCAAAGATATCAACATGTTAGGTAAACCATATTCTGCTTTCAATGATAATGGTAGTCAATGTATCATTGTCTGTACCAGTATTGCAAAACGAAATTACGCTATTTGACACAAGTGCAACATGTAAATAAAAGACATTTGCGGCGGTATGCGAAATCTTAACGAAGCAATGTTTTTGGATCTACTTATTGACAACACGGTTATTCCAGCACAAGTCTACATAGCTGATGATAACCTCATGCAACAGGACTTTTTTTTAGGCCAAGACGTCATTGCTTATTCCAACACAACGCTTACTATTAAAAACGGAAGCACAACTTTTAACAACAAACGAGTTCAGCTCGATTCCAACGGCGACAAATTTTCCAAACTTTTGTCTAACATCAACGACGAAGAACACAAGAACCAAATGAAGAATCTCCTAGGCGACTACACCGATATATTTGTAACCGGACTACAAGGCATTGGTAAAACAAAAATTGTCGAAGCCAAAGTTGTTCTAGAAAGCAGAAGTTATCACACAAGCGCCTTACCGTATCCCCGAGCCAAAAAGAGAAATTGTAAACACCATCGTAACCGAATTACTGGAACGGGACATAATCAGCGAATCCACATCTGAGTATGCAAGCCCGGGTGTACTCATAAATAAACAGAACGGGAGTGATCGACTCTGCATCGACTATAGACGACTGAATAAAATTACGAAGAAAGAAGTGTTTACAGTCCCCAACATCGAAGAGCATCTACAACAGGTGACACGTTACACCCATTTTACTACACTCGACTTGAACAGTGGATACTATCAAATTTCAGTATCACCGGAATGCCGTAAGTTCACCGCATTCATTACGTCAGATGGGTTATATGAGTTCAAGCGTGTGCCCTTCGGATTAAAAAACGTACCAGCCGCATTTAACCGCCTCATAGCAGAGCTGCAGAAACACGTCATGAAGGGTGACATGATTC
>JBAMBP010003020.1:0-57342 GCA_037044515.1 Phortica magna | reverse complement strand
GCCTACAGATCAATTTTCGTTGTTATACCTCATTGAGTGCCAGATATATGGAAATTATTAGTTTTGGTCATATGTGAGCGGTGCCACACCCATTTTGATATCAAAATAGTTTTTAAGCCACATTATCAACATAAGTATAAAGTTTCAAGTCAATTAGTTAAGAAACAATAAAGTTTCCCATACAATGATTTAAACTTTGCTACTCTTCCTCTTCTTCATTTTGTATGGCAGGCACTAGCGCCAGTTGTCCGATCTCAATGAAACTTTCAGGCATTTAGTCTGGCTACGGTTTACTACTACTTGAAAACAAAAAAGTTTTTCATACAACGATTGAAATTTTTTTTGTGTTCTTCTTTTCGTATGGTGGCTACCAGTTCAAGTGGTCCGGTCTCGCTGGTTCCGACCAATGTGTCATCGTAATAAAATACAAGGGTCTGTGCAAAATTTCAGGTTGATAGCTTCAAAACTAAGGGGGGTTTTTGCATACATACAGACAGACGGACAGACAGACATGGCTGATCAAGAATATATATATTTTGTATAGTCGGCCACGCCTTCTTTTGGGTTTTACAAACTTCGTGACAAAACTATAATACTTTTTACTTCGCGAAGAGTATAAAAACACCAAGACCGCATTCAGTCAGTTCAGAAACAATTTCTCATATTTGCGCTTCGTGGTCTAAACTGGGACCCTATTTGTCAGATTACCGCCATACCATGAAAGGCTCCTCCTCATTGACCTCCCATCTTTTTCGCAACGTAGGATTGTTTTAGGTACTGTTTTTTTTTGTCATAAACTTGTTGTTGGTATAATTGACTTCCTCATACTTACCTGGTCAGATTAGTTTCAACGTCCCACGAAGAATTACAAGAAACTTTGTCCCAATTACCTTGCACAGATGCACAACTAACTATGGCCCTTCAAAACCCGTTTCGCGTTTTATGTCCATATGAATTACAATAATCTTTATCAGATCATCTCACCTGAAATTTTTTTCTTGACACTCAACTCCTCCGTTCTGCGCTACCTTCGTGAGTCTACTTAGAATTAGCGGCCAGACAACAGCGGCTTATTCACTGTACAAGCCTTTATAGAAGCTTTTCCGACTTATTATTTAATTGTTTATACAGTCGAGTCGCGATAATACGTACCCCGCTAATTCAAAATTCTCAATAATTTTTAAAAATGTGTCTCCTCTTGAAAAAAACGCGATAGTTCCTAAAAATGTCCTTAAAATTTGGTCCCCACGTTAATTCGTAATAATTTCCACAACGCAAAAAATATTAAACCTCTTATTAATCGTACTTTTGTTTCGTAATCTTTTATAATTTGTAATGCAATGTGATCTTTTTGGCTGTTAAGTCACCGTTAGGTTTTGAAACAGTTATGCCGACCTTTATGTCGCTATACATCCGAATTTTATGTTGTCTCTCATTATTTTCGTTCAGTTTGCTGATTTTTTCCCAAGCGTAACATCGATGCGTTAAAATGTCGAAAAAACGTACGAATAACACATTATCAATCGCGAAAAAACAAGAGATTATTTCAGCCGTTGATAATGGAACAAAAAAAATTCAAGTGGCAAAACAATTTAATATCGCTCCATCAACATTAACATCAATCCTACATAAAAAATAAATTATTATGCAAGCATCATCTTGTAGTAAACAGAAACGTCAGAAACAAGCTGAATACCCGAATATAGAAAAGTGTCTACTCTTGTGGCTTACACAATGCCGTCAAAGTAATGTTCCCATTGGTGGCGAGTTATTAAAAGAAAAGGCTTTGTTTTTTGCCAAAGCTATGAACATAATGGATTTTAAGGCAATCAGTGGTTGGCTAGATCGATTTAAAAAGCGGCACGATATCACATTTAAAAAAATTTGCGGCAAAAGTTCTTCTGTCAGTGAAGGCGTATGTTGTGAATGGAAGGAAAAGTTGAGTGATCTGATAAAAGATTACGAACCTTATGATATTTTAATGCTGATGAAACTGGGTTGTGTTATAAATGTTTGCCAGATCGTACCTATTGCTTTAAAAATGAAAAATGTCATGGGGGCAAGCACAGTAAAGAACGAGTGACCATTTTATTTGCTGTAAACATGGATGGCATCGAAAAATGTAAGCGTCTAAAACTTAAGAAAATGGTTATTAAACTAGTTAATAGCATTGATGAAAAGAAAAAGTTTAATTGCACAATATTAACAGCTATGGAAATTTCTTATAAAGCTTGGAAAAATATGGGCACATTGTGTATACAAAACTGCTTCCGTGCTTACGGTTTCATTAAAACATTAAACAATAATGTATTGGAAGACAGTCAATTGAACATTGATTATCTTTGGGAAACAATTTTTTTGAGCTCTGAAAATGCTATCACTTTCGATGAATACGTAATTGCTGACATTGACGTTGCTGTAGTCGGTATTTTGATGGTTGACGATATTTGAGAAGAAGTTTCGCCTAACAATAATGAAAGTGACGAAGATGATGGCGCCGAAGGAGATGAAATTTTAACGAACTTACGAGTCAGAGCGTGAATACCACAAATAAGACGTTATTTTTCAAACCATGATGGGACATAGTGTCTTCGACAATCTAATATGTTTAAAAAACTCAGAAGAAACCAGTAAGGACATTATATTCGGCCTTGCCGAAGATGTATACTCTTCGCGACACCTTTTGTGGTACGCCCATTTTATTTTTGGAATCTTATTTCTTTTTGTCCACATAGCCTACAGATCAGTTTTCGTTGTTATACCTCATTGAGTGCAAGATATATGGAAACTATTGGTTTTGGTCATATGTGGGGGGGTGCCATGCCCATTTTGATATCAAAATAGTTTTTAATCCAAATTATCAACATAAGTATGAAGTTTCACGTCGATTAGTTAAGAAACAAAATAGTTTTCCGTACAACGACTTAAATTTTGCTACTCTTCTTCATTTTGTATGGCAGGTACCAGTTTCAGTTGTCCAATCTCAATGAAACTTTCAGGCATTTGGTCTGGTCACACTAAATTACTACTTTTGAAATTTCAGCACCCTAACAAAATAGTTTCCCATACTTTAAACTTTGCTTCTCTTCCTCTTCTTCATTTTGTATGGCAGGTACCAGTTCCAGTAGTCCGATCTCGATGAAACTTTCAGCTATTTAGTCTGGCTACGGTTTACTACTACTTGTATGATTTCAGCGCTCTATCTTGGAAAACAAAAAAGTTGTTAATACAACGATTTACATTTTTTGTTTCTTCTTCTTTTCGTATGGTGGCTACCAGTTCCAGTAATCCGATCTCGCTAGTTCCGACCAATGTGTCATCGTAATAAAATACAAGGGTCTGTGCAAAATTTCAGGTCGATAGCTTCAAAACTGAGGGAGGATTTTGCATACATACAGACAGACGGACAAACATCCAGACGGACAGACGGACATGGCTATATCAACTCGTCTTGTCATCCTGATCAAGAATATATATACTTAATAGGGTCGCCCGTCCCCTCCTTCTATGCGTCACATTCATTTCGTGTCAAAACTATAACACAATATCACCCTGTGTACAGTATAAGAATACAGGGTATAACTAGTAAGGGCGGTATAGTTGAGTATACTCAACCATATAATACCCTGCACATACCCTCACCCATTTAAATGGTGTTCCAAATATAAAAAATCAGTCAAAAGTGAGGAATTTTCGAAAATTTCGAGTTTGTTGATCTCTGAGGGGGGAAGCCATGAAATAAAGGGGTGTTTTTCGGTATGCAGTTCACAGGACGTATATTAACTGAACCTGCATACAAAATGTCAGACATGTACATTTCATAGTTGTGGAGATATACAATTTTAATAAAAATAAACTGGAATTTACCCAAAATTTAAGTTTGCCGGCCTCTAATGGGTAGTCCAAATACAAAATGGTATTTTCTGGTATGCAGTCTTATGAAGTTATATATACTTTGTCTACTCACTAAATTTCAGGTCAGTGTCTTTAACAATTTCGGAGATATAGGCATTGACATACAAACACAGCGCTAAAAAGGGTAAGGGGAAAAAATTAAATATGCAGTTTTAAAGACATGCATTTTTTTAGTTTGCATGCAAAGTAATAGGTTCATATCTGTTATAGTTGTGGAGATATACAAATTTTTGTAAAAAACAAGTGGAATTTACGAAAAATTTAAGTTTGAGGGTCTTTGAGGGGTAGTTTTAATACAGAAGGGTATTTTCTGGTATGCAGTCTTAAGGATATGTATTTACTGAGTGTACACACAAAATTTCAGGTCCGTACCTTTAATGGCTTTGAAGATATAGTAATTAACATTAAAACACTTTTTAAGGGGTAATTAAGGGGACGGGGGAAAATTTGGGTATGCAGTTTTGTAGGTCCTTACATACTTAGTCGACATACCAACTTTCATAGTTCTAGCGTTTCTGGTGTTCAAGTTATAGCCTTTCCAAAAAGTGGGCGTAGCTGGTTGGGCGGGAAGGAGTGGGCGTGGCTCAAAACCGTTCAAACTTGATCTGCTGCCGAGCATCACGAGTCTATCCTCCAAATCTCAAGTCTCTATCTTTTATAGTTTCCGAGAACCATTGGTGAGGACGGACGGACGGACGGACACGACGGACATGGCTTAATCAATTTGTCTTGTCGTCCTGATCAAGAATATATATACTTTATAGGGTCCCCCTCCCCTCCTTCTCTGCGTTACATACATTTCGGCCAAACAAACACAATATACCCTGGTACAGTATGTACAGGGTATAAAAACATGAAGCAATCCCAAATTACAAATTACTTTAAAGCTTGAATTTTTGTTATTTTACCTTTATGTTTCTAATGTTTTATGTTTCTAATTGGCTTAACTTTGTATGCAGACTAAATAGATGAATGTCTTTAAAACTGCTTACAAAATTTTTGCCCCCTACCCTTTTTCACCCCTCAAATAGTGTTTGCATGTCAAAGCCTACATCTTCGAAACTGTTGAAGGAACGGACCTGAAATTTTGTTCGTTGACAAAGTATATATAACTTCTTAAGACTGCATACTAGAAAATACCATTTTGTATTAAATTTTAGGTAATTTCAAGTTTATTTTTATTAAAATATGTATATCTCCACAATTATGAAATATACATGTCTGAAATTTTGTATGCAGATTCAGTTAATATATGTCCTTTAAACTGCATACCAAAAAACACCCCTTTATTTCATGGCTTCCCCCTCAGAGATCTACAAACTCGAATTTTTCGAAAATTCCTCACTTTTGACTGATTTTTTTGATATTTGGAACACCCTTTAAATAGGTGAGGGTATGTGCCGGGTATTATATGTTTGAGTATACTTAACTATACCGCCCTTACTAGTTTGTTATTATAATTTTATGTTACTGTTTAATTCGCATTTAATATATAAAATGTACGAATGAATGTACTTATGTTGATTTATTGAGTCCAACAATAAAGAAAATTGTACCCATTATCTAAAATATAAAAACCCCGCTAATTCGAATTTTTTTTGAGCCTCGTTAAATGGAAATCTCGGTAAGTCGAAGTCCCGCGTAATTCGTAAAAAATATGATACCTGTGCAATTACGAATTATCGGGACTCGACTGTAATTGTATGAAATGAGTTTTTGTTTTTTTTTTTGCTCTCTTGATTTTTATTTATTATTATAGTATTGATTTATCTTTTGTATTTAATTATTATTTTTATATTTTATATATTATAACAACTTTAAGTAATTTATAGCAGTGCATTGTTATTAATAAATAAATAAACTCGTCTCGTCGACCTGATCAAGAGTATACATACCTTATATTGTCGCAGATGTCTCCTTCTCTGCGTTACAAACTTCACGACAAAGTTAATATACTCTTTTTGCAAGAGTATAACAAATGCAGTTTGGTCGCGCAGTACGTGTCCTCCTGCGAGTCGGTGAAACTTTTTAGTCAGCTGGAAGTTGTTTCGGAAAGAAGAAGGTTTGTAAAAAATAACTATTTTTCGGTTAACATTTTTTCAATTCACCAACCCATCGGCACTATGTCTGGCAAAAAATGTCCAAAATGGCTGGCTATGAGATATTTTTAGTAGCTATCGATTCCGAAAATTTACTAACACCCATAAAATGGCCAATTTGGCATCACTTTACTTATGCGTTCAAAGTGGCGTCTAAAACGGAAAGAAGAAGACATGCTGTCTCACTGAGAAAAGCTAGCTGCACATATGTACGCTTGAAATGGTTGAGGTCATGAGCCACATCAATATTGCTAATGAAATTTATCAAAATTGGTGTCAAAGTAGCACAAATAGTGGCTAGCCCTATGTTCGCTTGCAATCATACGCGATATTGTTCTTGGCAATTAAAGTAGAAGCTAAATGCCAACTAGTTCGCTTGGATGCCTCACGATTATCTGCTCCTCGTGTCGTGGCAAGCGGCAATGGTGGTCTGTTGAAAGTACATTTTGCCTCTAACAAGGAATGATCTGCTTCACTCAAGCAAATAGCCGTTTCTTATGACAAAAATCCTCCTGCCATTGTAGTTAGTATGGTATTTTTTGGTAATCTACCAGGGCTGTCTCATGTACTTTTTGTATCTTGTATTTGTCTTTAGACATGCAAAGTAATCAGTTTTCGGTCGACGACTTCTCATCTCTATCAAGAAAAAAAATTTTTCGTTTTTGGCGCCCTTAATTACAAAGAAATAATTGTTGTCGGCTATGTAGCCAGTATTTTCAAACTTTTTCGTGATTCTTTTACACTAAATACCCGTTATTTAATTACTTTTGGCATAATTTTGACATGAATGTTGAAGAGAACATACTTTCATAGGTGTAGCTGGCACTTCTGTCATCTTAATGTTGATATGGCTCATGTCTTGTGAAACATGTGCGCAGCTAGCGTTTTGATTTTTTCAAAGACTGTCGGTCTTCTTCTTTCTTATGTCACTGGTTCCGCTGACTCGGCCAGGTTAAGCTGTGTATCGAAAATAGTTGTGATACGTTCTGTGTATCGCAACGCGTACTTAGGCGTAAGCAATATCAAATGTGCATTCGGGAGCAATTGGCGTCGGTTAAGTTTGAATTGCTCTTGGATTGAGCAACTGGCATCAGCAACTCGATCAAAAAGATCCTTTAAAAAATAGAATGATTGAATGGAAATATTGCAATTGCAAACTTGTTTGTGCCATTTAAAACATTTGTATTTGGCTTACTTGGTATTATGAAATGCTAATGCAAACAAATACAAATAAATAAGATTTACAAATTAAGATTTTTTTTTATGCATTTTGCAAGTGTAAGCAAAAAATAAAATAAACAGATGCATTCGAAAGATATCCGGTATTTCAAGTTATTTGGTTTTCGTTTCCCTCGTATTGGTATTTGGAAGTGCGGGCATTCGATTTACCCGTATTCGTTTCATTTGGTATTCGAATCTCCGGACATTCGCTTCCTTCGTTCAGAAATCGTGAGGGACTGCCATTACTCTATTCCACTTGGGCAAAACAAATGTAGCACTTGTATTTGTAAGTAAGCAAGTAACTCGTTTGCTGTTTTAAATGGATTCGTGCGGGTCTCTACTAGCTAACAGCAGCTTCGTGCTTCTTCACCAGATACAAAATTTGGTTACTTTTGGCACAATTTCGAGAAATGAATATTGAAATAGCTCATGGCCTGCACGTTTCAAGCAAACATGCGCATTTACCATTTTCTTGCTTCTTCTTCACCAGACACACAATTTGTACCTTGACACCATTTTTGTAAATCAACAAGAATATTGAAATGGCTCATGTCCTCGAGTGCTGCAAACACGCATATGTGTATCTAACGATTCTGACAAGGCATCTAGTCTGCTTCTTCCCTTTGTTGGATGCCTTTGAGTCTTTTGTTAGCGCCGGCCGTGGGAGCGAACTTCGAAGGGCACCACTTCGAGTACTACTAGCCAGTGGCACCAGTTCGCCAAGTTTTCGACTAAGCACATATTTTCATACAATTGCACCGATTTAAAATTTAAGCAATGCCATCCCCAAACGAAAACGGTAACTTTTTAATTTTCAACTCAGCATTTTCGCAGCAACTTTCGCCAAAAGTAAAAATTCGCAAAAACTTGTAGAGTTTCTTGTTTATCATTCATTCTACAGCAACTGCCGGTGAGCAAATACTAGGCAGCAACAACGACAGCGGCAGCAAAATCTTCACTCGTTGTCAAAGAGCACGAAATGGCTTCTAAGTTAGCCAAGTTTGCTTCGCGGCTTGTCTTTTAGCGAAGATGAAAACAACAGAACAGTCACAACCTGACAACGTTTGAAGTTAGTTTGCCGTAGTGTTCCGTCGGTCTCTTTCAACAACAATAAAAAAAACTAGTATCATAAATATTTTCGAAATTTGCATATTTTTGTAAATAATCATCGACCGACTCGGTCAAGTCTAAGCTTAAAGCGAAGTGGAGTGTCAACCAGCCTCATTATCATTCTGAAGGTAAACAAGAAAAAGGTATTTCAAACAAGCCTTACTGGTTGCTGGAACTGCCAGAATCAATGAGATTGAGTAGAAGTGCCCACACCTACATAAATAAATGATACCCAGATTCTGTAGCGATACTCACTCTCCTTACTGCACGACTGAGAATGACACAGGCGATGAATGTCAAACTTGTGCCTTACTTTTCACTCCAATCACCTGCTTGTTGTGGCGAGTGTGTGATATTGTATGTGTTTGTGCGAAAAACCTGTCGCGATTATCGATGGAAACTCGGTTAACATATTTTCTCGTATATCCAACTGTTTATTTATGGTCATTTGTGCTCGACGTTCGTAATTGTTGTTTAAATCGGAAAATAGCGCACCAATTCTCTTTTTACTGTCTGTCAGCGTTGAACCGTAAGTTCCGTCATCTACCAAATACTTTTTTATTTACTGGTTTCTATTTATTTTTCTCACTTCGACTATGGCGCACTTTACTCGCCATTGCTTTAACCAGAGAGTTCAAGCGTGTAAGCATTGTCCCAGTTCACGTAAGCATTTGGCATTTGATATGTTAAAGAAGAAAGAAATCATTAAACTTGGCTTAATTGTTGTTTTCTTTTATTTTACACCCACATTCTTAACTTACGACTCGTCGTCGCGCATTCCAGTATTGTATAAACCTATAACCAGTTGAGAGTTTTAAGCTCTTATCCGTCAGTGTGTTTTTTCAACATGCGATATTAAATTGTCTAAATTTTGTCTAGATTTCATTGCAACTTGTGCGTACAAATGCAGTTTATCATTGTTGAAACCAGTTCTGTAGCAGCACACTCGCTACGTCACCTGTGACTGGCTGCTGGCTTGCTTCAGCTACGAGCACATAAACAACCGCTAGTCGACGAATTTCACAACAGAAATATCATTAGCAATACTTCAATATCGATTTAAAGTCAAGTTGAACACAATTTCGTTTTCATTGCAGTTTTTTAAGCCAAATTGCTGAGTGTGCCAATGTAAGCAGCTAACTGTTAGACGAAATGTCACCAATTGAGGACAAAATACAACGTTTGCTCGCAGCAAAGGATCTTGGTGAAATCACACAGGAGCTCTGTGACTTCTCTTTAGAAGAGCAGAATGCCACAGCCGAAGCGCAGGGCGTGCAGCCAACAGCTGCTTCGGATTTCGTACCTGTGCTAGGCAAATCAGTAATATATATTGTGGCCTGCGTATTGATCAATGAACATGACGAAGTGCTTATGATCGAGGAGGCCAAGCAATCATGCGCGGGTAAGTCGACAAACTCAACAAGTTTCTTGTCTTCATTATTGCATTGTACAACCTTAGGTAAATGGTATTTACCCGCTGGTCGCGTCGAATTAGGCGAAACTCTTTGCGAAGCAGCTATACGTGAGGTGTTTGAAGAGACTGGGCTGAATGTGGAAATGACTACATTGCTCGCGATCGAAGCTGCTGGAGGTTCCTGGTTGCGTTTTGTGTTCACAGGACGCATCATCGGTGGTAAACTGAAAACGCCCGCCGAAGCGGACATGGAATCAATACAAGCTAGTTGGATACGCAACATCAAAGACGTCCCATTGCGAGCCAATGACATACTTAACATAATCGAAATCGGGCGCGCACACAAGCAATCGTCAGGGAGTCGACCAGTGCAGTGGCACGATAATGTACTACCTACGCGTTATCCACATCGGAAAAATTACCTACGCGTGCTGGCAGTCATACGCAAACGTGCCACAAATACGCTTAACATACTCGTCAGCGAGAAAAACGTGCACCACTTTCCGACGGTGGAATTGCATCCGTCACGCAGCATACATTCCACGCTGCGAAAGTTCATGATTGAGCTATTCGGCGCAGAACTCCCTCAGCATCGACCTCATGGTGTGCTCAGCGTGGAACATGCAACCTCGCATGATGTGCAAACCGACGGTATTTGCCTTAACGTGCTGGTCGCTTTCCGTCCACCATTGGAGGAGGTCTCGCTTATTGGCAAATGCATTTGGCATGAGCTGACCAAGCCCTTGGAGGATGCGCTCGGACGTTTGCTAACCAGTAAGAATTCAACAGTCCCTTTGAATGTCATTCGCTGATACTGCAGATAGGAGTTATAGTTGCAATTTTAGTTCTAATTATTATTACCCAAAATATTTAAATGTAAATATATTTCAAAAAGAGGGCCAAAATATGTTAAATAGTTAAACGTGACTTGCGCCTCTGTACAATGCCACTTCTTTAAACTTTTATTGTATAAATAACAAATACAATTCTGAAGTACCAAATCGTTCGATTGATGCATGCACCATGCACACAAAAAATATACATAATCAACGTTTTCTGTTTTTGTGTTAATTAGTAAATGCAACTATTTCGGAAAAATGCTCACTTTTGTAAAAAAAAAAAAAAGAATTAATAATATAAACTTGAGATATTTTCAAGTCAAAGTCGCCATCAGCGCATCATGAAACGTTGACTAGGTCAATGTGATCAATATGGATCTACATTTACTTAAATATAAATTGGAAAGCTACATTAAATAAAATTTAACTAGCAATACTCCCTTAGCCATCAGCTCTGTCCTGCCTGCGACAAATTACTATTCTTTCCATACCTTGTTGAAAAGCTCCATGAACGAATCGTAGATCATGAAGGTGATGCCCACATCCAAACAGACGCGGCCAAGGCGTGGTACAGTGCCTTTGTAGAATGCCCCGAGACCCTCATTGCGCCAAATCTGTAGTGCACAGTCGGCGGTGTTTTTATAGCGTTTCGCCTCAAGACCTTGCATACGTGTCTTCACTACATCCAAAGGCGTGTTACCGAATACGGACGCGGCGCCGGCGAACATACCGAAAAGGCCCACCACCAATTTTGGTACCGGCTTTGTATGATCGTCGCCCTTATAGAGATCTTTTAGCGTCTCCATGACATAAAAGCGTATCGCCTGATTCGAACCTTGCTTCAGTATTGTCGGTGTCAGGCCCTTGTAGACTCCGCTTATGCCTTCAGCTTTAATGATTTGACCCAAGCCGTGTGCGAATCCTTTGTACTGTGGATTGGCACTACGTTGATCATTAATGAACTTCACCTTGATGGTTTCCATGGGCGTTACTGCCAATATAGCCTCACAAACGCCAGCTCCCAGACCGCACAACAACTTATTGGCATTGCTCAATTGGCCACGCTCATCCACAGCTTTTCCGCGCAGAAATTCAAATGCACCGAATCTAAATTAAAACAAAATGATTACAAAAAAGATTAATTTCTTTCCATCCAATTGACTCACCTTGCTGCCGACTTAGGTATACTGCCATAGAGCAATACGCTCAGACCACGATATAGTCCAAAGAAACCGCGTTGCTGTACTGTCTTTTTAACGCAGTCCGCGATGCCGTTGTATTGCTTCTTAGCGCCCTTTTCGTCCAGCTGCAGCTGTGTCTTAACGTATTCGGTAGGATATGTTATGCAAATCTCGATGCCACCAGTAATACCGCCGGCCACAATTCCCTTCAAGCCCTTGTTACCGCCGCCTGCGCCGGCCGCTGCACCAGTGTTTGCCATCCAGGGACGGCGACCATAGGGATTAACAAACGCGCCAAGACTCGAACGATCCATATTAAACTGTGAATGTGTGTGTGGGGGTGGGTATATAGTTTGCACTTGACTGAAAGCAGTGAGACGTAACAAGATTGATTTATTAACTAATTTCACTGTTTGTATAAACTTTTGCTGCGATATGCTGGAAAATAGCTTTCAATTGGTTCCGTCGACAGTCGTACTATTTGTCTAATTGCAATCCTTCCCTCTTCCGGCGCACTCTGTTTTATAATCGTAATTATCAATTGTTATATCTGCAAAATCTTTTGCGAAATTGTGTGTCTGGAATTATGACGCTTAAGCAAAAATTCATTATCGAAAAGTTTCCACTAGTCAAATTTCGCGTAATCTGAAAACAAAGTTCAAACACATTGCAAGCACAAGCTGCGAAATTTTGTTAACCGTGCAGTATACAGACAGAGGCGCCACGCCCCCACTCTAAAGACACAGCATAGAAGCTTACGCGTGTCGACTTACACGGTCCTCATTCAACAAATGATAACAAAATACAAGTCACTTATCGCAAAATTTAAACCATTCGAATCATTTCAATATCATTCTAGCTACGACAACGGCGACCGATTATTATGTCATAAGCAATCTTTCGAGATTTGAGTTATATAATGCGATCGATTGGTCGATAAGTTTCAAATGAGTTCGAATGAAGAAGGCAAAGTCTTGATGAAGGACTTGCAACAACATCAGCTGTTGCGCGGTCTTAAAGAATGTAAATTTCGCGCATACTGGCACACATTCCAAAAATAGGCATTTGTGAATGGCCCATGGCATAATGGTACTTCTTCTTCTGCAGTTTCGTTTTTTCTTGGCAGCTGCTGCCGTTGCAGTCAAGTTCAATGCACATGCTTAGCGAAGAACACACGACAAGTAGACAGAAAAACACAAGACATAAATCGCAAACGATGTACATACATACATATACGACGTGGAAAAAGAATCTGTAGTTTATTCGACTTACATACGAAGGAGAATTATGCAAATGATGCGTTTTGTGTTTTTCGCTTTAAAATTTTATTCACTTGAACTGATTGGCGAAGTAGTGACAGCGGATGGCGAGAATTTTTACTGAACTGCGATCGATGGCCGATGGTCGATCGTACGACGCAACTGAACAACTAATTCCAATTTCCAAAATGGAAGAGAATAAAAAGCAAAATCTAAACAGCCGCGAAACAAACGCAATGGAAAACAAGTTAGAGCGGTGTAGTCAAGTGTACTCGATAGTATTGTACCCTGCACTTAAAAGTTCCATCAGTTGTACACATGGTGAAAAAAGGAAATTAATGGTATTTGTCCTGTAAGGAAGTATTTGATAAGACTTAATACAGGTTATTTCAAAGGTGCGTTAATGCTCTTTGTAGTTTCATCTATATACAGTGGCTCTCGGTTTAGAAGAACCAATTTTATTTTTGAACTTTGGCTGGCATTAGAATGGTTTTAACTTTCCAACACAAAAAAAAATATATCTGTCTATTATAAAAAAACACCGGGAGCAGTCTTTTGAGCTTTAGAAGCCTATGTAACAATCGTACAAACATTTTTCATAAAAAATGAAACGTTTTCATACTGTTTCGTAAATACATTGTTGTATGGGCTTTTAAGTCCGGAGACGTTGTTGCAACGTTTATTTTTTTATAATAGACGATTAATACATCAAAACTCAATAAAAAGCACAAAATAAGGGGAATAATTTACAAAAATTGGACACATGGAAGGATTTTCATTACAACCAAAGCGAATCTAATACAAAATGAGAAAAAGCTTTGTTGGCGTTTGGGTCGAAAATCCCCTCCAAACATAAAAAAGTAGATCCGAATCGAAGATAACATAAATAAGCATAGCTTTTAACAAAAAAGAAGTTCAATTAAAAAAAAATGCATATAAAAGCTTTTTTTATATATGCTTCAAATAAGTTGTGACCTTATATTTACTTTTTTGGTTCTATGAACACAACTTTGTTAAAAACTTCATTTATATTTAATTTTGCACATCATTTTAAAAGTCGAATTTCAATCTACAAATCTGCGTTTATACTTTTTTTTTTGGTTCGGAAGTAACAGATATTCATATGTCAAAGTTCATAAATACAAGTGGTTCTATAAAGCTGAGAGACACTGTACATACATACAGCCGGTCACAGCTTAAATGAACCACTTCTATTTTTCAACTTGTAGTAAATATAACTTTTGAACGAAGAGAAGAGTCGACAAAGTATAAAAAAGGATTTGTAGATTGAAACTTAAGCTTTAAAATAGAGTGCTGTTTTATTATAAGTTCCAATAAAATTTAATTTTTTGTGATTTTTTTTAAATAATAATCTCCGTTGGAGCTTACCTTTGTTAAAAAACTGTGTTTACTTAATTCAATCTTAATTCCGATCCATTTTTTTCTTGTTTCGTGGTAATATTCCGACCGATCGCAAAAAAATTTCACATTTTGTAAGGTTTAGTGAAAATCCGAGTATATGTTCAATTTTTTTAAATTTTACTGCATTTTTTTACTTTAGTGTTGAAATTTAATAGTTTAGTAGCTATCTATTATAAAAACAAATCCGATTTATCACCATGTACAGACTAACTTACGCAACCAGTCCAGGCAGTTTTTTTTATCAAAAATTTTATAATATAATTTCAGGACATCATTTCAAAATTTAAGTTTCAATCTACAATTTTATATTTGTTTGTTTTTATAGTGACTGAAAAGCTGGGATAAAGTAGGCGTGGTATAATTACAGCTCAACATCAAGTAGCCAAGAACCAATTGATGCCAAGTTTGTAGCTCTTCTCAGAGATCAGATGCATTGAAGATGCATGCATAGGACTTTTACTGCACTCTCATCACCCCCGTCCAAAGTGTGCATGGAATAAAAATAAAAATCAGCGCCACAACAAATTAAAAGCTTGCTCCCCATTCCCTTTCAGTACGACAACATTGTTTTCCATATCACATTTTTAACGAAACGAAGCAAAAAAAAGAGCGATAAGGAACGCAGCAGATTTGTAACAAATTACGAAGCAAGAGAGAACGAAGAGTGAAAATATACGCAACAAAAATAAAGAAATATGACTGGAATTTTAGATTTGCGATCACTCGAAATCAGTGTTGCCAGATTGTCTTTTTTGGTTGTATTTGGAGATTTTTATTACTTGGAAATATTTTTAGTGAGATTTGTTTTCAGCTCTTTGCCTTTCAAAACAGCCCATTTTAATTAAAAATTTGCCAAATGCCAGTCATTTTTGCTTCAGATAAACTGGCAACACTGACCAGCAGTGTGAATTTCTCCAGTTTCACGACAGAAAGTATGTTACAATACGAGATGTGTTCAAAAAGTAAGGGACTTTTCAAATTTCGCGGGCAAAGTATTTTCGTATTTTTATTTTTTTGTCACGTCACGTCAAGCACGGATGAAAACGTTCAAGCAGTGAAGAAAATTGTTTTGGAAAATCGTCGAATCACTATCAGAGAAGTTGCTGAGGATGTCGGTGTATCGCTTGGCTCGTGCCATGAAATTTTTTCTAACGTTATGGGGATGAGACGTGTGTCAACGAAGTTTGTTCCGAAATTGCTAACTTTTGACCAAAAGAACCGTCGCATGAGCATCGCTCAAGAGCTGTTGAATAAGGTCAACGACGACCCGGATTTACTTAAAAGGGTCATAACTGGTGACGAATCATGAGCCAAGACCAAAAAAAAGCACGCCATGTTCGATCAAATGTTAAAGTTTTGTTTACTGTTTTCTTTGATTAGCATGGCATCAGGAGTTCATACCATATGGTCGTACGCTCAATAAACAGTATTATCTGGAAGTTATGCGCCGTTTGCGAGAGCTAATACGAAGAAAACGTCCAGAATTGTAGAAAAACAATTCATGGCTTTTGCATCACGATAATGCCCCTGCTCAATCATCTTTGCTTGTGAGAATCTAAAGAGACCTATTAAAGAACGGAGATTTGCAACGATTGAAGAAATAAAAGAGCTCAAGGCTATACCAAAAAGTGCTTATAAGAAGTGCTTTGAGGATTGGAAAAACCGTTGGCATAAGTGTATTGTATCAGATAGATTGATAGATAAATTAATATTTTTTCTTAAAAATACTAAATATTTTAATATTATACACACATTATTTGGGTTGGTACTGGAAATCATCAATTGGCGATTTTGCTTCATATACACTCTAATTACAATTCTCCATAAGCTGGAAATCTCTGTCAAATAGTTTCATCAATGATTTCGAAGGTAATTTGGTTTAATTGAACCTTTTCTGAAGTTCTTACAATTATATATCTAGCAATAAATACAATTTATTGTTTCCTTAAGTAAACTACTTTTTAATAATTTGACATTTCACATGTTTTTATTAGTTAATATGTATTTTTCAAACTCCCTTTTAGGCCAAATTGCTCGAGCAGCCAAAAGAACCATTGTCATTCCATGCCAATATGCATCTATTTACTTATTTTTGAATATTGAAAGCAAGTTTGAATTTCAATTATTGAACTGTTGAAATAATTTACAAATGCTAGTTAATAGCAGTGTTTGAAAAATGTGTAGAAATTGCGTATCATGAAACATGACTTGCATGCTACAGCAAAGAAATAAAAAAGGTTGCCCTGAAAATCTAATGAGTTTGTTTCGATGAGGGCTGCACGATTTATAAAAATATTGCATTATAATTTACAATTATCACTTTAAATGACTTTGGTACCTTACCTTAGAATATGTTTATTGATAAGCAAGGAACATGATGAACACTAAAATGATTCTAAACAAATCAATCCAAAACGTAGTAATAACTCCTGTGAGAGATATGTGGTTTTGACCCATCCGTTGGGAAACAGTAATATATTATCAACACAAAAAAAATTCAATTGTGTTTTAGCTATTGTTTCACTTTACCACCAAGTAGCACATTTTATATTAAGACTTAAAAGACATATATCTGAATATACATAGATGAGATGGATTGTTTGTTTTGTAATTATTTTCAATAACGACATTAATAATTAAGTTTCATACAGGAACAAATTTCTTACACATTGAACTGTTTGAGGGAGGAAATTCGTAGTAACAGCAAACACTTACTATCTTGTTGATTTTAAGATTTGTAACAAATCGATAATTATAGCCCCTTGTATAACACGACATCGGTTGTTCCGCAAATGCTTATGCAATAAATGGTATGTATTTACACTCGGAAGAAAAACCGTCCACGGAAACCTGTTAACTTTGCGAGTGCCAGCAACAAAGTATGTGCGGGCGCGTTTTCTGCTGCCACCGGCAACAGCAAAAACAAACTGAGCCACGTTAACAAAGCAAGCAGACAGAACGCTGTTTTAGTGTAACGGTAAAGCGAAGAGGTCTTACACAAGAGCGCATGTCACTGAACAAGAGCAAAAGTAGGAGTGAATGGCAACACAGTAAGAAGAAACAACTGCAATTATTAAAATATATCAGTTTTACTCACTTTTTAGCTTATTTAATTACAAAATTAGCATACGCATTGAATTTATTGTTACTCAATAACAATTCCATTCTGTTTTATATATTTAATCATTAGCATTTACGCAAAAGAAAGTCTAATATTGAACTATCATAAATTCATGTTCAGATTTTTCAGTCAAAAACAAAATGCATTTAAAGTAGTGTCACTTTGGCGCTAACCGCCAGCTGTGCTGTGTGTATACGACGAATGAGTGTCTAAGTGCGTTCAGTTGAGTCTGTGCGAGAGAGCGGATGCAGCCGATTGTATTGACTAAGCGACAATCTTGTAGACGCGAACGCTCTTGATGTCACCAATAGTGAGTGTCTATGAGAAATCATAATAGAAAAGGCGATTATTAAAGGATACTGGCCATAAAAGGATAACTTACGGTAATTAATTCGCCATCGTTAAACTCGCGAACAATGGTCGAGGGTTTGTCACCCTTCTGCTCTTGAACGAGTTTGTTGCCATCCAGAGTAATAATGCTCTTCACCTTACGACCATCGAGTGTCTCCTCGTCGAACTCTTCGCCCAACTTGAAGTTAATGGTTGATGTCTTAAACGTCGAGGTGGTCGTAAAGGTGTAGTTGTCACCATCTTGGGTCAATTCAACGGTTGGGCTAACGCTGTTGCCCATCTTGCGCAACACCAAGCCGACACCTGCAAATGGAAGGAAATGAAGGTATAAAATATTACAAACATATCTCAAGTCTAATAATACAAATTATTCATAGTTTATTTATAAGATGTTTGCGGTTACTTTTAGCATATTACATTTCAATGACCCTATTACCACCACTGCACACCCAGGGACGCAGCCATTTGTGATTGAATAAGCCCGCCAAAGTTTAAGAGACCTCAGACCTCTACAAATCATATTCAATTAAAGATAATAAAGACTTTTTTTCTGTGATGTCGTTATGTGTATGTGCGTTGCTTCTTTTTTGGTGTCAGTTACAAAAGCGGTCTTGCACACAACAGCGACGAACAACGTTGAGTAATCAAGGTTAATCGCATATGCATCTACGATATGTGCACACAACTGTACCGTTCCGTTTGCTCTATCAACAAAGGTCCAGTCGCGCCCATGCAAAATATGTATATGAAAGTGTGTTGACAAGAGGAGTTTGCACTTTAGTTGCTCAACAAGAATCAGAAAAACAACAGAGATGCGATATGGCCATATGGTATGGAATTTATTATTGGAGCAAAGCCGCAACTTGAGCAAAAAAAAAAATATATAAATAAAATAAAGTAAATAAGATCAGAATAATCAAATGAAAGTCAGCAACAACGGGAATAAAGTTGAGGCAAATGACCGTCTGACTAAGCGAATGAATACGTGTTTCTCTCCCCACTGAAATCGCATGTGTAAACTGTACTTTTAACGGTCATTCTTGAGTGTTCTTTGCCCTTCTGAACAAATTTTGCTTGATTTTATTCGTGTGCATTTACACAGAACATTGCTTAATTAAGTTTAAAGAAACTCAATCATAAGTAATTTATTTTTTTATATGTACACGTAAATTAAATTACATTTTTGTGAGCTGATAAAAAAGCACCGACATGCAGTTAGCACATAAGATATTCACGTTTATCAGACACACGTATACTCACATAAGCATATATACGTACATCGATTCCCACTCCTATTGCAATCAATCATTTGTTCGATTTCAACTAAGTACTGACGGCTGTAGCTTATACTATATAAATGTCAGATTTTACTCTCTTCCTCGCTCAACCAACACAGACCAGCTTGTTAAATAGCGCAGTCCATGTAGTCTGAGTACTCGAATTTGGCTTTTGGTCGGCCGCAATTCATGCCTTTCGTCAACTGCATATTGTTTTATTGTATACAACGAACATTGTCGAATTTTGAAAAGTAAGATAAACGATTCCTACTTATTAACGACTGTAATCTGCTTACTTAGCCTTGAAAGCTATCAACAACAAAGTCTTTCATAAGGGTTTGATGTCCATTGTCCATTTGTTATCGTAAATGTGTTAATTATATTGCTCTTATCTGTCAATACAAATCCGAAAGTATCATCAATATCAGGTGCTGATAGCAGTGATCGGCCGGATACGTAGAAATCTAACCCCCTATTTTAGGATCGCCTGCTAATAATGCCAACATTTTCAGACCCTAAAACTCTTTGATAAAAAGCCATAAGAAACTTGATAATTCGAAACACAAAACGAATGCTTTTCAGGCCGATTTATGATGTGACTTTTTGCACATTGTCCCCTGGTTCATATAAATAAATAAATACACAAAAAAGCACCGCTATAGAAATAAGCATTTCGATTATAACTTTTTCCACTATATGTTTGTATGTACATGTACCGTATAAGTTTGTTGTTTCTTTTGCTCAACAAAGAAATATTGTTGGCATTGAACCAAACCAAAGAGACCATTGGAACAAGGTGCAATCGCACATGGACCTGCTGAGCTGACCTCAATCAGTGGGCGTGTACGGCACTCCATATGTCGTATAATTGCATCAGTTACGCATGACTACAACCATTAATTAGTCACGCATTTCTCACAGTTAAAACATCGTATATCGTGTAGGCCAAATTTAAAACAATCAAAAATGAAAATTTTAATATATGAATTTTATAGTATCGATTTTAAGACCATTTCAAGGGAGCACCATGCCGTGCTCATTGTAACTGTTTTCCACGATATAGCGTGAAACACGAGGACCTAAATAAATAATTTCATGAGAAACCAAACACGAAACCGCAAATTCCAACTAAAGCGTTAATATTTATGTGCCAAGCTATAGAAAATGTTATGAAGGAAATTTTTTTTTGTGTACTATCCAAATATCACATTTCAAGTTTTGTCGAGGAAATGCGTTATAAAAACACTTAACTTTATATGGCGTTTATTGAAAACTAGATTACTCACTATAATATAGAGGGCTACGAAAATAGTACCTTAACTTTGGCCGGGTCAAAGTTCAGTGAATAGACGCAAGACGCTCTGCTCCGTGAAGTGATATGAAATAAATTTATTTGAGTGACTATGTTTCTTGATTAGTGCAAATTGTTTTTGCGTCAAACAAGCTCTGAACGACAATTAAATTTTACGGGGCCCTGTTCTCAATTTCACTTTGTAGCATTTCAAAAGTAAAAAAGTGTGATAAGCAGTTTCTAATTATATTTTCGCAATAACATCGCACCTTTACATTTTTTTTCAGCTCAAATTAACTGCACAATCACAGTCCACAGTAACGAATGTTTTCTACAATTTATGCATCCATGTACATATGTATATATGCAGATGTTGATTTTTCACACCAAGGGCAAAAGTTCAACGCCGCTTAAAAATTGGCTTACTCATCAGTTTAAGAAGAGGCGAAGACGAAAAATTAATAATAAAAAAAATGTGCTTGCCTATTGATTTGCAATTCCTCTGCAACACTAACCCCCATCTAACGTCAATTATTATCTCCAGCATCCGCATGTCATTTGCTTAGTAAAGAGGCGAAAGTTTTTTTTACTCGGTACGGGGAAAGACTAACGACATGCCGGCCGGCATTTGAAAGTAATGGAACGAATAATTACTAGTCCTTAGGGTCCCTACAACATGAATGGCAGACTCACCCAATTCCTTCATGTATTCGTCGAAGTTCTCAGATTTGTCCAATTTGTATTTCTTTCCAATGAAGCCGGCCATATTGACAGATTTATATATATGTATATTTCCAACCAGAAAAACAAAAGACAGCCACAACGCACGACGCGAGAAAAAAAGTTAGCCCAAAACCAGTTCCGTTTTAGCTTTTATACCCAGCTATGCACTTGAATTGTATAAGAGTAATAATTATTTTACTTTTTCTTATACTTATACAAACAGTGCTCACACCCGTTTCGACCGACCGATTGAACAAAACACGTCCAACACTGGCTGCTGATTGGCTGATCTGTTGTTGTTTTACGTTGTTTTCTGGTTATTTCTGGTTATTAATGGATTTTTGTGTTTGTTGTGGGAATGCCAGACATTTTCAGATTGGACAGACACTAAAAATGACCAAATTAACTTTTTTGTTTTGATTACGGCGAATAAGTTGTATTGCGCGCGAAATTGAATTAAGATATGGAATAATTAACGGAAAAGATTAATTTGATTAAGCCTTCTGTGTTTTGAGATTTAGCGGGCTTACAGACTCTACTTGAAATGCAGCTATTATCAAAATCTGCATCAATTACTCGGCGGATAGTGTCTTGTGTTCTATGGGTGCTAATAAATGAGGTGTGTTGAATAAAAAAAAAGATAATGATGTTGCTTATCCAATTTAATTGTTCTAATTTCAGTCGATTTCAGCTAAACACAGGCCAACGCCTATAGTGGTGGTTCTGGTGATGGCATGGTGGGGGCAACGAGTATGGCATTGAAATGTGAACTGCTCTGATAAGACAACCTTAACGGGGGGTTACTGTTTTTCGATTGCCCCGAATTGAATTAGTTAATTGGTGCTATAAATTAAAGTTGTTATAAAGTTGCTTGTTAGGCATATAGATGTATGTAACTTACTTGGCACATAGCAATAAACTTCAACAGTTCGGTTATACATTTCGGATATTGCTTGTATTTCAATGTGATCTGTAAGTATCAAAATTGTAATTAATTTGTTCTACAATACCCAAATGACCAGCCCACTATGTAACCCATTGTACTCTGTCGTACAATGTCATGCATTTCTTCGTCACCGAAAATTTGTAATGCGATTGACCTGAATAAGCATGTGCCATCCCCCGCTACTGATTTACCACATAGCCAAGATCATGCGTACATTTGGCAAACCGTCTGTCTCGTCTTTCCCATTCTCTCAAGCATATAGCTTTGGCTTTCTTTGCTGCGGTAGACTCAGGTACATCAACAGTTTCTTTGTCATAACTGTTTTCGTCTCCATCACCTGTAACTGGCAGATCGCAATGGCTCGGTACAATGTTACCTAAAAATTTTTATTGAATTTTATTATGTCTGAGGATCCTGCTTCTCATGGTCTATTGCAGGAGGACCTGAACTCTCTGCACTCTTGGTGTTCACTTAATTTGCTCTTGCTCAATTGCTCTAAATGCAAATATATGACTTATCATCGTAGTAAACCGCACTTGCTTACTTACTCGATTAATAATGTCCAACTGGAACAAGTCTCAATTTTTAATGGTTTTGGTGTTCTTTTTGATCCCAAACTCAGCTTCATACAACAAATTTCAACAGTCGTCAATAAGGCGAAGGGCGTTTTTGGATTTATTAAACGTTGGTCTAATGAACTCAAGGACCCTTATATCACTAAAATTCTTTTCACGTCACTTGTATATATTCGAATCGAATATTGCTGTTGTGTATGATCACCACAATATAAAAATCATCAAGACCGCATTGAGTCATTCAGAAACAATTTCTCTTATTTGCTCTTCGTGGTCTAAACTGGGACCCTATTATCAGATTACCGTCATACCATGAAAGGCTCCTCCTCATTGACCTCCCATCTCTTTCGCAACGTAGGATTGTTTTAGGTACTGTTTTTTTTTTTTTATAAACTTGTTGGTATTATTGATTCCTCATACATACTTGGTCAGATTAGTTTCAACGTTCCACGAAAAAGTACAAGAAACTTTGTCCCAATTACCTTGCACAGATGCACAACTAACTATGCCTTTTATAACCCGTTTCGCGTTTTATCTATGAATTACAATAATCTTTATCAGATCATATCACCTGAAATCTCTCTCTTGACACTCAACTCCTCCGTTCAGCGCTACCTTCGTGAGTCTCCTGTGGATTAGCGGCCTGACAACAGCGGTTTATGGATGGACGTTTAACACGGATTCAAATTTATTCTCTGACCACACAGGGCTGTGAGTTGGGGCATAGCTGGCTTAATGCAAATAAATTTCCTCTACCGGGTCAGAGACTTATATTGTACTTATTACTACATTTTTATATTATTGTATTGTTTTTATTTATTATTATAGTATTTATTTATCTTTTGTATTTAATTACTATTTTTATATTTTATATATTATAATAAAGTTATTGTAATTAGTTATTTATGGCAGTACATTGTTATTAATAAACAAATGTATGTTATTTTAATGAGGACTCATCTTCTTCGTTATCTACGCCTCGGTAGTTACATCGAATTTTTTGCAACACATCTACTGGTAGTTCATAGCGGATGCAGTTAGTCGTTACGTTTCAAGGTACATCTGTATGAAAAGGATAAATATAATAAATATTTAACTTTATGCATTCTTACTTACTTAATGTGCATTATGGCTTTCAAAATTTCTTCACCCACCAAACTGTTGTTCGAGAAGGGTACGCAGAGAACCATCTTACCAAACTGCGCCAAGTCCGAAAACTTTTTCCGGCCTTCTGTTTTTTTAAATTTGCCACTTCAGAAACTTGGAATTGTCATCGCCGTGTTGCCATTCGATGGACTTCAGTTGGTTCAGTTGGTCTTTAATGGACCTACCTAAATTATACCCTACACTGAAGAATTTTAGCGCATCGTCTATGTCAGGAATTACATCGCTTAACACCGACTTAGCAGACACTAAGCTCACTACCTTTAGTGTGGAGGTCGGTAGTGTGAAAATAATAAAAATTACAAATGTTGAATAGTTGAATTAATTTATGTTAAATGTATTAAATTGACTGCACTTCAACTCCATTAAGATTGTGACGACCAAATTTACGTCCAATTAAATTCTGGCAATTAAGTCTTCAAATTCGTCAGACAAACCGAAACTATTATTCATTGATCTTACAAGATCAATGTTAATAATTTCAGCTTTGACGTTTTGAAGCCTTATTTGCCTTTACAAGAATGCTATTATAGTCCTTGTTTGCCTTGTAGCCATTTCACTTGCTTTTGCTGAGGGTGAAAATGCGAATTTTACCTTTTTTTAAGTAGGTGTTACAAAGGCCATAATCACATAATTTGCGTCGTCAATAAAACATTGACGCAGCATTTCGTCCCAACGCATCATTCTCGATGTTTACTTCCGTTCCAAAGAATGATCTTAGCTCAGACCATTAGGCAGTTATGCGCTCTGCCACTTTGGAGACGGACAGCCATCGAGTTTTAGCAATTTGGGGTATAACTAATGAAGTCTAAGAAAAGAAATAAATGTTTATTAGTATTTGCTTTAGTTGCTGGGTTTTGTTTCTTTAAAAATTCATGATATGGCGGCATTGAGTTGATTACAAACCACATTGGCGTCTGCCATAAAATGAATTTTATGTTTTTTGACAAAAACTTTTCGCATGCCATTTGTGCCAGTAAGTTAAGGCAATGAGAAGCACATCTGATTGAAATGGCTTGTGTTGTTTTTATTTATAATTTGGTGAATACCCCACCGTATTCATCAATCATTGTTTTGAAGCTGTCTGTGCCAATAGCAACGACATTAGCCATGTCCAATGACCAATATGAGAGCTCGCTTTGTACTACTTCCACAAGCCTTGCCCAACTTGATTGGCACTATGCTCAACCAAGTGGTGATGACTTTTGACTTTGCGTCACTGTAGTATATTATACCTATGCCTGGATATAGGAAATAGTTAATTCATGTTATTTTATGTTGTTAAATGAAACTTTCCAAAGACTTTGATGCCGATGATATGGACTGATTCGTCCAACAGCAGGCTAAGCCGACTGTGGCTTATATCAGTCCTGAATTCTTTTCTAAAATGGCGACTCAATATTTGAATCATGACGTTTTTCATCTTGTCAGGGTACAAATTCCTTGCACAATTTCGACAGATCGTTTGAAGCATCTAGTGGCACTTTGTGCACCGCCATAAGCATGTATAAGGCCGCTTTTTGCCTTTGTTGTTTGTAAGTGTCGGGCGGTGTGGGCATGGGTGTGGGCGTAGGTAGTTGCTGGATCACGTCTCCTCGGCACGTCGGGCATTGAAGCTTTTGTTGGCTGATGTGCTTCATGGACGTTGAGTGAGCGCGCAAGTGATCCTTACGCGAACCCCTCATCAGCGTGTTGCATATACTGCACGTGATGGTGTTTGTGACAGGGTCTCTCACGGCCCAGCTGAACGTATTAATATGTGACATATTCGAGTTGGAAATTCGTAAATTTTCGCAAAATATACAAAAAAAGTAAATCAATTCACAATTTAAATTTTGGAATAATGGATTATTTTGGCTTGAAACACAAGGGAGCCAAAAGCGGCGTCTTTGACTCAAAAGCGTCCGCGCAGAGGAGAAGGAAGGAGAAATCAAAATGTCGAACTACCTAGTAATGGAGGAACGGGAAAATCGGCAACGAATCGAGCGCGACATGCAAAAAATCAATTTTGCCCTGCTGTTTCTCTCTACGCTCTCAATTGACACTAAAAATGGCCAACTTAAAGCTTATTGTTTTTACGTCTTATTAAGTGTACTTCAGAGAATATTGACACAAATTATCATTCAAAAATATTGAGTAGTTCCAAAGATATGAGCGTTCTTGTAGAACCTTGAAAAAAAAACTACCTCCATGGTCGCATCGATAACTGATTATTAACGATTTTCATTAATTTAGTGTTTGTTCGTATTGAATGTAGCTATCATTGAGCGTAGGGGTTTTTTGAAATTTTGTTTTTTCTCAAAATGACGAGCAATTCAAATATTTTTTAGTTTTTTGACATTTTGACATTTGACAATTCGTAGTCGTTAAGCCTACCAGTTAAGCCACTGTTAATACAAATAATATAAAACTAATTTCATGCAGATCGGTTAATAATTGCATGAGTTATCGATGCGACCAGTTTACATATATATATATAGTATACATATTTTAACGTACAATGTAAAGTGGCAGCACTTAACCTTAAGTTTACAGAACGGAAATATAACAGCTAACAGGAAAACTCTAAATTGACTTATGTTTATTTAAATGAAACGTTGCAAGATTCATTTTAAGACGCAACGACTTTACAGCCAGAATGTATGATTATGTTATTTCCAAATCTGGGCACAGTGGGTGGCGCACAATGCCGCAGACCCCTGCTCCGGGGGTCGTGGATTCGTAGAAATTGTAAATTAAATGAAAATAAACGCCAATATAACGAAATAGGAATAGTGAGAGACAAAGAGTAGCAAAGATGGCCATTTAACTCGCTACAGTTCAATAAGAAATATTTTAGTTCTCGAAAGATAATAAACTTTGAGAATCAATTAGAAACTATTACAGAATCAAATTTTAACGATTAATTGGTTATTTTTTGAAAAAATATTCCTTTAAAAACGATATCGATCGTGCTGCACTTTTGTATTGACAAAGCTGGGGGGTGTGGTATTCATACTAAAGGAGTGAAACGGAAATACCAATACGGACCAAATAAACCAAAAAAACTAAAATACCGGATAACTTTCAAATGAATTTGTTTATTTAAAGCTTTTACTTGCAGTACGTTTAATGAATATTGCTTACACTTGCAACTGGCAAAATGTAACAAAATAAAACGAGAGAAAAAGAGCGAAAAATGCAGTAACGAGAACAAGCCACTTGGAAGTGTAATTCGAATTTACTTGTATTTGTTTGTGTTCGCATTTCCAAATACCAACCAAGTGAGTGTTTCGAAGGGCAGCTATATTCGATGAATTGGTTGATTGGTGGTTCTCAAATACGAATGAATCGATTTTTCTTGGAAGTAAACACGGTCCAAATGTATTCGTACGGGTCTCTATTAGAGGACGTCACCTGACCACGGTATAAAAAATCTCCTGTGCACTTTTTAGTTTATTTAATAACTAATTATTTCAAATTTTTAACCAGTCACAGTAGTTATAAAGAGATGGGTTAATCAATGTCGCACTTTTTTCCGATCCAATTTACGATGAAATGAGAAAGACTGCAATACTCTTCATGGCCTTTTTTGTGCCACACCCATTTTATCGTTTAAATCTTATTTCTCTTTATCTTAATACCCTACGTATCAATTTGCATTGTTACATCTCATTGGGTTACAAAGGTAAGGAAATTATTGTTTTTGGCTATAAATGAGCGGTATTTTGGCAATTTTTGTATGAAAATAGTTTTCATCCCTCCCTATGAACATAAGTGTGAAGTTTCCTAAACTACTAGTTGTCAAATTGCAGCCCTCTATTTTACAAAAAAAAGTCATACAACGATTTAAATTATGCTAATGAACCAGTTTAGAGGACTGCAATAAAAATAAGACTCTGCAAAATTTTAGTTCGATATTTTTAAAATTGTAGGAGTTTGTATATTCAAAGACATATAGATAGACGGACATGGGTAAATCAACTCGTCTCGTCGGGCTGATCAAAAATATATATACTTTATATGGTGAGAGATGTCTCCTTCTGGGTGTTACGAACTTTACGATAATGATGCGGGAAGAGTATAAAAATATTGAGTCGAAAATTTTTAAAATGTTATGATAATTGTTTCCTTTGAAACTTGATCCAATTCGCGCCATTAGTGGCGAATTGACAGATCCTGTTGCTGTTCTTAGAAAGACATGTCATTATGCTTTTTATAGCTAATGCGCAAACCACAATTTAAATTAAGTGATTACACATGCAGCTATTTTTTTTGCAACAGCCAAATATGGTAATATGTCATATACTGACATCAAGCGAACCTGTTTTTTTTATTTTGTGAGACGGGTCGAATATCAGGAATCTATTAGCTTGTTCGAAGAGTTGAACTAGCAAAAGAAGACGAAATTTATTAGTGTGAAGGCGAATTCCTTGCCCTCTTTTATTAAAATTCATAAATTTATTATTGCGTTGATTGTTAAATAAACTATCAAAGTATATGAACTTTCAACTCAGCGAATAGTTTGGCATATACGATCGGTTCTGAGCCGATTATTCCTCGACGTGTAGAACGACAAACGAATTGGGATAATTTCTAAAATCTGTTGAGAATTT
Source organism: Phortica magna (assembly GCA_037044515.1). Classification (NCBI taxonomy): domain Eukaryota; kingdom Metazoa; phylum Arthropoda; class Insecta; order Diptera; family Drosophilidae; genus Phortica; species Phortica magna. The sequence continues at coordinate 28,839 of JBAMBP010003020.1, read as the reverse complement.
TGATTGATTTATACTTGGAAGAGTTATAAACATTATTTACATAAATAGGAGAATTTTGCCTTATTATTTAATTGCTTGTAACAAAGCTAAATTTTCATATGGTATTTGTGTTGTGTGTTTTATTTAATAATGTACACGTAAAGTTTGCGCGAAGTTCCAGGGAAAGTACAATGTATGCATTCATGAATTAATCCATACTCACAATAAGGAGGCAGGTAGCATTTGTTTTTTCCGTAAGTAATTGAGTCAACTCGGCACTTCAAAACGAACTTCCGCTTTTCTGATTCATATAGACTACAATTATCAGACACCATTACAATGCACTCAATACGTTAATAATTTCTTGAAAACCTCGATGTTCATACAATTTTTTTTAAAAAGCACAAATAAAGCTTTAATGATTCCATTGTATTCTTATCAAATCATTAACGCAGTTTCTATGCGGCGATTTTATATAAAGATTAAGCTCTGGTGACTTTTTTATCGTTTTAATTAAATTAACGTCTCGCCAAAGCAAATCGAAATATATAAAAATCTTCTTTGAAAAAACGATATACATACATACATATATGTACATGTTAAATGAACTCTGCGCCATAGCTAACGTTGTACAATTTAATACTAATATATTCAAAATAATTGAATTCCGGTTTGCTAGACTTCGAAATACCCAATAAAATATGTAAAATATGTATATATAATATTTAATTTAATAGGCTCTTTACCAACCCGTTTGTTTTGTTGTTTATACAAAAAAAAACTTTACGAAGGATTTTCTATGAGCACCTTCCGCCTTGATCATCAGACCAGTTCGATGGTATTGTCAACGATCTTATACATAATGAACAGATTTGGTTCCGACCGTAGTTCGGCTTACCGGTCCGGCACTAGCGATTTCTCAAACTCTTGGTAGTAAGTACTAACGACCATCTATAATTAACTTTTTTACTGTTATAACCAAACGTGATTGGCTTTTTTACTAGTTCAGAGGGGCTAAGTCAATTCGCGAAGTAAATAGGTCTATCAATTTTACTAGAATAGAAATAGAAGAAATATTGTAGTACAAAGAAGTTTCATTAAGTAAAATGAATTTTTTTGTACTTATAAATATATATACAGTGACTCAACTTTTTGATCACATAATTTAAAAAAAAAATTGTTTTCTTTACCATTTTTATACCGTTGGATATAACAAAACGATTCTTTTGCACAAAGTAGACAGACATATTGTAGTAATGCATACATACATTTTGTTAGAAAAGTCCCGTTAGTTTTTACACATTTGGATTTACACGTCAAAAACACATGTGATCAATTAGTTGAGTGGTGTGCCCTTTTGTGTAAACTAGTCACAAAGCTGGACCTGAACTTTCATAATAGAATTGGTTTTATTGTTTTTTGTTCATTTAAGAATATTTAAAGGTTATTACTTAAAAAAAGGTGGGGTTTTCATTGTTTTTTTTATTGATTTGTTAGGTTTTGTCACCTTATTTTACATTTCTTCCTTCATCTTCATCTAAGAAAGCTTAGCTCACAAAAAGTTGATGAAATCCACAGGTTAATTGCTTTGATGATGACCCATAGACAAATTGCAATGCAAGTGGGTGTATCGGTAGGGGTGGTATCGAAAATAAGGAAAAATAGAGTTCCACTGCTCTGAAAAGAACCATCCTGGTAGAAAACCAGTTTTGAATGCTGCGGTACAAAGACGAATTGTACGGCAGATCAAATTGGGGGTGCACGACAATGCTGTACAAATAAACAAAGACCTTAAAAATACCACCAACATTGACGTTACAACCGAAGCAATCCGAAAAATGTTGCGCAAAAAGGGACTTCATGGCCGAACAAAAGTTAGAAAACCTCTACTGACTCAACGTCACAAATCTTTGCGCTTAGAATTTGCCAAAAGGTACAAAAATTATTCTATCGAAGACTGGGGAAAAGTAATTTGGTCAGATGAGACCAAAATTAGTCGTTTTGGCTCTGACGGAAGGCAGTGGACATGGAAACAAAAAAGAGAATCCATAAAAGATGGTCACGTTAAACCAACGCTTACATTTGGAGGAGGAAATTTAATGATATGGGGTTGCATGAGTGTCAATGGTGTTGGAGACATCATTAAAATTAATGGGCGTATGGATGCCAACCAATATGTTGCTATTTTAGAGCGTGGCCTTAGAAATAGTGATGAAATGTGGGATACAAATTTGGAAGACCTAATTTTCCAACATGATAACGATCCCAAACATACTGCCAGAGTGACAAAAGAATGGCTCTAAAATAATGATGTTGAAGTGCTTCAATGGCCACCACAATCCCCCGATCTTAATCCAATCGAGCGCCTATGGGTTGAGCTCAAACGTGTGTTGTCGGATCTACCAGGCGACTGCCCAAATTTAAGCACGCTTTGGGAGAAATCTAAAACTGTTTGGGCAAATATCCAGTCCAGAGTTTGTAAAACACTGGTAGAAAGTATGCCAAGAAGAATCTATGCTGTTATTAAGGCAAAAGGGGGATACACAAAATACTGAAATCATAAGTATCTCCAAAGTCAACTAATTGATCACATGCCTTTTTTATTAATTTTTAAAAAAAAATGTTATTGCAGAGAGAAACTCTTCTTTTTTTTTTGTTATAATAAATAATATAATATTGTGGGTTTCCATTTCAAATTTGAAGAAATTTGGTTTAGTTTTAAAAAAGTTATTAGTTATTAAAAAAATTTCGTCAAACATGTGATCAAAAAGTTGAGTCACTGTATATTATAAATTGTTGATTACATACATGGCAAGTTTTACTTATGTAAATACTTTTAAACCTTAATTAGTAAAATCCTTAATACTAATGCAGTGTTTGTAACACAGCATCGACGTACTTCATTTCTATTGGTTAATTTTTACTAATGACTATCTTATCTTAATATTGTGTTTGTAGGACATCAGTGTGACCCTAAATATACATTGGGCGCTTATCTAATTATTAATTCCATCATATGGCCGCCAGACGTTCTAAGCTTCACGTTCAGTCTTGAACATTTATTTTAACTAAACTATTTTTTTGATTTCTTTTTTTGTAGTTGCATCGCTTATAGCTTACTTCTGGAGATCCATCAGCTTGACACATTGCATGAATTCTTAACAATAATTTCGATGCAATGTAATATAAAGTAGAAATTGAATGTTTAGGTAAATAAATACATATAACCGATTGGTGCCTCCTCATTAGAACGAATAACAGATCTATACTTACAAAAATCTATTACATGGCGGTAGTTAACGTGAGCATTTTTGCATTTGAAGATTCTGCGCGGAAAATTTTAATTGTATGGTCTGCTTTCTTGCCAATTTTAAAATTATATTATATTATTATATTTCATTTGAGTAAAATTTTAAGAGTTTATTTTCTATTGTATATAATAATTACAATAGACATATTGTATGACGTCAAGAATTGCGTTCCACAATCTGGAGTTCATCTTCTGACAAAATCACATTGACGCAAGTGATGGCAAAATTTAGCAAAAATAGTCAGTTATTTTTTTAATCACAATTTAAATCTTTTGAAAATATTTGTTCGGACAGTAGTTATACAGCCCAAAAAGTCGTCAAATATGCAAGTCGATTAGCAAATTTATATAAAAACCAGTAAGGACGTTATCTTCGGCCTTGCCGAAGATGTATACTCTTCACGACATCTTTTGTGGTACTCCCATTTTGTTTGGAATCTTATTTCTTTTTGTCCACATAGCCTACAGATCAGTTTTCGTTGTTATACCTCATTGAGTGCCAGATATATGGGAACTATTGGTTTTGGTCATATGTGGGGGGTGCCACGCCCATTTTGATATCAAAATAGCTTTTAAGCCACATTATCAACATAAGTATCAAGCTTCAAGTCGATTAGTTAAGAAATAAAAAAGTTTTCCGTACAACGACTTAAACTTTGCTACTCTTCCTCTTCTTCATTTTGTATGGCAGGTACCAGTTCCAGTAGTCCGATCACAATGAAACTTGCAGGCATTTGATCTGGTGACACTGAATTACTAATTTTGAAATTTCAGCACTCTATCTTAAGAAATAAAAAAGTTTCCCATACAACGATTTAAACTTTGCTTCTCTTCCTCTTCTTCATTTTGTATGGCAGGTACCAGTTCCAGTAGTCCGATCACAATGAAACTTGCAGGCATTTGATCTGGCTACGATTTATCACTACTTCTTTAATTTCAGCTTTCTATCTTGGAAAACAAAAAAGTTTTTCATACAACGATTGAAATTTTTTTTTCTTCTTCTTGTCGTATGGTGGCTACCAGTTCCAGTGGTCCGATCTCGCTGGTTCCGAACAATGTGCCATCGTAATAAAATACAAGAGTGAAAAGTATTATAGTTTTGTCACGAAGTTTGTAACAGCCAGAAGGAGGCGCCGAGTGTACAAAGTATATATATTCTTGATCAGGATGACAAGACGAGTTGATATAGCCATGTCCGTCTGTCTGTCCGTCTGTCTGTATGTATGCAAACTCCTCCCTCAGTTTTGAAGCTATCGACCTGAAACTTTGCACAGACCCTTGTATTTTATTACGATGACACATTGTTCGGAACCAGCGAGATCGGACCACTGGAACTGGTAGCCACCATACGAAAAGAAGAAGAAAAAAAAATTTCAATCGTTGTATGAAAAACTTTTTTGTTTTCCAAGATAGAAAGCTGAAATTAAAGAAGTAGTGATAAATCGTAGCCAGGCAAAATGTCTGAAAGTTTCATTGAGATCAAAATACTGGAACTGGTACCTGCCATACAAAATGAAGAAGAGGAAGAGAAGCAAAGTTTAAATCGTTGTATGGGAAACTTTTTTATTTCTTAAGATAGAGTGCTGAAATTTCAAAATTAGTAATTCAGTGTCACCAGATCAAATGCCTGCAAGTTTCATTGTGATCGGACTACTGGAACTGGTACCTGCCATACAAAATGAAGAAGAGGAAGAGAAGCAAAGTTTAAATCGTTGTATGGGAAACTTTTTTATTTCTTAAGATATAGAGTGCTGAAATTTCAAAATTAGTAATTCAGTGTCCCCAGATCAAATGCCTGCAAGTTTTATTGAGATCGGACTACTGGAACTGGAACCTACCATACAAAATGAAGAAGAGGAAGAGAAACCAAATTTAAGTCGTTGTACGGAAAACTTTTTTGTTTCTTAACTAATCGACTTGAAACTTCATACTTATGCTGATAATGTGGCTTAAAATCTATTTGGATATCAAAATGGGCGTGGCACCCTCCACATATGACCAAAACCAATGGTTCCCATATATCTGGCACCCAATGAGGTATAACAACGAAAACTGATCTGTAGGCTATGTGGACAAAAAGAAATAATTCCAAAAATAAAATGGGCGTACCACAAAAGGTGTCGTGAAGAGTATACATCTTCGGCAAGGCCGAAGATAACGTCCTTACTGGTTTTTTAAATGGTAAAGTGAAAAAAGTAAGTCAAGAAAAAATTATGGGTAAATGGTTAAATCATGAGTTTTGACCTTTATTATAACAGATCAAAAATAAAAACATGTATTAACATTTTAGATATATAAATTGTGTTTTAATAAATGTTTCATTTTGTGGATTATTCAGGTGGTTGGATTTAGGGACTCAAGGATTAGGCGGTCGGAAATAAGGCCATTTCAGCATTTTTCGAGACATTAATAAATAAAATTGTTTTTAGATATTTATAATATAAAGTAAATAACTTTAGTTCCATACATAAAATACTTAAATAAATTATTGGAAATTTATTTAGTTAAAAAATATGCAAATTTTGATAATATAGCATTTACGTTACAATACTTGTGTGTTCATAATAATTAGTAAGAAATAAAAACTAATGTTCGATTTTTTTTAAAAACCTGTCGTTTTTATACTCTTGCAAAAAGAGTATATTTGTCATGAAGTTTGCAACGCAGAGAAGGAGACATCTCCGACTATATAAAGTATATATATTCTTGATCAGGTCGACGAGACGAGTTCAAATAACGATGTCCGTCTGTCCATCTGTCTGTCTGTCTGTTTCAATGCGATTTCGAGACAGAGTTTTAAAGTTACCAAAAAAATTTAAACGCAGAAAATGTATTTCTCCTTGCAGGTATTTGGTATGTAAAAATCAGTTTGATCGGATTACTGTAGCATATAGCTCCCATAGACACGATCGTTCAAAAATAATGTTTTTGCTTAAAAAATAGCGTGTTTTTTGAGTTATCGACTCAATATTTTGCAAAAAAACTTTTTTGACATCAACAAAGATACAGTGCAAAAATGGCCAAGATCAGGCTACTATACCATACAGCTCCTATAGGAACAGTTTTTGTTAGGAAAACTTTTTTGTTCTTAGATATAAGTAAACCAAACTTTGCTATTACGTGTTTTTATTAATGCCTGACTAAAATCCAGAATTTTATAAAAATCGGACATAAGGGCGTGGTACCGCCCATACAACTAAAAACTTAAAAATTGGCCTTCTCTGTATAAAGACGAGTTACAAGATTGAAAAATGTAGTGAAGTTTGACTACATTGCCTTCTTTAAGACAAATTAGAAAATGGGCGTGGCTACGTATATGATTCTTATTGGAAAATTATAAAAGGATTTCCTAATAAGAATAATTGTGAAAACGTTTGCAAGAGTATATAAGTCTCGGCATAGCCGAAAATAGCTCCCTTACTGGTTGTATTTAAACTTAAAAGCTGTCAATTCGTCGAATAGCGAATCATTGTGCCCATTATTTGTTATTCGACGAATAATGACGAATAGTGAATATTATTTTTAGCAATTAAAAGTCGGTTCTTTCCAGTTAACCAAACAACCTATTAGCCGACCAATATATTTTTTTGGCCATCACTAATTTGGTTTCCACAAGAGCTACCAACTTTCTTAAAATATTCAATGAAATGGCACAAACAATTATATTAGAGGTTGAGAAACATCGATTTTCGTGGACACAGAACGTCAAAAACATCGACAAAACATTAACCAAAAACTCATTATTTTTCAACCAGTCATTCTTTATTGAGATCCTTAGTTTTGTTAATATATAACAGTTTGTCTTCGACTGTGGAGCTAAGCAAGGTAGATTAAAAACTCTGTATGACTCATAGGAGGATGCTGGAATGCATAGGTACTTTTTTGAAAGTACCTTAAAGGCCGAGTCATCGGTACTCATTTGAAAAAGGATGGTGTTGTTATTGCACACATTCAAGGCACAACTTATGAAATATTACTCAATATGTCAGAGAATCGAAATTTTGAAATTCATTTGCTTTCTCTAAATGTTACCATGATGAAGTTTCATTTTCTAAAAATTAAAATTGAATTGTTGGTTCTTTTTGAGTGGTATTAGATGTTCCAGGGGAGTTTGTTGGAGCGCAGTTTATGGTGAGGGGCAAATAATTGTAGGGGCGAGTTTGGACTGTATATAGCTGACTCGAAGGCCGTATATATCTGTAGTATAAATTTAAAATGATTATATCTCTGGGACCATTATCATACAATAATGAAACTTTGCATGTATGCTGTTGGGATTGAGTGAAATAAGATTCAATCAGAAAATGAGTGCAGCCACCCCCTCATATATTCAAAATAGAATAACGTTATATCTTTGGAACCAATTGGTCTAGAAGAGTAAAAGTTGGTATATATGATTTTGAAAAAAATTAAATCTGTTTCGAATAGGAAGTGGATGGGGCAACGCCCTCTAGCAGTCGTTACAAATTGAAGGTACAGGGTATGCCGATGTCGTGTACTCTCGACTTCAATTCCTTACTGTTTACTTATGAAGTGGCTTAAAACAGCTATTTTTGATTTAGAGAAATTGGCACCACTCCAAGTCATATTGTATTTACCAACTGAGACCAAATGTATGTAACGTCTAGGAGGAGGGAAGAGCGATCCGGCAAAGTATATATATTCTTGACCAGGACGACAAGACGAGGTGATATACAAGCTATGTTCGTCCGTTCGTATTCACCAGCGGTTGTCGGAAACTATAAGAGTTAGATACTTGAAGTTTGGTGGGAAGGCTCGTGAAGCATGGCAGCAGATCAAGTTTGAATGGTTTTGTGTCATGGACACTCCTTCCTTCCCAATCAGCACCAACACATAACACCAAAGGCTATAACTCAAGCACCAGAAGCGATAGACACAGGAAAATCTACATACATGTAGTCAGTTTACTTAACCCGTACTTAACCCTATAAACTTGCTTACCATAATATTTACGTCCCCTTCTCATAAAAAGTAGTTCCTTAATCACCAAAACTATAAAAGATACGAATCTGAAATTTTTGTATGCAGGCTCAGTAAATATACCTGTTTATTTTGAGATTTTTTAAGTATTTCTCACTTTTCTTTATTATACTCTTTACGCAGTGAATAATAAATAATAATAATAACTTTGTCACGAACTTTGTAACACCCAGAAGAAGATATCTCCGACTATACAAAGTATATACATTCTTGATTAGCTCGACAAGAGGAGCTGATATAGCTATGTCCGTCTGTGTGTATTTATGCCATATTATTCCACAGTCTTGAAGCTATTGACCTCAATTTTGCACAGATCCTTGAATTTTATTACCATAAGCCAATGGCCGGAACCAGCATGATCCGACCTTCGGAACTGGTAGCTCCCATACAAAAAGAAGAAGAAAAGTAAAAGAAAATGTACATTATTGTATGAAAAACTTGTTTGTTTTGTAAAATAGAGGGCTGAAATGAGTAGTTTTACGTGCCTAGGCCAACGATAAATTAACATAATTGTAATTAAAATGTTGGTGTCTTTCCCCCTTACAACACATCTTCGATACTTCCAATACTTGAATACGCTCTAGCTTGTGAAAAAACTAGTAGGGGCGGTAGTTGAGTACACTCAACCATATAATACCCTACACACACGGTAGAAGGTGAGACGACCCAATTAAAAAATATCGTATATTTGGCATTGCCCATTTAAATGGTGTTCCAAATATCAAAAAAAATCGGAATTTAAGAAAAGGTCGAGTTTGCTGATCTTTGAGAGGGAATCCATGAAATAGAGGTGTGTTTTTTGGTATGCATTTTTAAAGACGTACATATATTAACTGAGCCCTCATACAAAATGTCAGACACGTATATTTCATAGTTGTGGAGATATACCAATTTCAATACAAAGAAACTGGAATTTACTAAAAATTTAAGTTTGCCGGGCTTTGAGGGGTTGTCAAAATACAAAAGAGTATTTTCTAGTATGCAGTCTTAAGCAGTTGTATTTACTGAGTATACAACAAAATTTCAGGTCCGTACCTTTTATAGTTTTGAAAATATAGTAATTAACGATAAAACAGGAGGGGGAAAACTGTGGTATGCAGTTTTGTAGATCTTCACTTACTTTCATGATTCTAGCGCTTCCGGTGTTCAAGTTATAGTCTTTTCAAAAAGTGGGCGGTGGTGGTTGGGATAAGGGCGGTAAGGTGTGGACGTGGCCCAAAAACTGTTCAAACTTGATCGGCTGCCGAGCATCACGAGTCTATCCTCCAAGTCTCTATCTCTTATAGTTTCTGAGAACCATTGGTGAGGACGGACCGATGGACAGACGGACGGACATCTCTTAATCAATTTCTCTTGTCGTCCTAATCAAGAATATATATACTTTATGGGGTCCCCCTCCCACCCTTCTATGCATTACACACATTTCTGCTAAACAAACCCAATATACCCTGGTACTGTATGCACAGGGTATAAAAATTAACCACATTTTGAAACTTTTTTGTTTTGTAAGATTGAGGGTTAACAGTTCTAGTAGATTTACGTGCCCAGATCAAATGTTTGAAAGTTTCTTAGAGATCGAACCACTGTAACTGGTACCTGCGATACGAAATGAAGAAGAGGAATAGAAGCAAACTGAAGTCGTTGCATGAAAAACTTTTTTTTACTTAACCTATTAGAAGTTTCAAATTCATTTTGATTTCAAAATAGGCATGGCACCAGCCACTTATAGCCAAAAGGAGAGAACAGAGTATACCACCTTCGGCAAGGCTGAATTATATTATCTTCGCAATTTTTATACGTTTTTCCAAAATCTATAAAACCCCTGCTAAATCCGAAATTTAAAATAAAACCGAATGGCTCAGTGTAAATAATTTGCATATGTAGGCAATAGAAAAATTATGGCACCACTACAAAAGGATCTCTATGAGTGTTTGTCGTTTGAAAGCACGCAAAGGTACAAGGACGTCAAAAGTTTTTGTGATTTTTAATGTGAAAACTTTTAATTAATATACCGTTTGTTCATTGAAAGAATAACAGGATATCAGAATATTTTTTCATGAAAAATAGCAAAAAGTCAAACCAATTAAAATTTTTATGAAATATATATTTTCCATTTATATTTTTGTTTATAAACATATTCTACTCGTAACTGTATCAATTGTTTTCTCAGGTTTTTGGAAAACTCTTCCAAGACTTTTTATTCGAACTCCGGTTCCATATTAAAAAGTTTCCATCTCTGCCCACGTAACAATCAATGCCATTCATCATCATTGAGATAAAATTCAGTCATCGTAGCTTTCAGCTGTCTGTTCTTTTCTTAATGCCAATCATTGGGACTGTTATTAAAAATTTAGCGTATTTGGCTAATTCAGTGGCAACTTTAAATCAGTTAACAGTACATAAACTCTCTTATGTGTTTCACAAAATAAGTGAATTAGATTCATTAAAGAAATTGATAATCTATATGTTGTTGTTTCATTAATTCGGTTTCAGCGAGAGCCCGTGTCTGTGCCTTCAATTAATTGGGTCAAATGTAATGTAATACTCTCAAATATGGCATATTGCGACACAAAAAAATTAGATTACTCGCGTTTACTTACAAGTCATCCGAAGCACCGATTCATTTTAAACGAAAAGAATGGCTGCCTTTCGAGACACTCGTAATTTGTTTACTTGGAATGAATGGCTGCGATTCAACACACTCGTATTTGGCTTACTTGGTTTAGACTATACGAATGGCTGCAACTCGAAACAACTCGCATTTGGCTTACTTGGTTCAAACGAAACGAATGTATGAAACAAACGAATGAAATGAAACTGGTGTAAATGGAAACAGATACGAGTGAATAGAGATTTTGCGCTCTTTTTTCGTTTTATTTTGTTACATTTTGCCAGTTGCAAATGTAAGCAATTTTTATTAAGTCAAAACTAATTTTTTCAACAGCTCGGCAGCAGATCAAGTTTGAACGATTTTGAGCCACGCCCATTTCTTCCCGCCCAACTAGCTATGCCCACTTTTTGAAAAAGCTATAACTTAACCACCAGAAACGCTAGAATCATGAAAGTTGGTAGGTAGACTAAATATGAAAAGCTCTATAAAATTTAATGTTAATTACTACATCTTCAAAACCATGAAAGGTACGGACCTGAAATTTTGTAAGAACACTCAGTAAACATGTCCTTAAAACTGCATACCAGAAAATATTCCTCTGTATTTTCGACTACCCCTCAAAGACAACAAACTTAAATTTTTGGTAAATTCCCCTTTTTTTTTACAAAAATTTGTATATCTCCACAACTATAACAGATACGAACCTGAAACTTTGTATGCAGACTCAATAGATGTACGTCTTTAAAATTAATTAAAATTAGTTTTTCCCCCCACGCTTTATTACCCCTCGAATAGTGTTTGCATGTCAAAGCCTACATCTTCGAAATTGTTAAAGGCACGGACCTGAAATTTTGTACGTAGGCAAAGTATATATAACTTCTTAAGGCTGCATACCCGAAAATACCATAGTTTATTTGGACTACCCATCAAAGGCCGGCATTCCAGTTTATTCTTATTAAAATTGGAATATTTCATAAACTATGAAACATACGTGTCTGAAATTTTATATGAAGGTTAATATACGTCTTTAAAAATCCATACCATAAACACCCATCTATCATATTTTTCCCCTCAAAGAGCAGCAAAGTCGAACTTTTCCCATATTCCGCATTTTTGTGATATTGGAACACCATTTAAATGGGTGATGCCAAATATACGATATTTTTAATTGGGACATCTCACCTCCTACCGTGTGTGCAGGGTATTATATGGTTGAGTGTACTCAACTATACCGTCCTTGCTAGTTTTAATTTTATTTCTTATTATTTCTTAAACAAACAAAACACAAAGCAATAAGAAAACATACATATAACGCTAATGTATACGCTATCAAATAAGTTTTATAAAATTAGTTGCCAAATATAAAGTATAAACGTTTATTTTTATTCTCTTGCAAGTGTATATTAACTTTGTCACGAAGTTTGAAACCCAGAGAAGGAGATATCTTCGACTATATAAACTATACATATTCTTGATCAGCACGACGAGACAAGTTCATATAGCCAAGTCCGTCTGTTCGTCCGACCGTCTGTTCAATGCGAACTGCTCGCTCAGTTTTAGCAATATCATGTAAAATTTAAATGCAGAAAATTGTTCATTCCATGCAGGCAGTTTGAATGTAAGAGTCAGCTTGATCGAAACACTACAGCATATAGCTGCCATAGGAACAATCGGCCAAAAATTAAGTTTTTTTTCTTAAAAAATTAGTGTTTTTAATATTATCGACTCAATATTTTACACAAAAAATTTAACGTAAACGAAGATATAGTGTAAAGAATGGTCAAGATCGGGCGACTATAGCATAAAGCTCCCATAGAAACGATCGGCCAAAAATAAAGTTTTTATTGAATAAACTTTTTTGATCTTAAAATAAACAGACCAAACTTTGCAATTACGTATCTTTATTAATGCTTGACTATAACCCATTTAGAGAAAAACTGAAAAATGCTTTTTCTCTGTAAGCAGACGAGATAAAAGATCAAAATGCTGTGTTGTATGCTTGCAGTGATTTCTTTAAAAAAATTAGAAAATGGGGGTGGTTACCTCTCTAAATCTTCAAAAACGTATGCCATTCTTATTGAAAAAACCATAAAAAAGAATCTCCGAATAGAATAATTGGGAAAATGCTTTCAATAGTATACAAGTTACGGCTTTTTTTTTTTTAAATACAAAAATAAAGTCAGAACAATTGAGTAAGTTTAACGCACAAATGATGATGCAACGACTTTTAAAATGTATAGTTTATTGGAATGGACGGTTACAACATAATTAAAGGCTTTCTAGTGATAAAAACACTTGTCACCACCTTTACAAAAAACATCTAATTCTTTAGATAGATTTTCAGAAAAGCTTTACTTCTTTTAATACTTTGCAAAATTGGTTGCAACTTTTCTTTAAAATTCAGAGCCTCATTTACCTCAATTACATCTACTTTAAATGTCAGTGATGTACTTCTTTAAAAATGCTTAGTGCTACAAAATAATGAAATTTGTCTTCATGCGTAAAACCATCTTATATCACTGAATTCACGAATATAATCCATACAAGGTCAAGGTATTGTATGTTAAGAACGTATATGTTACTCAGTTCACACACAACACATAAGACACTTAAGTTCTGATAATAATTAAAGATGGGTTATGTCAAATGCTAAGGAGGGTGTCCTAAATGATCGTATTTCGTATATCGTATTTGTTTAAATTAGTATTTGGCGGGCATTCGTTTCACTTGCTATTTGGTCAAATGAACAACTGTGGCACTTGTAATTAGTGAGCAGCAACTCGTTTGCTGTTTCAAATGCATTCATGCGGGTCTCAATTGTGTACCAATTTTTTCAACTTTTACTGCGCAAAAGTCATATTTTGGGTATAGTTTCTGCATAAACAAGTATTGCAATTAACGAGGTTGTAATGTAGGGGGAACCACGTATCCAAGTAAAGATATTTTGTATTGGTGGCCATGAGCTCCCCTCTGGCTTTGCCTTTGGTGATAAAAAAAAACTTAATCCAATATTAAAGTCCAGTCCAGATAGTTGGCTGTGTCGGTGCGAGGTTGAGTGAACGTATGTTATTGATTGGTTGATATTTACGCCAGCCCACATTTTACGTAATTTTATAAAGCCGACTGCAAATTGCCTATTTTCAATTCATTTGCGTTATAACTCCAACCAATTTGATACGCCAAATTCATTTTAATATTAGGTAATGTGACTCAGCTTTCACACAACACATAAGACTCTTATCATAGAGTAACCATATAGAGTGGAAAACTAATTAAATTCTCTGTTCTCTTCAGAAATAGCTACCATTTTCTGGATGGTCGTATTTTCAGCGTCGACGTAGCGCATGTTGTTAGCTGTTGTATATAGACATAAGAATGCCCATAAAAATACCAAAAAACCACGGAGTTTTGAGCAAATTCTTATGTCGGGATACAACACCTGGAAACATACGCAACGTAGCCGCTGAAAAAACTACCGTCCTGAGTACGAAAAGCGAAGGGAGTTCGTTTTACAAGCTACGATAAGACTCTTATATTTAATATTTAATCTTGATAAACCTCAAATTTTCCGTACGTGTTGTGTACCGCAAATCAACTTAAGTCGTGCTCCTAATATTATTATTAACTATGTATCTTCTTGATATGTTTTGTCCTTTTCTGTTATGTTGCTAACAGAGAACAATTTATGTTATTACATATGACAACTTAACTTCTTCTTCTTCAGCTGTTGCAAAAAAAAAAGAAAAAAAGCTGCACGGAAACTATATTTTTTATTTTAGAAAGTTAAGTCGGACAACTATTTAAAATAATATTGGGTAAGAAATTCTGTAACCTTTGTGAATTTGAAGCAAAGCTGCATCGCGAAATTAATCGCAGTATTTTTTTTCGTAAAAAATCATGAATGAGAAAAAATGTGCGTAAGTGGTTGTAAGCAAACGTAAAAAGGTGTACAGATAGTAAATAGTTGTAAATGGTTGTAAAACGCAACCCAATAAGTGATACAGTAAAATGAATATGTGTCTATTTAACTACCCGATTTATAAATTTAAAAACTTTGCTAAGAGATTTGGTTTTGTAAATAAATACTTAAATAACCGGTTAGTCCTACCGCTTGCAAAAAGAAGCAAGAGAAGTAGATAATTTTTTAACGAAATCGATGGTAAAGCATAAGCGGCGATTAGAAAGACAAAATTCATAATATTTAAAAGAATAAAAAAATGAAGAATATAATTGATGTAAATATATCTTTATCTATCCATAGTGGGTCCTTATGGTCTGTGTGTATTGTACGGCACTAAGTCAGCAATGCTAGACAAGCAGAACGAGCAACAAAGTCATTAAAATAATAATGTTGCTCGCCGCTGTTGGACAAACACCTTTAGCATCATACGCACAACATTCTTCAACAACTACAGTGGCAGGAGCCACTTCCGCAAAACAAAAGGGAGCTCAAAACCAGCAGAATCTTGGAAGCAGAAACCAACAGCAGTTCCAAGCACGTTCATTACTTGCCGTAACCAACAGCAATCACAACAGTTTCAGTAGGCCGACTACTGTCACTGCTGCAACAGCGGCTAGTTCGCTGATGAAAACGCTCTCGGTTCGTTTGCATCGCGGAACGGAATACATTAAAGACACGGTGCAGAGAGCTTTGGTAGTCTCATCTGCAGCGAATGCCAGCTGCAGTGCTTCAACTATACCCAGCACATCTGCGAAGGCGCATATAGCTGGTCACCGCAGCAGTTTGCAACGATCGCAGGCGATTTCTTCAACCACGGCTTTGCGGTCTACTGTGCCCTCCTCTTCGTTTCTTAAACTTTACACTGTACCACCTACTATATTACACCGTTCAACACAAGCGCGACAGAATGCCGGCAGCACTGACTCACTACTTAAAGAACTGTGCCATTTTAAACCTATACGCCCGATGCCACTAACACCTACTAAGATGTAAATATAGTTGAATTCAATTTTAACAAATTTTGACATATATAACTGTCTTTCAGGAGCGTCAATCCCGGTTGTGACGTTAAATGTCCCAAAGCGATTTATGCCTCTCATCGTTTTGCTTTGAAGTTTCCCTGTGATGAAACCAATTTCGGGTCTAGCCATTCAAATCCTTGTGGGGTCCCGGTAGTTAAAGACACACCAATGTAAGTAAATATGCGTTTCCATATATATTTCTACAAACATGTACTTTGCTTACTCAGGAGCACTACGATATTAACTACAAACCCACAACGCAAATCAGCTTTTGTTTGCTTGATCGCACGGGTCAACCTTAAATCTAACATAGATGCCGGAGCAAAAATCAAGAAAACCAAGCGCCGTAGAAGGAACGTTTTTAGTTTGCCTAGACGCAGACCGCGACAAAATGCGAATGCAATAGTTAGCGATGACGACATCGCTTTACAAAATACAAACCCAACGCTAATCATCGAATCTAAATCAAAAACCACTGATAACGTCTCTGAGCAACCACACATCGCTGGCAAAAGAAAACGCAAGCACGTTGAAGCTTTGTCATTAAACTCGCAATCACTAAAAGCATCGCCAACAATTTCGGTGAAGACAGAGTCACAACCTATTAAAAAGAAGCGTTTACGTTTACCAAAAGACTGTCAAGTGGATGCATCAAATAGAGAAAAAGTAGTAACAAAGAAAAAATCCCAACAGCGGCAAAAGAGCTGTGCCAAAATCGCTGCGAAAATTGCTCCACCGAAGAAAAAGTCAACCGCTTCATCTCATAATATTTCACGCTGCTCACCTCCCATGACACGGCAACGCGCACGTCAGATCTCCTATAATCAGTCAAAGTAATGTTTTATTGTTAATGAAAATAGCATAGCGTTTATTTTGAATGTCTCGCGTTCTAACATCTGCTAACGTGTTTTCTCCGATTTCGCTTCAAACGCTAGCTCCACTTGCATTCAGATACACATTTTTTTTTTGCTTTCTTACCCTTGACAGAACTTAATGAAGTTAGGCTTGCAGGTTTAATAGATAATATTGTTCAGCGTTCTTCGTTTAACATAGTACCTACTATATTGCTCTCTTGTTCCGGAGTTCTTAGGAAATTTGTGCCCATCAAAAGACTCAGTCTAGAGTCAAAAGAATTTGAATTCTGTGTCATCAAGTCGTATGTAATGTCTAAATTTTTCGCAGTAAAATCTATAAAAATAAAGCTTCAGTCCCACCGCAATTATCTTTCTGTTCTGTTTATGATAGGCAAATTCCTTGATTGTCAAATCCTTTGTTAACCTAGGTACTTTCCTAAGTGTTTTTTTTTTCAAAAATATTTCATTCCTTTTATAAATGTAAATTTTTACTGAGAGCATTTCAAAAAACAAATAGTGTCTATTTGCATTCCATTCATTTTTATTTTGTCATTAAAAAGTTTGAATTCATCGTGATTTATTTATTTGAACCTTCTAATCTTCGATCAGAAATATCGAACTATTTAGTCCGTATTTGAGTATTCTAAGTCCGGTAAAGATGCGTGAACAAAGAAAATTGTTAGTTTTGTATTAACGTAATCAACAAAACGTAAGAAGATATTTAAGCAATCAACTTGTGAACGTTTCTGTACTGTTGAATGTATTTTTACAACTTTCTGCATTTTTCTCTCACTAAGGGTTTTTCTTTTTACAAAATTCAATGAATGTAAGATAGTTTATGCATGGTTACATGTTTTTTACAAATAATTGACATTACGAAGAAACCCATGTTTTCACAACTTGTGACTTACCTTAACGGTTTTCTAAGTGTACAAAGACTGAAGCTAAACAATATCTTTATGCTTGATATTTTGTAAACACCCTTCAGGCGAAATCGTAGTGGAGACATGATTTAAAGAATTTATTGTAACTAATTATTTTATAAAGAAATTACAAATGTTTAAAGCTTATGTTGACAAAAAAAAAAAGTTATAAAATAGAAAAACTCAAAATAGTATTATAAAATACAGAATAAGATTTAGCGTCTTAGAAAATATGGCATAAAAATAACAAACAAGAAATATTATATAAGTCATTCCTAAAATTTTTTTGATATTACAATCTAATTTAAAATAGCAACATTTTAAAAACCAAAATGTTAACATGTCTACTACGATAAATACATAAATAAAAACAAAAAATATAAAAAGCCGCTTCATAATCATTGGTTTACTATCAAGGAAACCAGTAACATCAATAAGAATAATTAATTTTATAACTATACGATTAATTTCCTATTTTATATTTAAGTTGTTAGAATATCAAAATGTAGAAATTTAATGGAACGATAAAAGTAGCTAAAAACACAATCAATACTTGATAATAGCACAAGGCAAATTGAGAATTACGATAGACACTACTAACATTTTCAATGCGAATTGGGTAAATTCCGATTCCGATTAAAATTTATTCTTTACTAAAGTTGTATCCCAAAATTAGTCCTTGTGACCGTTTTTGTTTTTAATATGTAAACTTAATGCACAAGTATTGAAAACAATTGTGAAATATGGAGTAAGCCGAAACAGATTCGGATTGTGAAGTACTATCATAAGCGTAAATCAAATGAGAAAGTTTAAAAGAATTCTGGTCCGGAATATGAGATTTAGTTTGAACATTAAATTATCTGAAGATGACAAACAATTAAATAATTTGAACCTTGTGCAATGTAATAAAATCAACTTTGTGTTGTGATATAATAATTTAGATGTGAACTTATTTGAAGATGATACTTAATATCAGTATTTGTATGTATGTGGAAAGAAAAACTTCTTCAAATTGAATAATTTAAGGACTAAAAAAGTTTGAAAGAACGTCTTGGTGTGAAAATTTTTAATTAAACAGAAAATTAAATGTATAATAATTCAACATATGCATGTGAAATGAATACAAAAAATTAAAATAATATATATAAAAAAATTCTTAACAATATACATACACAAGTATGTGTTACATGAATGTATTTGAAAGCAAGTATAGTAAAACCTCACAAATGTCAATTCTCGAAAAAGTTAAACACACGCCCTTAAAAAGTAAGTCGTTTGTTTACCTTACGGGTCAATTCCGCCATCTTAATATAAAAAATCAACAAATTTTAATTTTAAAATACGAAAACGCATTTTCGCTATGTGGTTTCTTTTTACAATAATGTGTGTACACATATGAATTGTCAAAAACTGACAAAAACAATCTTATGTAAAAATTAAAGGCTCCAAACGGTTCGGTTAACACTTTTGTGGTTTTACTGTACTTCCAAATACATCTGAATATTTATTTCATTTAATATCGAAAAAAAATAAAGCAACCAATGGTTGGGACTTGAAAGTTTTTAGTAGTCTGTACATTTGAAAATTAAATCCTTTTCTGGTTTCCTAATTAAAACCAGTAAGGGAGCTATTTTCGGCTTTGCCGAAACTTATATACTCTGGCAAACGTTTTCCAATTATTGTTATTAGAAATCCTTTTTTAATTTCCAATACGAATCATATACATACGTAGCCACGCCAATTTGTCTTAAAGAAGGTAATGTAGTCAAACTTCACTATATTTTGCAATCTTGTATCTCGTGTGTTTACAGAGAAGACCCTTTTTTAAGTTTTTCGCTATATGGGCTGTATCACACCCTTGTGTCCGACTCTTATAAAACTTTGAATTATAGTCAGGCATTAATAAAAACACGTAATTGCGAAATTTGGTCGGTTTATATTCAAGAACAAAATAGTTTTTCGAACAAAAACCTTCTTTTTGGACGAATGTTCCAATGGGAGCTATATGTATATGCTTTAGTATCCCGATCATGACCATTTTTACACCATATCTTTTATATGTCATAGAAAACCATGTGCAAAATTTTGGGTTGGTAACTCTAAAATCACACCATATTTCAAGCAAAAACCTCATTTTTGACAATGACTGGACATATGTATCTGAAGAACTTCTGCGTTTAAATTTTTTCGATATTTATTTGTTTATTTGTCTATGTTATGGAATCTCCTCCTAGATATGTTTAAAAGTCTAGGAGGAGATTCCACCGAACAGACAGACGGTCAGACGGACATGGTTATTTGAACTCATCTCGTCGTGCTGATCAAGAATATATATATTTTGTATAGTCGGAGATGTCTCCTTCTCTGCGTTGCAAACTTCATGATAAAGTTAATATACTCTTTTTGCAAGAGTATAAAAACACCTCTCTGTTTCATGGCTTCCCGTTGATATATATGCTTGATCAGGTCGACGAGATGAGTTCATATAGCCATGTCCGTCTGTGTGTCTATCTGTCTGTTTCAATGCGATTTCCACCCAGAGTTTAAAGTCAGCAAAAAAATGTAAACGCATACCAGCTCCTTGCAGGTAGCTGGTATGTAAAAATGAGCTTGTTCGGATGACTATAGCATATAGCTCCCATAGGAACGATCGTTCAAAAATGATGTTTTTGCTTAAAAAATCGCGTGTTTTTGGAGTTATCGACTCAATATTTTGCAGAACAACTTTTTTGACATCAGCAAAAATACCGTCCAAAAACGGTCAAGATCAGGCTACTATAGCATATAGCTCCTGTAGGAACGATGGGTTAAAAATACAGTTTTTGTTAGAAACACTTTTTTGTTCTTGAATATAAGAAAACCAAACTTTGCTATTACGTGTTTTTATTAATGCCTGACTATAATCCAAAATTTTATAAAAAGCGGACATAAGGGCGTGGTACCGCCCATACAACTAAAAACTTAAAAATGGGACTTATCTGTAAACAGACGAGATACAAAATTGAACAATGTAGTGAAGTTTGACTAGATTGCCTTCTTTAAGACAAATTAGAAAATGGGTGTGGCTACATATATGATTCTTATTGGAAAATTTAAAACGGTTTTTCTAATAAGGATAATTGTGAAAACGTTTGCAAGAGTATATAAGTTTCGGCATAGCCGACAATAGCTCCCTTACTGGTTTGGTATGCAGTTTTAAAGACGTATATTAACTGAACCTGCATACAAAATTTCAGACACGTTTATTTCATAGTTGTGGAGATATACCAACTTTAATAAAAATAAACTGGAATTTGCTGGAAATTTAAGTTCGCCTGCCGTTGAGAGGTAGTCAAAATACAAAGGGGTATTTTCTGGTATGCGGTTTTATAGGAGATTTGGTTCCTATACTTAGTCTAGGTGCAAAATTTCAGATCCGTACTTTGAATAGTTTTGGAGATATAAGCTTTGACAAGTAAATACTATTTGAGGGGTAATTAAGGGTAGTAGGGTAGACGAACATTTATTGAGTGCATACAAAGATTCACGTTCGTATTTGTGTCTCTACAGATTTACAAAATTTTGTTAAAAAAAAGTTTTTTTTTTTTTTTTTTTTTTTTTTATTATTTATTAAGGCATACGGGGTACTTGTAACCCCTTTGTGTCCTTCTTGCTCCATACATTCCGCCCTTATTGGGCTCTCCAGTTAACATACTTAAGTTAACATTTACATTTTACATATAACATTATACAAAACTAATAACAATTACAAAACTATTATCACATTACAATAATCAAGCTGTCCGGGACATCAGACTTCTGGGTTGCCACCTGTTGAGTCTTCTGAGGACCCGTGGTCTGGCCAGGCCTGCTGCCAGACGGTTTTTGTGCCTCACCAACCGGTCATTGTACCGACTGGAGTGTATATTAATTTGGTCAAAGACCGTTGCCACATTAAGGTCTCTGTGTAGTATGCTGCCCCTCACATACCAGTCGCACCCCGTGATCAGCCGTAGCATCCTATTCTGCGCCGCTTGGATCCTCTTTATTTGACTATCACAAGCCAGCCCCCAGATTTGGCACCCATATCTCCAAATTGGGGCAATGACCTGGTTATAGATGGTCAGTTTGTTTCTCAATGCCAACTTGCTGTCCCTTCTTAGTAGCCAGTAGTGTTTGGCCACCGCAGCTCTTATCCGTATCCTCATTGCTGTAACCTGCTTTGCGAAGGTTAGCCTTCGGTCCAGCACTATGCCAAGGTATTTGGCGGAGTCGGGCTGCGGTACAGGTGTCCCCTCAATCACTACTGCAGCCGGCTTTCTGCGTCGCAGGCTGAAACATACATTGGCTGACTTTCCGCTGTTGATGCCTCTGGCTTCTCTTCAGTTCTTTCGCCTTTAAAAAAAAAGTGAAATTTACCAAAAACTCAAGTTTGATGGTCTCTGAGGGGTAGTCGAAAATACAAAGGGGTATTTTCTGGTATGCAGTTTTAAGGAAGTGTATTTACTGAGTCTGCATACAAGATTTCCTTTTATGGTTTTGAAGATATAGTAATAAACACTAAAACTTTCTAAGTCTACCTCCCGACTTTCTTGATTCTACCGCTTCTGGTGTTGAAGTTATAGCTTCTTCAAAAAGTGGGCGGTGCTGGTCGGGCGAGAAGGAGTGAGCGTGGCACAAAACCGTTCAAACTTGATCTGCTGCCGAGCATCACGAGTCTATCCTCCAAATTTCAAGTCTCTATCTCTTATGGTTTCCGAGAAATATTAGTGAGGACGGACGGAACGGCTTACATCGCCTTATCAATTTCTCTTGTCGTCTTGATCAAGAATATATATACTTTATGAGGTCCCCCTTCCCTCCTTCTATGCGTTACATACATTTCGGACAAACAAACACAATATACCCTGATACACAGTGTGTACAGGGTATAACTAGTAAGGACGGTATAGTCGAGTTTACTCGACAATATAATGCGCTGCACTCACGATGGGCGGTGCCACGCCTCAAGTCAACAAAAATTTAATTTTAATAGTTTCAAAATATGTAAAAAATCGGTCAAAAAATGTGTAATTTACGAAAAATTTGAAGAGAAACCATGAAAGAGAGGGATATTTTGAGGCATGCAGTTTTAAGTACTCTGCAAACAAAATTTCAAGCTCGTATATTTCGTTGTTTTGGAAATATATGTACCAATTTTAATATATGACTAGTAAGTGCGGTATGGTTTAGTACACTCAACAACATAATACCTTGCACACGTGGTACGAGGTGTGACGTCCCAATTAAACAAAATTGTATATTTGGCATCGCCTATTTAAATGGTGTTCCAAACATAAAAAAAATTGGTGAAAATAAGAGAAATTTTGTGGTATGCAGTTTAAAAGAATTATATTAACTGAGTCTGCATACAAAGTTTCAGGTTCGTATATTTCATAGTTGTGGAGATATAAAAATTTTTATAAGAAAAAATTGGAATTTACCAAAAATTTAAGGTTAAGGGTCTTTGAGGGGTAGTCGAAAATACAAAATTTCCTGGAATCGCATCTGCAGTTTAAGTTTTATAGTCTTTTTAAAAAGTGGGCGGTGCTGGTTGGGTGGGAAGGAGTGGCCGTGGCACAAACTTCTACTGCTGAGCAATACGAGTCTATCCTCCAAATCTCAAGTCTCTATCTCTTATAGTTTCTGAGAACCATTGGTGAGAACGGACATACGGACCTCACTTAATCTTGTCGTTCTGTTCAAGAATATATATTCTTTATTGAGCTCCAAGATATTATATTCCACTTTGTATGGCTCGAAACAATGTTCGGTCAGCAACGTCACGTTGACATTCGCCGTTTGTTGACATTTTCCGCTGACCATGTAGAACATTTGTTGCGTGATATTTTCGTATTGCAAGATTGTTAGGCGATCGTGTTAACTTACATACTAACTTGTACCAATTAAAAGTTACTTCTGTTCCCAAACAACAATTCCTTAGTGACTCGTTACTAAGCAACATTTGTTCACAACAAATCTTCCAGAGAAATGTTAGCCGCACATTTGCATACACTAGCAAAAATGGATTCATTGCAGGAGAACCTGCTTTGGGAAGACAAGGAAATTAAATTCGATACACCAAATCTGTAAGTATTAGACAATTACAGATTTAAAAATTAACAATTTGCAACTATGTAAATACATACATATGTATAAAAATGGCCTTAATAGGCATACACGCTTACGCAATGGTGAGAATGTACAGGATGTTGTTCATCACATAGAAGACACCAAAGGCAATCCAGGCGACACAGGACGGTTGTTGGTGACAAATTTGCGGATTATATGGCATTCTCTAGTGCATAAGAAATTTAATTTATGTAAGTAACGACAAAGTGCAAACAACCATGTGCCACAAAAACTTATACGACAACTTGCCTTTAAGCAATCGGTCTTGGACGTATTTCCAACACAAACACTCGCATGATTTACTCCAAGATATGCGGCACACGTCAAGCACTTTATATTCTGGCTGTGGTTCGAGACACACGTTTTGAATTTTTTTTTACGGACGTATCTGGAGATACATCCCGCAAAGAAGCTCCCATTTTTGCCGGCGTATTCGAAGTGCATCAGTAAGTACGATTAAATGCGTATGGGCATATCTATAATGATAATGGAAACTATGCATTTGCAAAGATTATATCTGCGCACGTATCTCTACCGTGATCTAAAGTTACGTGGCGCCATTGTTCACTCTGGCCAATTGATTATACTGCCAGACGAACATGTCTACAGCAATGTTCAGGGTGTCTGGAATCTATCTAGCGATCAGGGAAACTTAGGCAATTTTGTGGTGACTAACATACGCCTAGTTTGGTTTGCTGACACCAATGAAACGTTTAATATTAGCTTGCCATTCTTACAAATTGAAAGTGTGAGTTTTAGCATTTGGTTAAAAGCTCTTGTTTCATCAAACCCATTTTCTAATCTCTATTTTGCAGATACGAATACGTGAGTCGAAGTATGGTCCTGCTTTAGTTATACAAACAGCTGAAACTGGCGGAGGTTACGTGCTTGGTTTTCGCATTGATCCGTCAGAGCGTTTAAATGAATTATTTAAAGAGCTTTGCTCCTTACATACCACATATACGGAGCATCCTAATTTCGGCGTGCACTATGATTTTGTAGAAGTCCAAAAGAGATGTGCCCAGGTTGAGGAGTCGTTTAAAATCGAAGAATTTCAAGAAATTGACGAGCGACAAGAGCGTGAAATAAACTCAAAGTTAAACACGTACCTCGCCGAAGGCTGTCTGAGCGTCGATGTAGGCAAATCGTCACGGAGATCTCCCGTCTATTGCAAGGAATTGGGATTTGCCATGGAACGTATTCGTGACGGCTATAAGCTTAAGGATCTCTGGGATGTAATGCCCACAACATTGGAACTTGTAGAATAATATATATTTTTCATTTCAAAAGACTCAAGAAAGTGGGAAATGAAGGAAGTGTATTAGAATCACTAAGATCGAGTCTTAATATACGTAAACATTTTTTATAATTAAACGATGTTTTTCTTTTAAATTTTAATTAAAAATTGACTTTTACTTACAATATTTTCTATATATAGTTTCTTTGACAAAAACATTTTTGTATACAATAATTCGTTTAAAATTAGTTATGAAAGCAAAGTTTAGCAAGGCTAAAGTGGAAATGTGTGTTTTGAGTTTTAAAATATTTATTGCAAACATTTAACTTAAATGGTTTTAAGCCAAGCAAAGCGAAAAACATCACATGATGATTTGTGGTTCGGGCACGCTCGCTGCAATGCTTTTGTGCGGAAGCACTTGACCACCATTAATATAAATTTCATCCTTAACAATGACGTCTTCGCCAAGAACTGTGATTCCTTCCAGTCGAACCCATCGACCGACTATTGAACGCCAGCCTACAATGCAAGAGTCCAACCAAGAATGTGAACGTACAATGGCACCTTTGAGAATAGTTGAACGTTTAATACAAACGCCGTCTTCAATGACAACGCCTGGTCCAATAGTGACATTTGGTCCAATTCGACATCCTACGCCTATTTTAGCAGTAGGATCTACAAGTACGTTACCAACGACACCAGGCCCCGTGTACAGTTTAGTAGACTGTTTCTGGCGTAACGATGATAGGTAGAGGCACATTCCTATGAAAACAAATAGCAATTGAATAACCCGAGAATGATAAATATTTTTTGTTATCAACATTGAAGTCTTTCAAAACAAGCAGACAACAAGATATTAGAATTACAAGTCAAAAAATAATTTAACAGAAAATTGTTTTAAGAACGTGAAACTAGAAAAAACTAGTACGACCACTGTTTTCGGCTTTGCCGAAGTTGTATACTCTTCACGTCCTCTTTTCTTACACGCCCATTTTTCAACTGCTATCTTATTCCTCTTTATCTCAACAGCCTAACATTACATTAACTTACAAAACATAAAAGTTGTTCTTACAACGATTTAAATTTTGTTCTGACCAATGATTTATGGTAATAAAATTCAAGGGTCTGTGCAAAATTTAAGGTCGATAGCTTCAAAACTGTGAGAGGAGATAGCATACATACAGACAGAGGGACATGGATATATCAACTCGTCTTGTCTTGTCGAACTGATCAACAATATATATACTTTATATAGTAAGAAATGTCTCCTTATAATTTTTACATCCTTCATATGAAAGCTATAATACTCTTCATTACGTGAAGAGCATAAAAATGTATGGTAAAGAAGAGATGAAGAGGAAAGGGCAGGCAGAGGTGAACACAAAGTAATTAGTAGATAAGATTTGTGATTCAACATTTCCCAGTGGCGATCGATAATGTGTACTTCAGTGCTCACCTGTAAGAAAATCTTTTGGCTGACCGATATCCATCCAGAAACCGGGCAATTCCATCGCATAAAGCTCTTGCTGATTGGCCATTATTGGAAAAATCTCCTTTTCGATAGATGTAGGCTTCACTTCGATACGTTCAAGTACAGAAGGATTAAATATATAAATCCCAGCATTGATTTTATTGCTTATAAACTCTTGTGGCTTTTCGATAAAGTTCTTAATGCAACCCACGTCGTCATATAGCACTACACCATATTTGGATGGCTCCTCGACCTTCGTGACAACGATGGTACCCTCTTTGCCGTGATTGCGGTGGAAGTTCAGTAATTGTTTGAATGGGAAATCACAGATGATGTCAGAATTGAGAACGAAAAAAGGCTCTGTGCTAACAGTGAGTACGGGCTTTGCCAAAGCTAATGGTCCTGCAGTACCCAAAGGTTCCGTCTCGTGGGAGAATATGAGTTCGACACCAAGTTTTTCTGCTTCTTGCTTCAGCTCTTGTTCCATTTGCTCAGCACGATAACTCACAGCAAGAATAACCTGATAAACGACATTTCTATACCCAAACTATTGTTTGTCATTGTGCCAACCTACCTGTTTGCAACCTGCTCCAACTAACGCTTCTAACTGATGCAATAAGATCGGTTTATTGGCAAACTCGACAAGTGGTTTCGGTGTACTTAACGTCAAGGGACGTAGCCTTGTGCCATAGCCACCGACGAGAATAAGAGCTCGCGTACCCGTTCCAACAGCTGAATTCATTCCACACATCGTTCTTTACAAAGAAATGTTCGTTTTCTCTAATCACTTGTTTTGGACACGTCAGTTCAAAGCGTACTGCAATTTGTATGATGACGTCTAATTTTTCAAGTCAACTGATATGAAATTTAACAAGCACAAAGCGGCATCCGGCATAAGGCAGTCAATTTGGTTGTTTACCTTATTTCAAATGATAAGGCTTCCAATGTAGATGTTTTTAAAAAAGGCAACAGTAATCCATATTTTATTTATTTTAATTTTGTCCTTTTTTTTTTTTTAATGTAAGTATTTGTCGTAGAGCTGCCTTTTAATTTTTAGGCAATGAACTGTTTTAAGTGCAGTCTAATTATCAACATTTCATTATTAATAAAATATCATATGGTTTTACACCAAATACCTACCGATTTTAAGCAAAACAAACAAAGTAAACAAAGATTCTCTATAATTACAGTGCCGCCAACTAAACTTTTTTCCAGAATTGATTTAAATATCGATTAATTTTTTGATCGTTTTTTTTCGATATTTTCTTGTCGATGTCGAATGTTCCCAAATTTTTTATTAGAAATTCGGAACTTATTAAAATTTTGTTTAACCCACTTTTTTCGTTTATTTACATTTACTTGTGTCCCTTTATTACGTTTTACATCTTGGAGATCTTTAATTGGCTTTAGTTACATAAAAAACATGTATACTTTCTGCTCTCTTTCTGTTTTGGTTCAAAATAGTTTTGTAGTCGAGTACTACTTGATTTGTAGCAATTGACAATCTATAAAGTTGATCTGAAAAATGTTGATATTTATATATAATATATTTTATAATATTATATACAAGGGGATTACAAAATACAGCAAAACCATATTTTCAAAATAGGATTTTATGTAATTTTGCTCAACAGAATCACGCAAGTGATTCTTGTCACACCATTCGTCATATGTAATCTAACATTTAACAACCGAATCTAAAATTATTCTCATTTTTATACTTATTCCCCATTAATTACATGAGGGGTTTTGACACGCAGACGTCTCGAGCTAATTAGTGTATGTTGTTAAATGTTTTATGTAGACATAGGAATTTCCTAAAAATACACTGTTTTTTAACATTTATATGAGAATTCTTACGTCTACATAACAACATACGGTAATTAGTTCGAGGCATCTGCGCGACTAAAATCCTGATGGATTTGTTACTAACGAATCGTTGGTGAATTCGATAGTTTTCCGTTTCACTATCTGTTCTTATTAGTGATGCCAATTTTTCGGAAGCAAGACTGGCTGACAGATTCAGCCAGATCATAAGTAAAAATAGCTTAAAAAAGCTCACTAAAAATACTGCCGAATAATAACAACTTCCTATAAAAATACCCGAAAAACAGGAAATTTGGAGGAAAATGGTAACTGGAAATGAGACTAACGGCAATATCGATAAGTTATTAAAACAGAAGTCAAGCACAATTCTAAAATAGAAATTTGCTGATAAGCTCTTAAAAATTACCGAAGTTCTGGTTGTCGCCTTTTACACGCTTTCTCTGTAATCAGCCAATGAACCATTCAATGACACGGAATGACACGTTCGAGCAAA
>JBAMBP010003003.1:0-428256 GCA_037044515.1 Phortica magna | reverse complement strand
CTTTTTTTGCACGTGTACCTTCGTTCGGTTGGTCTTTGCTCTATATTGTGTTACGTAAGCTGACGAAAACAGCTGTTTTCGCACTGCTGCCAACCACTTCAGTCAAATTGTTTCAGCCGGAGTTTGAGTTTTAAAGTGACTCACGTATTAGTCCTATTTCAAGCAAACATGTGCACAACTTACACATTCAATCGTCCATGAAGAAGTAGCAGCATTGCTTCGCACGCAGAAATAGGCTGAAGGGACACTACTGCACGATAGTTTATATAAAACGCCGTCTCAAAAAGTAAACACGTGAAAATGGCACGAAATTTTCTATTAAGCAGCATAAACAACTTAATTAGACAATTCGAACTTTTACTCTTCCATCGTGGGCCCCAGCCAGCGTTGGCTTTAGTCACATCCGAACAAAGAACATACCCAAAGAATACGACATTTAATCTAAAAGACTTGCTTGGCGATGGAATGCTTTGGGCTGTGCCAAAACATAGGTAAAGAATGGATTTTGGTCTCAATTATAAATAAAATCTGGAAAATTATGGTTTCAGGCGTACAGTGGAGAAACGTTTGAATCGCAAATTTGGTTATCCCGAATACGTATGGAAGCCGTTAAAGGCCAAGACAAATTTGCGTAACTGCCCGCAATGTGGTCATGATCATGAAGTAGGCGTCTTGTGCCGTAAGTAGTCTATGCTAAGCAGATGTTCAAATAATTGTGGTTCGTTAATTTTCTTATAGCACATTGCTACGACAAAGTGCGCAAGGAGACCCAACTCATACAGGAACAAATACAAGAGAAGTTGGGACTAGAACCCGTTGAGCAAGAAGTAATTGTGCTGTACGAGGGTGAAAAGAGCGATCAGCCTTCTGAAACGTTGAACGGTAAACGGATTGTGGAATTGCAGAAACCGCGCCCTCTGTGGTTTACCAAAAATCTTCTTCAGAAAACGACTCAACAACCAGCCGAAACGAAAGAGGTGAAACCCTCTAATCTAGGTTGAGAATTCGTCGTAAAAACATTTGAATTATCATCAATTAAAAATTATGTTAACAAGCAGCTTTTTTATTTTGACTAAAGAAAAGTTCACACTTCTTGGTTTGCTTTAAGAAACCATTATTGAAATCGCTAGAGCTCATGGCTTTTTTGCCTTCCATGCGGAGCTGAAAAACTTCTATGTAGGTCTGTTCTGCACAACGCAACAACAAAGATTTACTTTCCCGTCGATAGAGGAAACTACCAGGTTCAGTCGGCACATCCTTCAATAATGTCTGCGGTAATCTTACGTCCAATAGTTGAACCTGCCTATTTTCATATGTTGTGGTAAGCGGTTTATAACCAAATAGAGCTCGATGACATCTGAATATTTGTTCTGCATTCATTACTGACCAATTTACCTCCGTTATGTCATCAGTGATTTTGTGCGCTGAAAAGAACACTCGATAATGGACGATCATAAAATATGTGATTTCGCTATAAATACCGTAGGTCGCCTTGTCATTTATCTGCTTGTAAGAATTCTTCAAACATTCGGAAAAGTTATTGACTGTCTCCACCAATAATTTGGATCCTTCAGACGCCAATTCAGTATGCAAATCTGGCATAAATATATTCCTCTTTATACTTATTTCCCGCTGAGCAAGAATCTATTAGAAACTGATACTAGTATAAGAAAAATTTATGCGAATCGTCTTTACTTACATCTCCAATGTCGAAATGATATGGTTCAATTTTCATAATGGACACACCAGTCGTAGTATCGCCATGTAAGATTGCGTAAATTATTGGTGCTGCTCCTCTCCAGCGCGGCAATAGACTAGCATGTACATTTATCATACCTCTGAAAATATTCCTATTTGCAAACCAAAAATTAACTATTTCAATCTCTCATACTGCGGAAAAGCTTTGATTATATCCGAGGGTATAAGATGTCCAAAAGAGACAACAACTCCCAGGTCGAATCCGGTACATTGTTCTAGCGTAATTGGCCAGCGAAAGAGACGTAGATTCTCCTGTTGTGCATACTTCCGTATGCAGTTGACTGGACTCTTAAAGGATGTGACAACACCTAAATTGGAGGTAGAGGACGCGCTGTCACACGATAGAGTTAGGTTTATTATTCAATTTCATTACAAATTCAATTTATTCCACCTGTTTTTATGTAAAGCTTTCAAACTTGGTAACGAAAAGTGATCTGTGCCGAAAAACAATATGTTCTTAGGATTTCTTGCCGCACTGACTTCAGAAGAAAGTCTTCTTTGCTTTTCGTTAAACACCTCCCAAATTTTTCTCTTGTATTTGTAAAAGTTGTTAAAATATCTACTGCAATTTATGGATGTGAACATTCTAAATTAAAAAACGAAAATTACGCAAAATTCGGCGTAAACAAAAAGCGCCACAGACACGGTAATGCATAACCTCACACCCCCACAATCATAAATCAACTGGACTTAATACTCTATTATCTTAAGTTTTGGCAAATTTTACAGGCACATACGGAAATTTAGCTGGTTGAAATTTCCGGCAATTTATTCCAACTCAACATTCAAACGCCGCATGTCACCAATCAATACAAGCGTATGTCGTGCATTATGAAGATGTGAATTAAATTTAAAAAAGTCGGCGTTTCCCAACTTACATTTTACTTGAACAGCTTTTTAAGAAGAGGAAGCGCGCGAACGGAACTTATCAGCTGTTCGAACAGCAGACAAAATTTATTGGGGATAATTCAATTTTACCAAAAAAAAGTGAGTGAAAAATAAAAACAATTACTGTCGTATTTAACACAAAAGCGGCTTATACCAAGACTTACTGAATGTGTTCAACGATAGCTAAAATGTATTCAAAGAGTGCAACATACATTTGTTGCTATTGCGGCCTCAGGTCGCTGTGATGTAACACTTGTGCTGCTTTGGAACGCTTCGTGAAAAGTTATGCATTTTCTAAATTATCTGTATTTACAGCATGGCTGGCGTTATTCGTGTCGGTCTTGGTCGACTCTGCGTTACGCGTTCCTCCGCCAACACGCAGCTGTTGAAAAGTCAAACTGCCGTTTTGCCAACAGCGTTTATGCAAAAATGCAATATCTCCGGCAAAACAATGCGCGGTGGTCCACGTACACCAAAAGCACCACCATACCCATACAAAACGAAAAAATATACCGTGTTGAACGCCTTCTTTGACAAGACCTCGAAACGCATTGATGAGAATTCAAAAATCATTTGTGTCGAGGGTCCGATTGCAGCTGGCAAGACGAAGTTTGCCAAAGAGCTTGCTGAAGAGCTGGAAATGCTCTTCTTGCCGGCAGTTGACTTAGATTTGATCTACATCAATTCGTACGGTTATGATTTGCGTAAACTGGATCCACAGCTGCCCGAGTCGTGCAAAAGCTACGACGTGACTAATTTCTGCAAGGATCCAAAACATAGTCTGGCTGCGCAGTTCCAAATTCGCATGTATATGCTACGCTATGAACAGTACATCAATGCCTTGCAACATGTACTCTCCACTGGCCAAGGTGTTGTGGTTGAGCGTAGTCCCTTTTCGGATTTTGTCTTTGCGGAGGCTATGTATCGCCAGGGATATTTATCGCATGGCGCTCGTTCCGTTTATAATGAAATTCGCCAAAACACAATTGGGGAACTGTTGAAGCCGCATTTGGTCATCTATCTGGATCTACCAGTCGATGTTGTGAAGCAGCGCATTAAAGAGCGCAATCTGGCACATGAAGTTAATTCGCCAGTGTTCTCAGATACCTATCTGCGTGACGTTGATTCTTTGTACAAACAACAATTCCTTAAGGACATAGCCGTCAACGCCGAATTGCTCATCTACGATTGGACTGCCGGTGGCGAGACCGAAGTCGTTGTTGAAGATATTGAACGCATCGATTTCGATCAATTTGAAAGTGATCCACACAACAAGAAAATGATCGATTGGCGTTTCCCACTCGAAACCGAATGGTGTGAGGCACGCATTAAGTACTGCCACGAGAAACCCGATTTGATGAACTACTTCAATGTGCCGCGTTACGACGTGCCTGAATTGCTGCGAAGTGCTGATGACAGCAAAGTTTTCCGTGATGTCTGGTTCAACGTAAGTTCGAAATTACATAATAGAGCGCAGCAACAATGTTAAGTTGAACTCTTTTTTTTCAGGCTCCCGGCATGAAGTATCGCCCAGGATACAACGATGATGCGGGTGACACTGGCCTGTTGACGAAGACAAAGATTGGCGTAAACGAAGCCATCTAAATAAAAGTAGCTACGATTGTAAGGAGTGGTGAGCAATGTAATTTGTTATAAACGATTAGAGAAAATGAATAAAACTAGTAATGGTCTCCAACAACAAAGTGTGGACGTATTCTTTCATAAGTTTAATTTGTGATATAATTTTTGTACAAATACAGAACGACGTTTCATGGAACATTTAAATGAGAATTACATACAAAGCCTTAATACAGCAACTTGAGAATTTAAAATAAGAAACGCCAATTATAACTTAATCACTGTCATAATCGTTCTTGCCGCTGCCAACAGTAAGCGGTCGTCTCGACTCCTCGTCTGAACCGTAAACAACTTCTTCATCAGAGTCGTTAATCATGGAGAAGGCAGGGTTATCTTTTGTTACGGATATCTCGGCTTGCGAGAAGCGTCCATTCGGCGAATAAACATAAGCGCATGTGTAGAGGTAAAAGTTAAGCAATCCATAGAAGCACATAAACTGTGCTGAACTGCGATAGGTAGTATTCAGAGTGGCCACAAAGTTATCCTCGAGTATGCCGAAACCAAAGCGACACGTCGTAACCGTTATTGAGATGGACAGCACAAAAAGCATCAGCAGTGTGAGGAATTTCAAACGCATATCTATAAATAATCAAAATACATATATTAATGGTGCTGTTGTGATGAGTCGTGGTGTAGTACAAACCGAAAAATGGCATTGATCGCAGTTCTGTGTAGGCACGCAGCAATAGAAGCGCTAGGTAAAGCACATACATACAGCAGGCAATATAAAAGAACAGCTTAAAGCCCTACAATTTGTCATATTAGTTTGCTGTGGCAGCATGTTATTCATTAGCTTACATTGTAATTTTTTGTATCGACAAAATGACTATAGGTTGGATCGCGTAGCTCATTGCACTTTTCCCAAGTCGCAAGCACAATGGCACACAACCAAATGGGCAGCACGACAATCACTTTGGGCAGATAGAAACGCGTAAAGCTCCGTTCATTTTGGCGTAAGCCATGATAGATGCACAACCAGAACATGAGTAAGGCGCAGAGAAATGTTGCCTGCAGTACAGCGTCTAACATGCCCGGCAGCCAAGAATTCATAAGAAATATCAACGGAAAAAACGGATCTGAAAATGTGAATGCAAATAAATTGAGATAGTTTAAGACATAATATTGTAAGTGCTCACTATCGTAGAGCAGTAATAGTGGCAGCAAAATAGACATCCATTTTTGTTCAATCGACCAATCGCACATCGGATACTTGCGCAGCGTATGTGCGTACCAGCACTGAAAAGTGTCAATTCGATATAGGTTTATTTTGGAAATGTTATGCAAAATTCACAAAACTTACTATAACAATGAAAGTAAAAAGCAGAAAGATAAATCGAAACCAGATTTCAATCTGCGTAAATTCTGGGCTGTAAGTCTTAAACTGCAAAGCAAAAATATCAAAGTATGGTAAGTTGAAATAAGAAGAGATTTATGAGCACTCACATAAAATGTAATGCCGCGAATATTATATTTCTGATGAAACGATTCCAACTCATAGAAACGGACCGTTATGATATAGTGCGCATAGTCGAGAAAGCCCAAATGTAGGACCGTGAACTCCTTGCAATCATTACGCACGCAGGACAAATGCCGCGTTCGATTGTGCACCGCATCATCGCCGAGTATGTTTAACGGTTTGTGCTGCTCATTGATGCCATCAATGGTGACGCTGACTTGAAAACTTTTGTCGTATTTTTCATCATCATTATTATCCGTCATCAGTTTGGCTATCAGCCAAAGTTGCTGTGAATATGTTGTCATCAGTGGCGATTTCATGGCGAAGGGCCCCGTGGCCAAAACTGTTTTGCTGTGCGCTAACGATGTATTGGCCAAAATGCTCTTGGCGGTTATCTCCGATGTACTGGTAATAGGCGGTCCAGTCAATCCGATTATAATGCCCAAGCCGAAACAGGTAAAAAGCCCCAAAAATACCATAACAAATTCACGTTTGTGCATCGAATAGAGTCGCATATGTACAGAGCGTTCGCAACGGTCATGATGATAAGCGGGCGCTAAGCTATTGAATTCACTGAAGAGATCGCTAAACTGTGACAATGAATTCTTAAGGCGCAAAAGTAGACCGCCGGTCGGTAGATGGTACGAGTAACCTAGACCCGAAGTATCCGTAGGTGGTTTGGACATTTTGCTTTACCCGTTGCCAAGGTTATCTAAAAATTTGCAATTTGACGTTGCTGGTGGGCTGTCCGGCTCGGCTTCGAATGGTTATTGTTAACTTTATGTTTTCTGCTTGTCTTTTATAACAACCTAAGTAATTAACAATCCTTCATGTTTTCACATGTTTATGTCTCGTTTCTTTTAATTTGACGTTGTAAATATTTCTAATTGTGCTGCAGTTAGTGACACTCAAACTGCATGTATACGTTTTAATTGCACTTGGTTTGGATTTTTTTGTATTTATAATGTTGTACAATTTTCGCAGTGGATTTCCGCGTCGTGCACTAAAAATCGATTATTTTCACAAATATGGCGAGGACTCGCATATGTTTGGTTTAAAGCCCAAGGTGGGGGTAGATTAATTGTTTGCTGCGCCATATTTGACAGTTTGGTAGTCACTGCGCATGTGCGTTCTTATCAATGCTATTCAAAACACATGCGGCTATTTGTAAACAAATAAAACACAATAAGGATACATTTGTATATATATGTTTGTATTCTTGCATACAGCTGGTCATTTCAAATTGTTTTAATCGTTAATTATCTTCATTCAACTTAGTCCCAATATTTAATCTGTCCATCCCAACCGGCCGTAACCAACTTGCTCGCTTCATGTGGATGCCATAATGTGCTAATGCAAACACCTTCATGAGCTTGCCATTTTTTGTACATTTTCGTCGTTTTCCAATCCCAAATGTAACACTTTCCATCGCCATCTCCTGACACCAGGTAACTCATATCCGGTGAAAAGTCCAACTGGCAAGCATAACCAGATACCATGTGTCCGCTGAAGGTTTTCTTACGATTCATTTTAAAGCGATTCATGGCGGAGAATATCACGATTTTGTTGTCCAAAGATTGACAGGCCATCCATTTGCCATTTGGCGCTAAGGTAACTGCGGGCATGGAATGCATTGTAGGATCGGCAATATATTTCATATCAACAGGTATATCCCATTCCCAGATGCGCATCGACTTGTCGTCTGATGTTGTAACAAAGCGTCGATTTTCATCGACAAAAGTAATTGTGTTGACCGCGCCCAGATGTCGATCGTATTCCTGCACAATGTCGCCGCTGCGTGTATCCCACTGTAAATAATAAATAAATTAATTAAGACTGCCGACTAATGTCAAGAATGTTAATGCATACACAAATAATCTTCTTATCCGATGTTCCTGCCACGAAGAGATGTTGCTTACTGTTATCCGGATGGAATTTTACGCAGAAAGGCATTTTACGGGCCGTGA
The DNA here is from genome assembly GCA_037044515.1 of Phortica magna. NCBI lineage: Eukaryota > Metazoa > Arthropoda > Insecta > Diptera > Drosophilidae > Phortica > Phortica magna. Next base: position 420,549 of record JBAMBP010003003.1, on the reverse strand, counting down.
AACGAGAAACGACATCGCCCGTCTCCGAATCCCACAATTTAATGTAGCGATCATATGAAGCCGATAGGAATTGTGTACCTTTGTTATTCCAAGCAACATCTTTAATAGCCTGCCTGTGACCGGAGAATGTGCGTATACACCGTCTTTCGCCGTATACTTCCCAAAGCTTCACGCGACAATCCATGGAGCCGGACAATAGTAAGTGAGCTGTTTTTGGAAACCAACGTATCGACGAAATGCCCTTGTTGTGACCAGTCCATGTGTGTATGTGTGCTTTGGGTAAGAAACATTTCGGTGGCGGCGCTGAGGTACGCAAATTTATGCCCAAGTCGTGGGGTGCGTGCAAGTATGAGCGTCCTTGGTAATCGAATGCATCCTTGACTGAAATGATAAAAAAATCGTTCAGTTCACCAAATAAGGAAATCAAAATAAATATTTCTAAAAATAACACTTACTATGGAGAGTAGATTTCTCTTCCAGTGGCTTTTCCTCTGGTAACCGGTTACGTTTATGTCGCTTTGATAAAATTTCATCTAATTCAGCACGCTCTTGATCATTTGGTCGAGCTATAGTTTTTTCGTTTTCGTATTTTCCCCAAGGTCCTAAAAAGCCTTCAACGTCTTCGGGGTTATCATTCTTTTCCTGCTTTCGTTTCTTCTTTGGTTTCGGCGCTTCGAACACCGTCTTGCCATTGTCCTCATAAGCCGACTGTAAGTCACCAACGAATGATTGGCCGTCCGCGCATTCATCCACCGAAGGATCTAAAGCATACCCGTATGTGTGAAATGTTCGTCGCTGATTCTCAAACTCAAAGGCGTTTATGTGCGCTTTTTCCACATAACCAGCGAGCGTGTTGCGTGGAGCACGTTGTTGCATTGTCATATTTGGATGCTCGGGCCCTTGCACAGGCGCGTACATCTCATCATAACGAGGATTGTAAATAACTTCTTTCAACAGGGGATCCAGCGTCCGGGGTACAGCCACTGCGCCAAGCGGCACGACATCGGGAGCGGCACATATTGTAAGCGTTTTCGACACCGAGTTTGCGGGATCTACAGGCCGGAGGTGTTCGGGTTGTGGCGCCGTCGTTCCCTTCTTTTGTTGCTCGTTGTCTGAATCGCCCTCTGACGAACTACCGTATCCTTGCAAACTTAACATACTTCTCTTAAAGACTTTTCAGGAAAATCGTGTATTTGTTGACAAAATGTTGCAAATATGACAAAACGAAAACGTAAATTAAAAATACAACAATGTTTGTCGGGACTTCCATTCTTCTTCTTCTTCTTCTTATGGTAGGTTGACAGCCCTTCGTGCCAATCCAAATTGAAGTGTCTCATGCGTGTTGAAACTATTGTAATCATGAGTCTGTCCAACACTTCATTTGTATAGGTTTCTTTTTGTCTTGACTGTAAACGATGTTGGTAAACGCTCTAGGCGTAATTATTTAATAGTCAGTGCTGCCAACTTGTTGGACATTTTTCAGACAACCAAATTTTGGTCATTTTTAGAAATTAAGCAGCACTGTTTCAAGGGCTGCAACGATTAGCTTGTGTTTAATTGAAATTCAGGATCGCAACGTGAGTTTTGTTTTGTTAAGAAGCAGACACTTCAACACGTGCGCGCTTTTTCCCATCAAGTTTCCTTTTGTTTTTGATATTTATTGTTAATTTTAGATAAATATAACTAAAAATGTCAATTCGCGAAAAGCTGTTGATGAAAAAAATCAAGAAGCGAGAGAAAATGAAGAAGGAATTAGCCCAGAAGAAGGGCAAACAACGTACGACTGCAGCTCCACCGTCGAAGAAACGTGGAAAGCCAACAAAGCCGGTTCCTGTTGACGAAGGTAATGAAAGATAGGTAGATCTTCGAGCTGAATAATAAACACATTGGCAATTTTAGACGAGCTAGATGACGACTTTCAAGAACAACCGGTGCCAACCATAAAGACAAAGAAGCAACAGAGGAAACCGCAAATTGAAGTCGTCAACTCTGATTCAGATTCCGATGACCAAGTTTCTGGTGATGAAGAAACAGACGAGGATAGCGATGAGGGTACGTAGCTCCAAAATGCATTGGATTGTTTTTATTTTTTAAATTGTAAGCGGTGATGAGTTTAAGGCGAATTTGATAAGTTACCCAAGCGCGTTAATGCTAGAGATAATTAGAATGATATGTCATAATTATGAACTGATGGCTTTAGTATTCTTAAATTGCTAATTTTTATGAGCATGTACTAATAATTATTTTCTTCTTTTAGATTCTAATGGCAGTGATGTTGAAGAAGAGTTCATACCTAACAAGAACCATAATGTGCAAATGAAACAGTCAAAGAAGGCACAAAATAAAGTGGTTAACTCCGATACTGAGGATGATGAAGAGGGTAGTGATGAAGATGAGCAATCCGATAGTGATGAAGATGAGCAATCCGATAGTGATGTTGAAGAAGATCCCATACCTGCCAAGAAGGTGAAACAACAAAAGGAAGCTAAGACAAAACCTGCACTCAATGGAACTGCTAACATTAGCAATGGCAAATCTGATCTTTCAGTGGAAGATTCCATGGCTGCGTTAGCTAAACGCGACCCAAATGATCACACTTTTGCATCTTTGAACGGAATTGTGTCCGAAGCGACACTGAAAGGCATTGAGGAGATGGGTTTTACTGAAATGACAGAGATCCAGGCAAAGTCGTTGCCGCCACTGCTGCAAGGTCGAGACTTGGTAGGAGCTGCACAAACGGGTTCCGGTAAAACACTTGCGTTCTTGATCCCGGCCATTGAGTTAATAAACAAACTTCGTTTTATGCCACGAAATGGAACTGGCGTAATCATTATCTCACCAACACGTGAGTTATCCATGCAGACATTTGGCGTTCTGAAGGAACTCATGACACATCATCACCATACGTATGGTCTGGTAATGGGAGGTTCTAATCGTCAAGTGGAAAGCGAAAAGCTAGGCAGAGGAGTTAATATTTTGGTAGCAACACCAGGTCGTTTGCTTGACCATTTACAAAACTCTCCTGATTTTCTGTACAAAAATCTACAGTGTCTTATTATTGATGAGGTGGATCGAATTTTAGAAATTGGATTTGAAGAAGAACTCAAGCAAATCGTCAACTTGCTGCCAAGTAAGTCTTTTTAAGAAATATTTGATATCAAAATTCAATAAATAACTAAATTATTGTTATGCACTAGAACGCCGTCAGACTATGCTATTCTCAGCGACTCAAACTGAACGTATCGATGCGCTTTCAAAACTGGCGCTGAAAAAAGAGCCTATATATGTAGGCATTGATGACAACAAGGAAACGGCCACAGTAAGTGGTCTAGAACAAGGCTACATTGTGTGTCCATCCGAAAAGCGTTTGCTCGTGCTCTTTACGTTCCTCAAAAAGAATCGAAAGAAGAAGGTCATGGTGTTCTTCTCTTCCTGCATGTCTGTTAAATATCATCATGAACTCTTTAATTATATTGATTTGCCCGTCATTTCTATACATGTAAGTTCAACCAAGTACTCTTTAAAGCTAATATAATCACCAATATGTAAAAAATTATTCACAAAAAGGGTAAGCAAAAGCAAACGAAGCGGACAACTACGTTCTTCCAGTTCTGTAATGCCGAGTCAGGCATACTGCTCTGCACGGACGTCGCTGCGCGTGGCTTGGATATTCCACAGGTCGATTGGATCGTACAATATGATCCGCCAGATGATCCACGTGAATACATACATCGTGTAGGTCGTACAGCACGCGGTTCGGGTAGTTCGGGACATGCGCTACTACTCATGCGACCAGAAGAGTTGGGTTTCTTGCGTTATCTTAAAGCTGCTAAAGTGCCTCTAAATGAGTTTGAATTTTCATGGCAAAAAATTGCAGACATTCAATTACAGGTGTGAACAACAATGCGAAAAGTCAATAACATATGACATTGATATGTAATTATTTTCTTGTAGCTTGAGAAACTTATTGCAAAGAACTACTTCCTGAATCAATCCGCCAAGGAGGCCTTCAAGTCATATGTGCGTGCATATGATTCACATCAGCTGAAGCAGATCTTTAATGTGAATACGCTCGATTTACAAGCTGTGGCTAAAAGCTTTGGTTTCCTTGTGCCACCAGTGGTCGATCTGAAGGTAGGCGTGAAACGTCAACGTCCTGAAAAACGTATTGGGGGCGGCGGCTTTGGTTATTACAAGCAAATGAATGACAATAAGCCAAAGCAACGCGTCTTCAAACAAGTCAGTCGTGATCAGCTCAATAAGGGCAAGAAAACAAATTTTATGCGTTGATTTTGACTGTTGCGGTATAATTCTTATAATTAAGTAGTATGCAATTTGATGTACAATATTTTGTAGTTGATACAAAACAAAAGTAAATGTTTTTTTTAATTGTAAAATACCCGATTGACAAGTTATTTCACCATTTGTCAAAAAGCTTAAGTCAATTTGGCTTGTTGGTTGCGCGACTCATCCAACGAGCTACGCCCGCCTACATTATGGTTTTGCCGTTTTTGGCTTATGGCGTTTCAAATGTGCAAATTTGAATTTATTTTATCGACGCCAATACGAAATGTGTTATCATCTTTAACTTTAAGTTTCGCGTCGACCTGATTCGATTAAAGTGCGCGATTTGCCATAAAAGGTATTTTTCGTTTTTATTGATGTGCGCAATGAATTAAGTTGTGACCGTTGCCATTGCTTGTGTGTGCTTGCGGGAACGGTGACGACCAAGCTAACTCATCGCCCACGTTTATTGTCCAAAATCAACTTGAGTGGACATTAATTGTTTTGAGAATGCAAGTGTTTTTTTATGAATTTAATTGGGTTCTCTGCAGTTGATCGCATCTATCGAATTGTAAAAACGAGGTCACACACGCGTTTGGTGTAACATCGAACGCAATATGGGCCAAATGTTTATGTTTGTGGTTATGTGTACAATTGCCACACGCCTACTTTGGTCGCTGCGGTCACCCATGGCATAAACACGGCATACTTTGAATTGAAAATTTGTAGTACAACAATTTTCTAATCAATACCGATTAACCCTCCTACAAACAAACCGTTTTAATTCGAGCTGAGAAATTGAAAAAAAATTATATAATAAAAAAAAACTAAAGCAAACAAATTAATTTTAATGTGGGTGCGAAGCTATACTCAAGACAAAGCGTCAGCATGCCGGATAAGGCAGTTACATAAATTAAAATAAAAAAAAAAACCAAACATATAATAAACAAAAAACTGGTAATTAAAGTCAAGTTTTCAAAAACAATGGTTGAAACAACAATAAAACGAACTAAGCTTTTATTTTTTCGGTCAACTTGTCGCGTTGCGCCATGTTGAATTTATGAATGAATACTTAAAAGAATTTCAATAAAATTTATGTTTTCATTCACAACAAGCTTGCGTCTAACAAAAGTGTTTGCTCAGAAGCGCGTGGACTTTGTGAATGAAGTGTAAGTGCGTGCCATGGTTAGTGAAGTTGAAACAAGTTGCACGCACGCCCACCTGTGACACCAATGCTCGGTAATAACTAATTTATACATGCAATATTACACAAGTTTTGTTTTTTTTTCTTACCCCGTTTATAGTGTTGAGTTACTCTCGTGCTCTGACTTATTTATTCGCTCTCCTCTGTTTGATGCAGCCTGCGCTTGAATGCCACCGAAAATGCAAGTGGGCGTGCTGTAATTCGCTCCCGCACACTTCCCGTCATTTGTCTAATATAAGAAATTTCAATACCAGTTTAGGCTTAACAACAACATTTCACATCACAATCATGCATAAGAACAACAATAATTATTGAACGAAACAGTCTTAACGAATTTAGATTCATTTGACCAACACTTCATGTGTTAATAAAGAAAAATTTCACATACGACAAACTATTTTGATAATAAAAAACTAAAACATTTTTTATGAAATAATAGGTTTTGTATGCATATCTATATGAATTTAAAAGGTACTTGTTTCTCTATAATAATTTTGCGTTGGCGCCACCAAAGCCGTTGACGTAAAATGCTGTCATTCATTTTCAGAGTCATTCAAATGCAGTCAATTTTCATTCAGGTTTTGTGTGGCAATCGATTTTCTTTGTGCGCAAGTTGTGTGCGTAATTTCACAAGTTTCTGTAAAATGTATAGACTCGTATATAAAGTATCCGCCAGATGTTACGCTTTTGCTCTTTTAAAGCTATTCAGAAGCGCTAATGTTCAATATTGAAAAGACATGTTGTTAAGCAAAGATTGAAAGATGTTTATTTTGAATATGGCTTAAATTCATTCATTGGCGGCAAAATAAAAAAGCACTCCATCTCAGTATAATATATGCCACTGACCAACAAAAAAAAAATAATGGAATTGAAAAAATGGCCATAAATGACATTTTGCAAGCAATTTGCATTTGTTAAAGAACAGTTTACAGCGCCATGCAATGTCGTGCGACACAGTGACTCGTTTGAACTGCATTGCATCAAAAATGGCGCGACATCAAGGATGCCTGTGTGGCAAGTGTGAAAAATTGCATATCAAAGTGAATTTATGGCAGTGTGCACAGATTTTGTAGCGCTTCCTTTTTTGGCTGCCTGTAGTTGACAAAAAAGTCAAACAGAAATAAACAAACAATTGAATTGCATTTAAATTTAGTTTCTTGTTTTTGCTGTATTTGTCAACCCACGCCATTTGCAATTGGTTGTTGGCTCTAAGCACTTTGCCTGTTGGCCACAAGTTGTTAGTTAGTTGGTAGTAAAAAAAAACTTATGCTTGACGCCTTTTCTTGTGTTCTTTTAGCCAGGGTGACAACTCAGTCTGTCAAATTGCTGTTCATTTTGTTTGATCGCACACGTTTTAAACTTTCTTTGATGTTGTTGTAGTTGTGAAAATTCATGCTTCTAGAAAGTTTAGGACGTATGTTTGTATATGTTTGCGACAATAAACTTTATAAACAACTATCAAGAAATCATATTAACAACTTATGGACAAAATAAAAGCATAAAACGACCCACATGGCTGATCTGTCAAAGATTAAGATACAAAGCAAATATGTTGAATGATTTTGTACGTAGGTGTCTGTGTCTCATATCAAAAGTTTAATATTAAATAATATTTACGACTTTCTGACACATATTTAGCGTTTTCGACAAAAAAAAACTTAAGCATTAATATTGAGTTTATAGCTTAAGTCATTTTGGTAACAAGCCCACACGCATCATGTGAAGGAGTTTTATTGTGGTTGACACAAGACTTTCTCGCAGCGTTGCTTTGAAAACTTTTGTTTATTGGAAGATGGTCAATAAAATATGTCTCGAATTCAGGAAGTTGCAGCGTTAAGCGAAAGTAAAAGTTGTTGTGGAGTTTTTAAGGCCATTTTCTTTTCCATTTGCAATTTTCCCACATTCATTTTCCACTGTCCAAATGCGTCGACATACTGAGGACGTCATTGAAGTGGCTTACAGGTTTCTTACAACTGTTTTTACGCGCAAAGCTTTTTTGGATATGCGCACAAGAAGAAAAAAGATAATATGACAGCGCAGACAGACTTCAATCACGCCCTAAGTCAGCACGCCCATTTAGATTGTATTGTATTGTTTGTATTTTCGCAGCTTGAAATCATTTCTGATTTGAAATAAATTATATTTGCATGCAGATTTGGTCAGCATTCTTGCGCAGGTCTAAAGTTTGATCTTTCAACGGCTGTTATATTGAATGTGTTGAATGCTGAATCGTTTTTGTAATCTTTCCCATTATTGTGACGTAAAGTGTGATTCGCAAAACTGCGAAATTAAGTTAAGTTTCAATGCATGCGATTAATCATTTTCGACAATTTCCGTTTCATAAAGTTGTGTTGTAATTTATAATTGTATACATATTCGTATATATATGCATTCAAAATAACGCCAACGTAAAAACTTGGCTAATTTGGTGTTCCATACCACTGTCTCACTCGCACACAAGCCATTGATATCGTAGGGGCTGCCAGTCTGTTGCCAGACTGTGGCATTTTGTGGATTCCAGCAAATAAACAGCCTGGTATCAAAATATCAAAATTATATTTTCAATTTAATTTAATTGCATATAAATTACTGGCAACAGACATCTTACAAAGTGTGAAATCAAACAAACAGCAACTTGTATGGCAACACTAACTCCCACATGTAGCTAAAAACGACATGGCAACTCTTGACTGAAGATCAATTTTTGAATCGTTTCATTCCGCTTATTTTTAAGTATTGTACTGTTTTCTGTCGATTAGCTTTATTTTACAGATATATGGTAGTTTAATGCGGCATTGTAGTATGGTGTTGACTGCTTTGCATTTGCCTAGTTTGTGTTCTCATTTTCGCCGATCTGTTTGAATGTCATTCGTTTATGCATGTTATAAGTGGATCCCTACTTAAGAGACTTAATTGTTAAAAATAAAAATTAGAAAAAAAGTGCAACTACAAAAACTGAGCGAGATACCCGCGTTCCATTCAGTTTCATTTCATCTTTCTTTGCGTTCGGTACTGTTTTCCGGGAGTAAATTTGTGCGTCTCGAATAATAATTTTTAGTGACTTAGGCAAAAAAGAAAAGGAATTTAAACATAAACAAGAGATAACTTCAAGTGGACTTTTTGATATAAGCAACATTAGTTAAATGTATGCAAAGTATTTTACACACAAAAGAATTAAAAGACTCTCTGAGCTCAAGAGAGGAAGAAATGCAAAGCAACTAATAAAAATCAAATGTGCCCATTGTGCAAATTCTATGAATGTCCGAAAATGTTTTACTGAGTGTGTTGCACCAGAAATAAATGCAGACAAAGAGATCACTACATAATTAGCGATATTCCAGTTGAAAATAGAACTAAATTTGCATTTATCCAAAGCAAAACCCCGAAACAAATATGCAAAAGCAGAGCTAAGCAGCAATTGACATTTTTTCGTCTGTTTCATCTCTCTCACGAAAACGCCTGCTGCTTCGCTCTTACGCGTACTATATCAAACGCACACAAATACAGAAATTGATCACTCGCTCTGGCGCATGTCGCAAACCCACGAGTAGAAGAAGAAGATAATGACGATCACAACGATTGCAAGCCAATAACAAAAATGATCAACAGTTCTCAGGAATTTGTTCATGATTTTTCTGACTTTGTATTTGTTATTTCCTCACGCTCTTTGATTCTCTCTTTTACGCTCTGCCCTTTTTTCACTTTTTACCATTCGATTTTGTATATTAAATTTGTTGTTGTCATCGTTGATTTTTGTTGTTTTGGGTGGAGTTGTTTTCATTTTGTTGCGTTGCGTTTTTCTTCTTCGTGCTCTTGCGCGCGCTCTTTGATACATACATTTTTTAATGAATTTTTATTGCCTTTTTTAGTATTTAATTCGCGTGAACGTGTTTAATAAGAAGAAACAGTAAAATATCAAAACAGATAAATTGAAGAAGATATAACAATTGTGCAATATACGAAAATCAAAAAGAAGTAAATCGTTTCTAAAACAAATACATACACAAACACAAACACACACATTCATACATAAAAAAGATCGTTGTAAACAAAAAGAGAGAAAAAGTTAATAAAAAGAAGAAAATCAAAACAAGAAAACAAAAACCACGAACAAAATGAGTGTCTGTGAGAGTAACAATGCTGTGCAACAATTGCAACAGCAAGCCGTCGCTGCAGCCGCTGCTGCCGCTGTTGCTGCAGCTGCACAACAACAGCAGCAACAACAACAACAGCAACAGTCCGTCAGCGTTGCTGCGGTACAACAACAGCAGCAACAACAGCAACAGAGTACACAAAGCATTGCTGATTATCTGGCGCAACTTCTGAAGGATCGCAAGCAATTGGCTGCATTTCCAAATGTCTTTATACATGTAGAGCGTTTGCTTGATGAAGGTGAGTAACTACCAAATGATATATTTCTTATTTGCTCAGAAAATTATATGTAATACATACGTGACCAATACATTTCTAATTTGTTTATTTTTAAGACCAACACGTCTTACATGTCAAATCAAATTAGCTGCGTCCATTTAAGTTCACCGCCCCACACAAAAAAAAACTAAACGCAATTTCTTGTACAAACTCAACCTACCATTGTCTGAGACGAAGATATTCTCTCGCTCTTTGATACTCTGAGATTTTATTTCTTTATTTTTGCTTAGTTCAGCAGCTTAGTTGCTGTCTGTCTGCTTTTTTTCCTTCGTTGGCCTGTTTTTAAATCTCAAACTGAGTTCATTCCACCTTACAGCCAAAAGATACTTTTTTTTTTCTTCTTCATCTCTTTTATTTCGTTTATTTTTTTGTTGTTTTTATTTTTAGTCATTTTCTTTACCATGTTGTTTTCTTGTCGTCGCAAACACTTGTCCAGTTACTACTGTGAGGCTGCATCTTGAATTTCTCTCATCGTTTTAATTTTTATATATATTTTTCGTTTCTGTTTTGCTTTGTTTATTTTTCCATACGTATACAAATGTTTATTCTACGCTTACCACACGCACGACTCTTCAACACCCTGCTCAGCTTCTCAAGCACACTGGTGTATCTCTTTATCGTTCTATTCTATTTTTTTTTTTTTGTTATTTTTAAATCTGTTTAATATTTTTACTCAATGCGGCGTATCTCTTACATTTCTCCAGTCAAACGTCTGCCACAATTTTAAGTTGTTTAGCTCTGTTCCGCATTTTCGTATGCGTATACACGCTGTTAACCACCCCTCTGCCCGCCCCTTTCGCGCACATGCTTGTTTGTTGCTGCCATGCTCAATCTTGTAGATACATTCACAACGCGCTTGCTTATCACCGTCGGGTAGTAGCCGCCGCGCTCACTAAAAAGGCAATGCGGATGCTGTTCATCATCGCAGCACGGCATGGGGTAAAGTGTGCGTACTTGTTTATAAAAATGAAATTATTTCACTGGCTTGCTGGCATTTAATATTGTTAGTTAGACGTTAGGTCCTTCAACGCAGTTTTTAGTACTTCTGTTATATTTTGCATAAGTCATCAATAAATTCGCGTAATGCCCGAATTACAAAGCTTGTGTCATCTTTAAGACGTTCACGCCTTAGCGGAAATGCGTGCACAAGTCAAAAACTTACTCAAGTTTCTTGGAAACCCTTAAAAAGAAGGCGTATGCAAATACAGCAACACTTAGAGCCTCTTCAATGCTAAATCAATAAACACTTTGGTGAACATGCGGCGGCGCCAGAGCACAAATTCAAAACTGAAACGAAACTCAAACTCTTTTTAAATGGAAACAGTGAAAAAAAACCCTCCGGAACGCAAACATATAACAAAACAAACAAAATAGCAACACAAAACAAAAAAAAAAAATACAAAAAAAAAAAACATGTGAGGCGTGAGGGTCCATAATATTGCAACAACTGATGAAGCGGATGCCATGCTCAATGGACACACGTTCGTACTACCTGAGGCTCTAAGAAATTTTATTTCTGTGCGTTCTGTTTGCCATTATTGTTGTTATTGGTCTGTGCCGTGTTTATTAGTGCCAAACATCTGGAACACACATGCACAACTGGTAATGACAAAATTATGTTGAATATAGATACACAGATACAATATGCATAGTATTAACAACGATCATGTGTATTTGTGCTTAGTTATAGTTATATAGATTTTGTTACTTTTGCTCTATTAATGCGCGCTGACGCCGCCGCCGCCGCCAAATAGTTGACAAACGTGTATCTTGTTGTAGGTACTTTAAAACTAGTTTGTGTATTCAATATACAACTTGAGTATTACTCAAAGCGACAATTTGTTAAAATAAAAACTCGTCTGACTAGCAAAAGTAGTTAACAACAACAACAACAGCCTTTGGTAACGGCAATGTAGGCGCCTTCGTGGATTGCAGTGTATCTCTTATCAGTTGTGGGCGCGTTATAAGCCATTTTCGCGGAAGTAATACATATGTTGGTTGGCCTGGCCTGGCCACAATGACGGCTTGCATCAATTTCAACAAGTTATTTGACGCTTTGATTTGCTTTATTTTATTTTATTTTATTCTGTTTTGTGTTTGAGTAGTTGTTGTTGTTGCTGTTGTTATTGCTTGTGTGCCGGTCAACAAAAGTTTACTTGTTTTGTTTAACTTTTTCTTTCTTATGTATTTGCTTTCTTAAGAAGTTTGCAACTTTCTCTTTTCAATTGGTTTTTGTAGATACAATTTGAACTTGTTTAACGTGCTTACTTGCCAAAGAATCGAAGCTATGCTTTTTCAAGCAATAAGTTTAACAAGAAAGGTTTCCACAGCTTTAAAATTAGTTGAAAAATTTATGTATATTTAAAAATATTTGGTATTATTGTGCTTGGCAGCGCGGAGTTTGCAATTTTTTTTTAATTTAACATTCTTTTGTTTTATGACTTGTCCCAGTCCCCTCGTTTTGACTTAATTCTTTATTTTCTTCTGCTGCTGCTTTGTTGTTGTATTTGTCTGTGTATGTCTGACAAGTTATAATAAAAAACAAAACTGAAGTAAATTGAAAAAAAAAAGAAGAATTAAATAAAACAAAAAAGATTTTTTACTTTTATTTTTGGCACATACAGAAACCTAATTAAGCTCAATGGCGACGCTCGCACCTCAAACTCTGTTGTGCGTCTTTTGCTGCTGGCCACCTTTGAAGCGTTTAAGCTACCTGTTGGTACGTTGGCCGACTGTTTGCTCGGTTGGTCATTGAAATGCATAACATGTCTGTTTATATGTATTGAAATTTGTATTTCGCTTACTTGAAACTCATTGTTTATTCTTCAATACATACATATATATATACAATAAGTACAAACACAGACATGAACATTTCGACGCTTTTGGCACTGCTGACATAAATAAAATTTGTATAATGTTTTGTGACTGACTCATGGCAAACAGTTTTTTAAGCACATTATATGCCAAACGTTGGTATCGCGATACTTTATGCTGTTTGCAAGTGAGTCTGACTTACTGACTGATTGTTTTGTGTTGTTTGACGTTTGTCTAAAAATCTAAAAAGTAGTTGTGCATTCTTCACACACTTGAAGTGTGCTTAGTGTCTGGAAATGAACGTCAACTGGCATTTAGCATGAGTTACGCTTTATGGCGCATTTCATGTGCGCTCATATTACGCGCCAAGTACATAAGATTTGATACGCACTCATATCGTCGTGCAGTTACCTCAAGCATGACCAACGTACGTATCTGTAACTGGCTTATGTCGTCTTCCGCATTTTCATACTGCTCATGTGTATTTGAATAAAGAAAAGTCAGCGTGCGCGAGAAGAAAATGTTAAATACAAATCTTTGATTAAAATATATGAGCAAACAGTTGGGGCAAAAAGGTGCTAAAGTCTATTAAAAGTTTTTTCAATTTCATGCTACATGCATTAGATACATTTATTAATATATACGTGTATATTTTTTTTGTTTTTTGAGACCTCCACTGTAGTTGTTGCACAGAGACAAACATTAATTTCTTGAATACCGCTGAAATGCGTTTAACATAATTTTTACTAGCGTTGATAAAAACTACAGATACACACACACACATCGTTGAGTTGTTGATGAGATATGTTCCATACGCCCACGCCTTGCCGTATTTGAGTAGTGAAAAATAATATTCTACAAAAAAAAAAATAGAAATGAAAATGAGGCTATAAAATAAGCAACTTAAAAGCCTCGCCGTGAGATCATTTTTGGCTTGTAGCTATATACATATGTATGTATCTATGTGTATGTGCGTCGCGCCTTTTTGTTGTTTTTTTTTTATTTTTTTCATTTTTTTATTACTAGCCTGCTAGAGTGCACGGCATTTGCTCAGCATTTTTCGAGAGCGCACGGACAAATTTCTTTCTATCAACACTTTTCTTATGATCTTATAGATACAATGCGTCTTCGGCGTTTGCTTATATATATCTGAGCGTATTTTGTTGTTTGTCGTATGCAGATACTAACAAAAAGAAAAAAACCTCTGTTGCCGGTTGATGTACGCGCCTCGTATGCCGACAGCACCCACTACGTGTGCTCGCTATCGTCTTCATCAACGGTACAGATTCTTTTTATATTTATACACACATATTATGTACGTACCATAATATGTATCTGTATCTGCATGTAGGTATATACTTTGGTTTGCTTCGCTCTCTTATTTTGTTTCATTTTCTAGACAAAAAAAAAAAAAACAGAAAATCTTTCAAATGTGTTTATGTTAAATTTAGACTATTGGAAAAGTGTTTCGCTTTTTTTTTCGTTGATGCCAAGTTGTGTGGAATATTTCCTTTTTGTTTTTATTTTGAATGCAATCGAAAACGTATTTTTTCGTGCATTGGAATTTTACAAAATGTTGTTGGAACATTTGATGCCTTTTATGTATTGAAATGTGCAATGAAGCGCTTAATTAGTTACTTTTCATCATGCGCTTTAATACAATACTGTAAAATGAAAATAAATAAAAAGTTGAAATGAAAATGAAAATTTTAAATCGTTTACGCCCATCAAGAATTTCTGTTTGTTGTCAATGGCACTTTGATAATGATGAACACACACACACACACAACAAATGCAAATTCCGTTGAGTTGATCACGAGCATGATCATGGCGCGAATAAGCGACAAATATTGGCTAAATGCATTATCATTATCATTGCCATCATTATCATTATCATGATGTACTGTTTATATTGATTTTAATTCAAATGAAAACACTGCAATCTCTTTGTCTCGCTTGATTTGTCAGTTTGTCGCAATGTCTCCCTACAGTATGATTGTCTTTCGTGCCGTTTCGAGTGCGACGCAAGCCTATGAATATTTGTGTATGACGTGATCATAAATTTGTTGACATTGTTAGTAGTCGCTTAACGTACGCAAATACATACAGAGAGACCGAAAGAGAGAGAGAGCGAGAAACACCCGCTAGCCCTTTGCCATAATGAGTGCGGAGGTATTGTGTAAACTATTTGCTTGTCTGTCTGAGTGAATGAGTTAGTTGAATGATTGTCTACACGTTTCATTGCTTTTCAAATTCAATTAAAATCTTTTGTTAAGCTTTTATGTCGTTTGACTTTTGTACTTTTGACTGACTGATTTAAAAAGGGATTTGCTTATGCTTAAAACGTTGCTGGTGGTCAATAGCGTAGCGCAGCGTTATCAAATGTTCAACCAAATGCATTCAAGCGAAGCTGGCCATAAATGCAGGCCGACAGCTACTGTGCGTTGCTGCATGTCCGGAAGCTAATGTAAAAGAAATCACTCGCTGCTTTGGTTTCATCGTTTGAACAGAGTAGCAAAAGATTCATAAAACAATTGCGCAGATACTCGAAATTTTTGTTGTAACGAGATTGGTCAATGCGGCCATGCCATCGTTTTTCGAATCTTTGCTTTGTTGTGTTAACACACACACACACATACATATACACACACACACACAGTTGAATTTAAATTTAAAATTAACGAAAAAGGGCATTGATCGAATCGATGATCGATCGAACGCTTCGTGCGTCTCTCCGTCCGTCTGTGCGCTGTGAAGTGAAGCAAAGCGGCAGCAATTTCAGTGCTGTATGCATTTGACTTTGCTTACTCATGCCTGTAAAAGATTTTCTTTGCCGTTTTTGTTTTTGTTGTTGTTGTAGGAAATGCTGCTTTGTTTTAACTATTTTCTATTTTTGCACAAAATTTCGGTGTATTTCATTTAATAAGAATAATTCGTTTGTGGTTGCCATTTGTTTTGCTTAACGATTCAGTTGAAAAATTTGTTTAAGTCAAATTTACTTACGTCATTTCAAGTGAATTCAATATGTGTGTGAGCACTTTTCAGATATAAAATTTCATTGAAGAAAACTTTGCAGAACTAACAACAAAACTACATTTCAGCTACGGTTTCTGTTGCTGTTGTTTATTTTCCTTTGTTTTGCAACAGAAAAAAAATAAGAAAACAAGTATAAATCGCTTTATTTCGCTGAAAAGTTCAGCAGAGTCAAACAGTAACGTCGTCTTTGTCAGTTAGTCAGTTGAGTTATATGCCGAGCACATTAGCGCTAAGTTGAGCATCTGTTCATCTGTTCATATGTTCTTGACTACCAGCAGCGAGGCGGTATGCAACCCTCTGCGTATCGCATTTGACCGCATGCCAGGCATGTCGCGTTACAGCAACAAATTACACAATTGAGAAAGTTATACAAAGAAGGCAAAAATATACATACATATATACAAATATATATAGCCATAGATTGACATGTGAGTATGCGCGCGTGTTTCATTTAGATACAATAATAACATTTTTGCAGTGGCATTTTCAAGTTGGAACTTTTGCTGTTAATTTTATTGTTGTTTGATGAATTTTTGCGCATCGTATCGTAATATGAGCGCCATGTGTTTAGTCCAAGATATGTTCAACATGGTTTGTGGTAGCAGTTTGAGTAATTCATTTGATCATGCCACCAAAAATAAATCAACTCAAATTGTGCCCAGCCTCAGTAATGTTCAAGTGAATCATATTTATTGTTGTACACTTGAGTCAAGAGTCGAGTCGCCAGTTGCGAGTTGCGAGTTGCGAGTTGTATATTGCTGCAAGCTTTTGCTGTCGATTAGAGTTGTTGTTTTTGTCGCTCTGTTGTCTGCTTGAAGCGTTTGTGGCACGCGTAAATCTTGCGTCGGCGTTGCTTTGTTGGACTTTCTTTTTTTTATATATTTTTGTTTTTTTTTTTGCCTTTCAATTCCAAATGAGTTTATATCAATGTCTGAAGCGCTTGCCATTAAATTTATCGTTAATCAATTTAAGTTTTCAATTGAAAATTTATGTGTGTTTGTCTGGCTGGCAATGCACAATAATGGTGGCAAACGGCAACAATGATGGCGGCGGTGGTGATGATGAAGAGTTATAACAGCATAGTAGCAGTACTGTTGAAAAGAGTAGTACTGCATGTGTATAAGAGTGTAATGCTGCGGGTCTGTTGTATATTTACACTTATTAGGCTACAAATATGTGGGCCATAGTAAGAACTTAAAATAGTTGTCTGGATTGAATGGCAATCAAATTAATATTTAAAATTCCCACGATCTTAAAATTATTTAATTTGTACTTTGACAAATTTAGATTGATAGAATGCTGGAGTAACAAAACAATTGACTTATAATGTCAACAAACTTTATAATCATTTTTCAAGTTCACATTTTACGCGACTCTGCCACACCTCAAATGTTGTATTCTATTGCGTTTTTTTTATCGTAAAATGACACAAAAAAATATAAATTGTTTTTTAATAATTATTACGACATTATATACAAGACCTAAATACCGATAAACGGTAGCAAATACCAAAGTGTAAACATTTGGTAATAAAATGTCTAAAAAATAATAACAACAATGTTGATGACACAAGACAACAATGCAACAAAATAAACAAAACGAGCGAAAAATGGCAATGAGCAGCTTGGCGGCGATCAAAAAATCACTACAGAATCTTCAAATAAAAATACATAAAAGAAATATAGTTGTTTTCTTTGAGTCAAACCATAGACGAAGTCACAGTCACAATCACAAACAACACGCGAATGTACGAAGAGAATGAAAAAAAAAGAAAGAAAGAGAAAATAAAAGATTTATTTTGCTGATGATGCGATTGTGTGGTTTGTTGTTGTTGATGAAATACTATAAAAATACCAGCATATAAAATAAAATGCTATACAAAGCTAAAGATGAAATACACACAAAAACAAATTCACATATACACTTGTATGTGTAGATACAAATATTGTATGTTTAATTATACATATATAAAGAGTTATAAAATGAAATAATGCCG
Organism: Phortica magna; assembly: GCA_037044515.1. Taxonomy (NCBI): domain Eukaryota; kingdom Metazoa; phylum Arthropoda; class Insecta; order Diptera; family Drosophilidae; genus Phortica; species Phortica magna. The sequence continues at coordinate 402,781 of JBAMBP010003003.1, read as the reverse complement.
AACTGATGTATGCGTCATGCGGTACGATAAGTATTCAAAAGTAGTACGAAAATCGAAACGTGAATATTTTGAAACCGAATTAACTTAAACAGAAACACAAACAAAATAGAAGATTCAATATAAACACAAAACAACACAATGACGACAATGTTTAGTTGCTACTAAGGCAGGCGACTCTTTTAATTTCAATTCTCATCTACCGTGTTATACTAATAGATACGTTAGTCGATTTATTGCTCAGATTTTGTTCTTACGCTCTTAGTTTGTATTTTATGCTTAATTATTTGTGACAATAAGTCGGCTTGTTGTTGTTGTTGTTGTTGCTGTTTGCGTGTCATTACGCGCCGCACTGTCGGCATTAACAAGATCATTGTCGTTTGAGATACGCTTGTAAGACAGCGTGACAGCACAACGAGTGCATGCAAATATTTCGTCATGTAATTAGAAGTTTTAAACTTGCTTTGTCTTGACTTAAAACAAACAAAAAAATAACTAGACAAAAAGGGTATATTCAGGCATGCCACTTTGTAACGCATAGATACTTATATTGTTTTAAGAGATTGCGTACGTGAAAAGACTGTTTAAGTTGTGGCAAAATAACAAACGTGACAAACTTGGCCAGAAGCTGTGCTGGAGTAACTTTGGTTGGCTTTGTATTGTGTAATACCGGTTTCAGATACTTTTATATCTTTACACACATGCGTGCATATGTGCAAGTGCAGATGCGCTTGTTATTTGTATGAATGAATTTCGGCAAGTTTTGGTTGGTTGCATCTTCAACATGTTCTTGTTTTTATTTCTTACCAATGCCGTTGGTTTATATGTATCTGTGTGGCATGTGTTTGTGTTGCACAGTGTATCTGTTTTCTTTTGCTAGTCGGTGCACCACCCGTTTTAATTTTGCGCTATTTTCGCGTGTCTAGTTGCTTGTATTGCGCTCACTTTGATCTCTATTAACTGTTTTTGCTTAAAGATTTTGGAATTTAACTAAATTCTTGCGGTTCTTTAGCCATAAAATGATTTAATTATGCCTTTTACTCCCAGATGGTCATATGTCGCGTAGCTGTTGATGACGATGACGATGGCAAAGACAACGACAACGACAACGATGACGGGGACGATGTTGTTACATGGCTAAATTCGTGTTGCTCAAAAAGAGACACGAATTTGTCGCTCGTTTTATATTTATTTATTAGTTGTGCGTGTATCTCAGTTGGCGGTTGCTGATTTTTGGAGTTGTTGTTTGCCTCTACTTTGTTTTTTTTGCCGTCTCATAACATTAAAGTTTAATGTCGTTCATTCTTTGCGTTTTGTTTTGTTTTGTCTTGGCGTTTGTCGCTCTGGCTAACGTATTTAGGTTAAATTAAAGTTGACTTGACTTGGCAACGTCGACGTTAATTGTTGTTGTTGTTAAGCCTTTTTTGTTGTGTTTTGTTTAACGGTCTCGAGTGTGAGAAACGTGGCTTTTTCTGAGACGATGCTCCTGTTGCATTCAATGCGCCATTTAATTTCGCTTTCATTTTCAGGCGCAGTCAACGTTGTCTTCTTTGTCGTCGTCAATGACAGCAGCAGCAGCAGCAATCAATTATGTGCGTAATTACCTGTTTACAACGCTTTACCGCAACACTTTATCGCTGTATCTGTATCTTTTACAAAAACAGAAATCAAACTAAAGCGCAAAAGAAGTAAAATATTATAGATATTTTTAAAACTAAAAAGCGGCAGAAAAATCACTGCTGCTGCCACACGTTTTAGACTACAATTCGAACGTAGAAAATCTTTCTTTCTTGCGTTCATTCTACATTTTGGTACATACGTGATACATCTTCATAGTTTATTTCAACTACATCTTGTCGTCGTCGCCGTCGTCGTCGTCTGTATTCGTACGTGTTTGTGTGTATACATAAATGTATTTATTATACATAAAAGAGCAGCAAAACAGAATCAATTTTAAAGTTGTGACGTTAGAGTTCATGACCTTTTTTGTATGCGCGCACGAAAACAATAAAAACGACAAGTGAGTGTATACAAAATGCTCAGTTCTTATAACCTTAGCTGTGGGCGTCTTATTTGACTCTTATTTGACATTTGATAAGGAAGATGATTGCGTCTTTTTTTAAGAATTTCGCTTCAGTTGGGGGGCACATGGCTGGCTGACTGGCGTATGGCACGGAAGTACTTACAAGTTTTTGTACCTTCGTTTTATTTGAGGAATTTTTAATTTTCATAATGAAACTGCACATTAGTTCAATTATGGCTTTTGTTTTTTTTTTTTGGAATTCATTTATAAGTAATTTTAACTTTTGATTTGTTGTTTTTTCAAATGACTTATAATTTGCTCATAGCTTTCTATTTTTCAAACTTAAATATGCGTCTTGGTTTAAGGCTATTCATACAAACCGCAGTCGTTACTACGCGTGTGTTTACGTCTGGCACAAATCTTACTTAAAGTAAATTTTAAATAAACTTTAAACTCGTTGATGTTTGAAACATTTAATTTTTTCACAACTCTAGGTTTTCAACAACGCTGTTTATAGCTTGTTTGTTAGGCATTATCTAATGCCTTTAGTACCACCGACAGCTGCAGCCAAGTTGTATAATGAATGCGTTCTTCTGTAAACACTTTTTGGCTAACAAAAAACTTTTGATTCCGTCAGCCACAAAATGGTTTTTGGACTCAAATAAACAAAACGTTCGATTAAACCGTTGTGTTCGAATCAGGCTGCGTTGCATCAGCAGAAAGCGCCAAAAACAATTTTACAAAATATTTCAATCATCCAAAAATTAACAGCTTGTTTTACACATAGCAATTGTCGTTGTTGTTGTTGTTGTTGTTGTTGTTGTTTTTTGACTGCCAAATTGTGCCGGAAATTTAAAAACAAAAAAAGGAAAATATGAAAATATTCAACGTTATAAAGTTTTATGGAATTTATATTGTAGCAATTTTTTGTTTCATGCCTTTTCGTATGCGCGCAAAAATTCTTTAGTCGCTTTGTTGTTGGCAGAATACACAAAAAAAAAAAAATCGCAAATGAAAAGAAACTGAAAATCTGTTGAATTTTTTTATATTTATTTCCATTTTTACACATGGTGTTGAAAAAGTATCTACAACAGTTGTAGTTGTAGTTGAAGTTTTGTCTTAACGTATGCCTGTTTGTGCGTTTGGTCAACGGCGGCAACGGTTAGACGACGACAGCAACAACAACAACAACAACATCGTTGCCGCTAGCAAAAAGAGTGAAAGTTGTGCGCACCATTTTAAGAATCAAATTTCAAGCGTTTGCCACATTTCCTTCTTTTACTTTGCTTATATTTATCACCCTTTCTGCTTTGCTATGGCTTGCTTGGCTATATACGTTGTAATAGTAATTAATTCAATAAAGTACAAATTGTTTGTACATTCATAAATATATAAATATATATATATAAGAAAATGCAGTGAAGAGTAGAAGCGCAAGAAATGCATTCGAACGCCTTTTATGAGAAAGTTGTCAGGCCATGCATGCACGCACATGTATGTGTGTATATATTAATGTATATCAGTGTGTGTTTGTGTCGGAAAAACCATTAAAAATGGCGACACTTTGGCGTGGCTATAAAAAATATGAATTTATTTTATTTGTTCTCTTGGCTATTTTCAGCTAAGGAAAAATACAAAAACAAAAATTGAAGAAAATTTTTTTCAGCGACAACAAGCCACAAGCCTTTAAAAAACAGTTGTAGAGTAGCAAACGCAAAAGCAAAAACAAAAAAAAGGGCACAAAAAAGTGCTTACAATTAACACAGTTATTTATTTTCCGGACTAAAGTTTTCATTTGTGGCAATAGTTGAACGTGACGCATGCGCAAAAGTGCCATTGGAGAATTGTTAAGAGACTGTTAGTGTTAGTGGTGGTGATGATGATGGTAGTGTTGGCAACTGTAAGATAAAAGACACTTGGAAAGTAGCTTTTGTACTTGACAACGACTTCAACAACAAAGCAACGCAACGCAACGCTTGATGACGACAACTTCGACGACGACGACGATGGCGACGACAACGACAACCCACACATATTTATTAAACATAATTTATATCGTAACAATAAATCCAAGCAAAGTCGCAACAGGCAATAATGAAACCCCTTCTTTGGCACTTATGTACATACATACATATATAAATAAATACATATATTTATACAAACATACCTGTCCACCTACCCAACTTACTTACGTACGTACTTGGTACTTAGTTGTTCAGTATCTATCAGTAACATGTTTTGCTTGTTGCCATCATTGGTGTTGCCTTCGCTGTGGTGTGGTTATTGTTGCTGTTGTTGTTGTTGTTGATGTTTTCCAAAATTGTTTCATTGTAGACTTGTTTTTGTAAAACAAAGGCAGGCGCGCAACTTTTTCTTTTTGTTGCCTATTTTGATTTTAACGCAAGTTTTATTAATTTACTTTGTGTTTTTTTTTTATGCATATTTTTTATACTTATTTTTTAACTTTGCATGCATGCATATTTTTATACTTATACTTAACACCTTTGGCGCTCTTTGTCTGTATGTGAGAAGGTAGGTTTTATATGTGCCTACGTTCTAAAACTTGGCTTTGTGGTCAAGCGTGCCACTTTTTTTTGTTCGTTCATACATTTTTGTGTAGGCTTTGTCCACTTGCCACAACCAAAAACCGGAAAAAGCCCACGACTTCTCGTGTTGTTGTTTTAGAAAATGTAAGTGATGATGTTGACGATTTTTCAGTGGGCTTTGTTGCATTTTGAAGGTTGGCTGCATTTGTTGTTTGTTACGTCCTTGATTTCATTTGTTTTGGCATATGCCTTGAATTGTTAAAGTGACATTAGTTGAGATAAACAGACTTTTATGCTCAAAACGGCGATGAAGACATTTTGTTTGTGCTTTCATTTAAATGCTAAAAGTTGGTGGTATGCTAATTTATAAATTATCAAACAACTGATTGAAAGGTTAAAGAAGTTAATGGCATATAATTTTTATGTATTTTAATTCATTTTCCATAATAAAAATAAAATTTAATTTCAAAATTGTACTAATTTCTTTATTTTTTATGCTTTCTCTTTGTAGGTAAGTGTCTTATCACCAATGTTGGCAAATTACTTAATCGTCTAAATACACAATTGATAAGAAGCCATATGTAATCTAAATGTTGATAGCGACAACAAACCATAAAATGCCGTCGGTAGCGTGCACTTAGCAGCTACTTGAGCTATGCGCACTGCGCTCTGATTGGTTGAGTACAAACACACATACATATACATATAAATTAACGATAAACTATACTATAAACTTTTAGTTTTAATTGGTTTATCAATAAGGCAATCGCGCACGCCCGTTTACCCCCCGGGCGTGCCACGATTGATTTGTGTTTCATTTGATTGGCGCAATAAAGTAGCAGAAACGCAGTTTATAACAAACATACATAGAGACAAATAATAATAATAAAAAAAAAAAGCAATAAACTGCAAAATGTCTAACGACATATTATAATTAATGCGTTAGATTTCGAAGTAACGAAAGTATTGAATAGAAGCTTAAAAGGTTTTTCAATCATGTTGCAAGGCACGAGTGCTTTGTTATTTTTAATACGCTCGTGCATTTGCTTGCTCAGATACAATTGAATCTTAATTAATTTTTTAAATATTGACAAAGCGTATTGAAAAATACAACAACACAAAAAAACAAAAAAAAAAAAACTAGGGTGTGGCTTCCTTTGCCATTAATAGGGCTTTTTAACTACAACAAGATTGACTTACAAAAAAAAAAACGAAAAAAAAAAATCAAAGAAAACAAAATAAAACAAACAAGAGTGCAAAAAAAAATGTGCACAAATGGTTTATTTTCACTTTTTATGTGTAAATAAACTTTAGCAGCGACAAAACACACAACAACAACAACAAGACAATAACAAAGCGTATCTCAATGGACGTTGGCAAGTTGCTCATTTAACGGCTTTAATTTCGTATTTATGCATTTTTCTCATTCGGAAAAGTCAAGTCATTTTGTCGACCATTTTGTCGTTGTTAGTTGAAGATACAAAAAAAAAAAAAAAAAGCCAAACAAAAAGAAAATAAAACGCAACGTGGAGCGATTTTGAAATGACGCTCATGGGAACTGATTGATTTGCGCTTCGCTTACCAATGTTAATGCTGTTGCTGTTGTTGTTGTTGTTGTTGTTACAAGTTTCACGTTGCTGTTGAATTTGTTGTTTGGCTATGTGCCTAATTTTGAATTTTCCAAGTTGTATGTAACATGTTTACTTACCGCTTGCCACTATAAAATTGTATATATAAATAGCCATTTTGAATCAATTTTTGGCAATGACAAGTTGCAATCTTGTGGGTTCGTTTCTGTTTTTTTTTCTTTTTGTTCGCGTTTGTTGGAATATTTTTGGCAAATAGCATTTAACTTGTTCACAAGTTTGCTGTCATAGACTTCGCATACAACGCCTCATGTGTGCCGCCGTGTCGTGTATCTGTGCGCTTACCTTCGAATGCTGAAATATCTCTCACTTTGTTTGTAATTTGGTATTTTCACCTATTTTTATTGCATTTCATTTGCAATGGTTTTCTTAAGTGCAAATAATAAATATTTGTGTGTGAAAATATTTCTTGTGCGACAAAGATTTTTTTCTTAATGAAAGCACACTTTGAGTGTATCAAAATGAAGCTATGACTCAAAGTATTTACAACTTTATTGTTGGCTTTTTTTTTCTTCAATGAAATTTGGCTAAATTTGTAGCGACGGTGAATTCTGTCGACTTGCCCTTGTTAGCATTAACAGTTGTCTGCTGCTTGACCCACGCAATGCTTCAGACACGAATTTTTGATTTAAGTAGATTTTTTTTGTCTTTAACTATGTGTGTGTGCTTGTGTGTCTGTGTGATTTCTGCTTTTGGCGCTTATGCAAACTTCATTTCGGCAGCACTAAACAAGCTTCAAGATTAATGTCAATTTCATAAAGAGTTGTTGCCTTCACAATGTGTTTCTTGTTGTTGCTGTTGTTGTTGTTGTTGCTACTTTGTGTGTGGCGTACTTTCAAATTGTGTCATTTGTCGTGTGTGTGTGTGTGTGTGTGTTTATGCATGGCTAAGTGTGAAATTTGAGTACAAGCAATTTTAATTTTATTTCAAGTTAAAAAAACAACAACAACAACAACTGCTGTGCCACCCACATATGACTGCATAATTATTAACCCATATGCGTGTAAATTTGTACATACATACAAGTATTTAAATTTTAAATTTGGGTCTTACATGACTTTTGCACGTTGTCATCGACGTTGTTGTCGTTGTTGTTGTCGTTGTCGTGACGTCAACCCACATCAAAGTCGAATTTTTGTTTTGTTGAGCTTTTTTTTTTTTTGGGAAAAGTATCGCCATGTCGTTTTGTTGCTTCTTTAAGTAAAATCGACTTTCATTTTCAAAGCTTAAATTGAATGATGTGAAAGGTGTTAATCGTCAAAACAACACGCAAGTGCACAAACTTTGCTGCACGTGTAACAAAAACTCAAACTCATTTTCTAACAAATTCACTTTTTTGCCGCAATAGAAGTTGTTGGTTGTTGCCTGCATGCAACTAACATGAGCTCATTTTTGCGAAATCAGATTATTTATGTTGATGATAATGATGATGATGATGATGATGCTCGTGCTGATGAGTGAGAATGATGAGCTGTGTGCTACTGCTAGTCAAACGTTAGTCTAGCGTGATTAAGTTGATGCGCGTTGACGGTTTTCTGCCATGTTGACAAGACAATGGAAAAATGTGAGCATTGAGAGTGAAAATATATGACAGAAGTTGTTGTTGTTGTTGGTGTTGCTGCACGTACCTATAGTAAAAATACTAAAGCTGCTAACACCTACAACAACAACAAACTTAAGACAACAAAAGCTGAAGATGAAAAAATGTGGCACAATTAATACAAAGTCAAAGTGAAAATGTGCCAAGACCAACGACGAAGACATCAAATACCGACAAGCCTAACGAACGCCCACAATAGGAAATAAAACAACAACAACAACAACAACAATAGACCAAAAGTAATAAAATCCACAACTTTCCACATTGTATTGTTCTTGCTTACCAAAGCTCTTTCTCTTAACATTTTCTACTTTTATGTTTTTCCGGCTTTTTGCCATAAAAAAAAGAAAAATTTGTTTTATTTGAATTTGTATTTTTAGTTTTTTATTTGCTTAATTTGAATATTAAAATTTATGCTTTGAAATGTGTTTTTCTACGTCTATAATAAAAGCATTAACGCCGACATTAAGTCCGCTATTTAAAAGGCATAAGATTTACTTTGATGTTGGATTTTATCTCTTGAATGCAGTTTTTCATTGTCATACACATTTTTATGAGTAATTTTCTACACTTTTCTACACAGATTGAGTCATAAAATTGTATTTTATTTTATAAAAATAAAGATTTTGTGAATTTTCGTTGCTTATTAAATGAAATATGCTTTGGATTAAGTGTTCCTACACATGTGTGTGTTGAATTTGATGTTTTTAATACCTTTTGAGTATTTTGTGCTGACTAACAAATTGCTGTCAGATTCCCTAATAATAAAATAATTGCCTCATTTGTAAATTTGTTAAGATTTTAATATAAAGACAAGGTGAAATAATCCAAAAAAAAAACAGAAAAAAATTAACTTTAATCACATTTTAATGTGCCAAACAAAAAATATACAGCAAATAAGTAACAATGTTGCAGTGACGGCGAGTCGACTAGTTTGACTTTCAAATACGCTGTAGTCTTAAAAAGTGTGACAACAATCCTTACCTTCTAATAAAGCAAGCCAACACTCATCAGCGATGTAGAACAGGAACACAGATATATATCATGCAACATATACTTCAATAAACATACATTATTTTAACCAATAAACTTTAAACTATCAACTATTCATTTAAACAAACTTGATTCTTACACTTCTTGCTATTGCACAAACTTAATGGACTCTTGTCATCGTCATCACCACTTGGTTGCAGAGTATAAAAATCACTTGTTTCGCACAACTTAAAGGCACTTGCCTTTAAACTTATCGTACACATGTGTTTGACTGCGGAGTATTTTCAGAATTTCATTTAATTTGTTATTATTTGTTTTTTCATATCAATTGCATTGCAGTGTCATGCCTGGTTTGGTCTTGTTTGTTTTATTGCTGCCATGTGTTTATTTAACTAATAATTTGCAAATTGTACGCATACATGTTTTTTTGTGATTTAATTTTGTTGTTTGGTTTTTTTCACGTGTGCGATTTATCATAAGCGAAGTCAATATTTATTTTTCATTCTTGAACCTTTTTTGTTTTTGCTTTGTATATCATGTGTTGTATTATGCTTCAGCGAGTTTGGTTTCAATGTTTTTTGTATTGTATGGCATGTTTTTTTATAGTTAAAATCGTCGTTTAAATAAACAAAGTGAAATTTATATATATTATTTTTTATTTATTTGAGCATTTTTGTGCATTTTTGTTTGAGTGTTTTCACTCAACAACACTTTTCGCTGCCAACACTTCGTGTGCCCTAAAAGTCGCTCAGGTGTTGCATGATTAATTGTTTGTTTAATTTGAATTTTGACTTTTTTTTCCTTACTTTTTGTTTTCCTTATTCTTTTCTTCTTTCAAATCTTGCTAAGTTATTTGCATATTGAACATTTGGAACATTTTTTTCTGCTGCTTTTGGCGTCTTTCACTTGACGCGTTTTTCTTAGTTTTTTTTGCAAATTGTTGTTGTTGTCTGTCATGCTGTGCTCTAATTTCATCTTGTGGCTTTTGCCACTTTTATAAGCTCAACATTATTATTGCTTTTTCTGCCACTTAAGTTTAGCTCACCGTTAACCTATTTTAACATAAATCTAAGAACAAGTTTTTTTTTTCGTGCTCTTTTTAATTACTGCCACGTTTTTCCAATCCCCTTCATAGCCAATTCATTGCCGTCGCTTTGTTTTTGGCTTTAATATCACTTTCATTATTTATGTGCCTGAATTTCTCAGCCTCGACCAAAAATGGTGACTGTAAGAAAAAAAAAATTAAGAAAAAAAGTGAAACAATGACATGCACTCATATAAATAAAAATGTCGGAAAGAATTTATAACATGCAGTTTTTTTTTTGTATATTTTTTGTATATTTTTTTGAAGCTAATTATTTTTGCCACAAGCAAAAGTTACGCATAAATTAAAACGTGACCTACTTGTTGAAAATATACATATACATTATAATGCTATAATTTAGTAAGTTGTGATATCATTAATTTTGTAGCTTTTGAAGTAATTTTTGGTTGTCTGTCATTGAGCTATTTTAGATTAATTTTGTAGTTTTGTAAATTAAAAATATGAATTTTTGAATGAAACAACTTGTGTTCGTACGAATTCCAAATGTGCTTAGAACTCTGCTGCAGCTAACAATTGCCTTGGACTGACAAAAGTACTGAGTACTGCAATGTTTATTGCCTTAAAAATGGTTGTGTTATGTTATTTATCGTTCGTCACACGCATGGCTTCAATATTTCTTCACTTGCCAAAAAAAACACAACACAAAAATATGGAATACAATGCAAATGTTCGATATCATAAAGTCAAAAACTAAAAAATTGTATATTATTTTTCGCGCAATTCAAGGCCGAATGAACTAAAACAACAATAAAAATTTCAAAAAAAAAATTTGCAATAATAAAAATAACATTTAAAGTTCGCTCGTGAGGCAAAAATATTTTGTGTTCGAATCGATTGTGAAGCGTGAAATTCATTTTTTGAATATTAAAGAAATAAACAAATCGCGCAAAAGCCAAAACGAAAACGATTTAACAGAAGTAAAGGTGCTATAAGAGGCAACCCAACTGTCTGGCTTGATTAATGTCTGTGCACACAAACTCACTACTTTGTACTTTGTTGTTGTTGTTTTTTTCACCAGCAGTTAAGGAGTAATTGTATAAAACGTGCAAATACAACAATTTGTCAATACAGTTTTTGTCGTCTTTGCTAAGGCTTTAAAAACAATACAAAAGTAAAACGTTTGTGTTGGAGGTTAAATGGTTTGATTGCGTACCAAAACAATTTTTAAACGCGCCAACATGAACCCACACAAAAAACAAGTCAACGCGACTCAAACTCGACTGTCATTGTCACAAATATACAACAACAACAACAACAAAAACAAAGGTAATCAAAATCCATTAAATACAGCTAAATATGCACATGTCTTTAAATAAGCCGCGACTACATCAACACCTACACAATTGTACAGCTTACCTAAAAAATAAACGCCAAAAGTAGGAGTTTATATATGTATATAAGCCATAACAACTAATTGGTATGAATGGTCTTGCATTCATAAATTACACAAATACAGATATAAATTGTAGATACAAAGATTTGTTGTCATTGTTCGCATTTTTAAGAATCGTGCGCTAATGCAACGTCGCATTGATTGATTGATTGATTGATTTCAGGCGCTTTTTTTTGAGTTTTCTAAAGTGTTAAATTTGGCTTGTGCTTAATGCGAACCGCACAAGCGAATATATAAGCAAAATAAAAAAAAATACATGAATTTCGTTGCATTGTTCAGTGTTGCTTCAACTGAAGCGTCTAATTTACACATTTAAACGCATGGCAGCTTCTTACATTTTATACAATTTGTGCTTTTTTTCGTTTTTTTAGTCTTGGCATTTTAATATGTAAATTATTCACACAATAATAATAATAATGAAAAGGAAAGGAAATAAAAAAAAAATATATATATATATATAAGAAGAAATCTCATAAAAATTAATGCAAGCGTCAACATGAGTTTATATGAGTTATTTTCGCTTTTTTTTTTCTTGCTACTTACATATTATGTTGGCCGTTTGTTGTGCGCACAATGCGCATGAAGGATGCGTTGGTGGCGGCGTAACAAGAGGAAGTGGTGGCAGCGACATTAACTGCAGCAATGTTCATGTTCAAATATGTGGCAGTCTTTTTCGTTGTATGTGTTTTTGCGCTTGCTTGAAAGTCGCAAAAAAAAGATACAAAAAATGAACTCATAAAATTTTAAAAGGCACTGTCGAAAAAATGTGCAAAGAAATGCCACGCATCGTTTGTGCGTTTTCCCGTTTTGCTTCTTTTTCGTTGATTCAATATATACTTTTTTCGCTTTCGAACCAAATGGAAAATGCATAAAATTTAAGTTTAACTTGTTCGCTAAGGTTCTTTATTTAATAGCTGCAGATAAAAGTTTGTAAATACAATGATTTCAAGAGGTAAACTTCAACTAAGAATGCAATTTATTATTGAAAAATAAGTTTCAATTTAATGAGTTTTATGTTTGAGTACGAATATTTTTCATTTCAAAATGAAAATAATTTTAGCGAAAATGCCATTTGATTTAAAAATCAAATATAAATTTATAAATTATGAAAGCGGAAACTGCAAATAATTTTTATAGTTGCAAATAAGTCCTTCAATTTCATTTGATATCAATTTATGCATAAATTGCTTTTCTATGTTTTATAAACAACGTTTTATTCTTTTTGAAATTTTCCAACTCTAGTCAAGTCAATCAAATATGAGCTCATATTAGTCGTCGTTGATTTAATCTAATGCTTGACCTCTTTTAAAAAAAAATTTGTGCAAAATTCAATTCAAATTAATAAAAATTGTTTAAATAACTTAAATTATATACCTAACAGAATCGACAATGACACACGCACATAAGATTGGTAATAGCATGGGATCTCTCGAATATATGTACATATATACTACACAGCATAGATGCAATTGTGACAGCTGCCAATTTCAATCGAGCAAATGTCAAATGTGTGTGCTTGTTGTTGATGATGCTGCTATTCAACGCTGACAGCATGAATGGCAAACAGGCAGACATACTGAGTCAAACTGACTGACTGACTAACTAACTGACTGACTGAATGTTGCTGTTGAATATAGTTTTGTATCGGCATATATTTCTATATTGTATACAGATAAAGTACATTCATAACATTAACGATGAATAATCAATGCATAAATTATATATATATAAAGATAAATTAGTGTAAATTCATAGATACATTAAAGCGGGTGTAGATTTATTGCTGTTTGACAAGTTGTACTAAATAAATCAATGAGATTAGTCACGGGCATGTGCAATGCAGTGATTCAATTAAAAGCCGCTGGGCAAATTGGCTTAAACGTCAACAACAACAATAACAACAACAACCACAGAGAGTAGTGTATTTATCTAAATTATAATAATTAAGTCATTCGCTATGTTTCAATTAACATCATGTTTTCTTTTGTTCTTTTCGCCTTTTAGTTTGCGTCACTTTGTAATTAAAGCTTAAAATTTATGAACCTGCGATTTCCAGAATCCTAAAATGGTCATAAGTTGTTGGCGTTGTTAATACTTTGTTTGGTGTTAGTCAAGCCAGCACAGGTGGGCGTGCAAGAAGAGTTAAACAGAAAGCCGCAAAAGTTAAAAAACGAACTGCGCACAAAATTATCAATGAACAAAAAAAAAAAAAAAAAAAAAACAAACTAGGAAAAAAAAGTATATTTATCTTTTAATTCATTAACAAGTTTTGTGTTTGCGCTTTTATGGGCATAGTGAAGTCGGCGAAGTTGTTAGCGCTCAGTTTGTTAGATTTCATTATACTTTTTGTTTTTGTTTTTGTTTTTGCGTTGGTTTTGATAGGCGCTTTCCTAATGCAAATTGTCAAGTTGATTCATAAATTTTTATAACAATTCATAATAATTTTGTGCTCGTTCTCGTTGTTGTTGTTGTTGCTTAGAAAATTAGTATTTCAATTGAATCGCCAACGTTAAATTGTTAACGCCGTTTATGGCGTTGCAGTCCAATTTTGGTGTCTGTGTAGGCAAATGTTGAAGTATCTTTTTGTTTTGTTTTTTTTTTGTATTATTTGTTCTTTGACAAATATAGAATGCGTTGGTTGATTGTTTTTTATGCTTCTAAGAATTGTCTTTTTTTTTTTTTCATACAATCATATATTTTAAGTATTATTAGTATCGTTACTAACCATTCAAATGATTGGTTGTGTCAAATGTCTGTAAGAAACAACAAAATGGCAAAATGATGATTATTAAATAAAAAATATGCTATTCAAGGTTATTGATTCATTTTTTTTTGGTGTTTGCCATGGTTATTGGTTATGCCAAAAACAATGTTTGTTGACACAAAGGATTATGTTTTTTTTTTGGCATGTCTGTGACGTCAGACTTTGTCTTACAAGAAGTTTTACCATATGGTATTAAAATGTAAATTATTTTTTGAGCAAAGTTGTGTTTGAAGACAGATGAGTGAAGATTTGCCGAATCGGACTATTAAAATATATATTTCTTAGTTTTTCCTTTCGGTTTCTTTACCAAAATAACTCAAGATAATCGTAAGAGGTTTTTATATGGAAAATTTAAAGTACTCTTTAATCGCTCAGCTCATAAACAGTGCATAAAACACATTTCACTATTTTAATTTTTTTTTTTCGCTCATCTTAAGCCAAAATAACCAAAAATAAACGTTGTAAATTATTCATTTTTTGTCCTCTTATGTTCATGTTGTTTTTAATGTAAAATGCAAATGATGTGCGCTTCAACGATCTTATTATTGTTTTTGGCTTGGCCCTTTCGACACACACACACATACACAGAGACACACATGGTGTAGCAAAAAAGCGGAGGCTGTCCTACACAAGAGAATTTGTGCCAAGTTGTGCTGTGCTGATGCAGCAAACTATATTTAGCGTTGTTTTTGGCATATTGCTGTCAATAAATTGTCAAATTTTATGCCAATGCAAAAATGTTGGCAAACGTTTATGCCATAAAATCGCCTTCCGCTTTCTTTATGCACGTTACGCGCCATGACGCTGAAAAACCAAATAGCTTGGGTGTGAATGATAGATAGAAGTGCTAGAGGTGTGTTGATGATGAAAGGGTTTGTTTTTAGTCATTTAACTTATGAGATAATATCTATTTAAATATTATAGAACAATAACGTACAATACAAATCAATTGTTGTTGTATGTTAGTTGGAGAAAAGTATAATTTTGACATATTGGCTTGTCTCATCAACTTTAACTACATCATCATTATTATTATTATTATCATCATTATCATCGACATCGTGAGTTTTGTACGCCAAATGCATTTTAGCATATTTAACGAGCTGCAATTGTTTCTCAAAGTGGTTGAACAGAATGCAACAAGTCAGCCAGCCGACATGTTGATATTATCAATTCGCTGTCAAACAACGGGCGGCGGCCTTGATCAATTTTTATATTTCTGTACTTGTTTCATATCGATGAATAGCTTACGATTGTGTCATTTAGTAAAGTGTAAATTTTAGGTGAGCCACACGTTGAGGTCACAAAACTGCATAATGCCAACTACTTGCCTACTTGCTAATGACAAAATATGCCATAATTATTTATATATTTAAATGTTGGCTAATAAATGATATCATTAAATGATGAGATTAGTAAAGATTTACAAGCGCAAAACAAGAAGAAAAATTAATGAGCAACGTTTTTCTATGATGACATTTCTCACGCTTTTAATGTCGCTTTTATGCAATTTATTTAGTTTATAATAACAAATTACTTGTAATTAAATGTTATTTACTTAACATGACAAATCGCGCACGAAAACTTCAATTTATAAAATGTTAGTGAGATGAATCAGACCGGCCGACAAGCACAGGTGTTGCGCTGCACAGGTGAGGTGCGTGCCGGTATAGAAATGTGCGTTTTCACAAAGCAACAAAACATTTAAACAAGTGTAGCTAAGCCGGGTCGCCTTTTGTTATTTGTGTTGTTGTTAAAAAATTGTGTTTGATAATTTAATAATTGTGTTAAAGCATCAACATAATTGTTGGTTACGCTTGTCGTTAACAGCGTACTTAACAAAAGAGAGAGCGAGAAAAGAGAAGCGCAAGAGAGAGAGAGCGCGAAAAAATAATAAACGACTGCACAATGAAATTGCTTGAACGTGCTGCAGTTCATGCAGCTTGATTTTTAACGTGTTGTCTGTCTTGGCTGACAACCAAAGGAAACCAATGATCGGCGACGTTGATGAGCACGACAGTGCATGAAATCATAAAGTATAATTTTTGTTACTTGGCTTATTTTGGCGCTGCCAAAGGTTAATGCACTTTACACATTTGTTATACTAAAAGCATTAATTTTATTTCTCTTTTCTTTTACTTATAGAAATTGCGCGCGTTCGTGCTTCATTGTTTCAAATAAATGGCGTCAAAAAGGAACCACTTACATTGCCAGAACCCGAAGGCGCCGTCGTTACATTAAATGAAAAAGTCTATGTGCCAGTGCGCGAACATCCAGATGTAAGTATAACAGAAACAATCAAAAGCCAACAACAACAACAATAATAAAAATGAAAAGAATTTATTGTTTAAATATTACTTTGAAGAATAACTCAAGTGCTATTTACTTATTTTTGTTGCATGATCTCATAGCATTTTTTTTTTATTTTTAATTACTCAATTATAACAGAAGTCAAATAAAAATAATGAACAAGAATCATTGACTAATTACGAGTTGAATTAACAGCAACACAACAACAACAACAACGAGTATAGAAATTGAGCGTTTGTACAAACACCAAAAAATTGCTCCAAAAAAAATAAGTTCATTATGCATAAAAAGCAATCAAAATGTGTGTGTGACAGCAAAAGACAAAAAGCAATAGAATAAGAAAAAAAAATCTATTTTAGTTTGATCGTAAAAAAAAAAACGAGTATAATAAAAATGAAAAGTAGAAAAATCAAAACTGGGCGCATTTGAAACGCTTCCGCTAATTAGAATTGACAACAACGTCGGCTATGTGCGGAGACAACGTTGCTGTTGCTGTTGCTGCTGATGATGATGACGATGACGACAACAGCAGCAGCGCCGACGACGACAATCGATCGTCAAAGCGTGTGGCGTGCGCCATTGCCGCCTTCATTTTACTTTGACTGCTGCTGCTGCTGCTCAGCTTGACTTCACTCTCACTCCCCGAAATCAGTGCCAACAACGTTTGCTTGTTGACGTTGCTGCTGACTTGGCTTGCCTTGCCCGTCCGTCCGGCCGTCCGTCCGCCCGCCTGCCATGTTTGACACGCTGTTGCCGCTGCTGCTTTGGCTGCTTCGGCTGTCCGTGTTCAATGAAGCTCAATGAACAAATGGCACACCGGAAATCGCTTTAAGGTGTGCCGACGACGCTTCACTGAAGATTGCGCGTACACGGCTTGATGTTTGTTGCTCTCTTGCTGTTGTTGTTGCTTTTGCTCTTGCTATTGCTGCTGCTGCAACAAATGGGCGGTTATGTAATGCTTTACTTTGTATGTTATTGTCTAAGATTACGACACGCAAAAAGCCTAAAGATACACAAACACACACACACACACACACACACACTGATGTACGCGCATGCACATAAAATGTACAAATAAGTAGCAGAACTCGTTCATGGCAAAAGCAAAAGCAAAAGCAGCTGCCATTTGAGATTCTTAGCGGGCGCTAATGCGTAATACATAAGACTTATGTTGTTGTTGTTGTTGTTGTTAGCTTAAAGCTATGAAATGAAATATTTGGGTTAGTCAAAATCAGTGAAGCGTTTAAGGAAGTAATTTGGCAGTTTGGTGTTTGAATTTTTATGCTTAGTTTTTTTTTTTTTCATTCTTTTAGTATTAAAAAAACATTTCAATTGAATTAAGTTTAGTTTTATTGTGACCCAAATTTAATTTGTTGTTGTTGTTGTTGTCGTTAATGTATCACTCATTTGAAAACAAATCTATTTAGTGAAGTGATCTATTATTGTTGCTGTTGCAGCCGCATCACATTAGCATTTAAATACTAAAGCAACATATTAAATGTACAAAGTTTGACATACTTTAATTAAAATGCATGAATATTTCCCATACTCACACACACACATAGTCGCACACTCACACAGTTGTGCTTGTATGATTTGCAGTTGTGGCTAATTGCAAGTTGTGAGTGTAAAGCAGCTGTTAAAATATGCAACTAAATGGCGCCTCTAATTGCAAGTGACGTTTATGTCGCTACATACATGTGTACATACATGACAACTTAATTTAACTCATAAATGCGTAATGTTTGAAAGTCTTTTATGTTACAAATACAATATGTGCGCCTGAAGACGTTAATACGCGTTATGAACATAAAATGTTAATGGCCTAATTTCGCGTATAGAATACTTAATGCTCTGATTTATAAAACGAGTCGCCAATCACTTATAATTGCAAGTAACTGAAACCACCAACAAACAAAAAAGAAACTTGAAAAGAGCATAATACGTTTTTAATATGTTTTGAGAACATTTGATAAATCACAACTTGGTCACTCACACCATAAATGTGCGCCTCGGCCCTGCCCGGTCACTTCATCAATCGGCTAGCCAATACGTCGTGAATTCAATTTAATTAAGGCAACTGGCTTAAAAATTAATTTGCAAAATTATACAAGCAGAAATAATAAATCGCTATAGCATTAAACATGCAACAACAACAAAATTAAAAACAGAAAAATTCAGCAAAACAGCGCGCGTCGCATTAAAGAGATTTCTACATCTTTTACTTCTGTTCATCATTTAAATTTTTCGTCTTTTCTGCTTCTCCATGCCTTAATACAAAATGGCGTGCATCAGTCAAATTAGATTAAATGAACTAATAAATTTCAAATAACATATCCTAAATCAAAAATGTTTCTTTTGGTTATGGTGTATCTTTGAAATTTAAACAAACAAAAATTTCGACAAGTTGAATTTTTGTATTTTTTGGTTTTTTCTTCAACGCCAATTCGATTAATTCTGTGATTTATAATCGCTTGCAATATTTTCATTTCTTCACGTTTTTTGTTGTTGTTGTTGGCAATGTTTTCGAAGGCTGAAATATGATTTCAGGTGTTTTTATTTTCTTATAAAATGTTAATTTTTCTTAACATTTCCATTTTCGATTTTTGTTTGTTTTTTTTTTGGCAATAATTATTTTTATTATTTTTTTTTTTAAGTTCTCATGTTATTGCTACAATGTGCGGGGGCGTTAAAGCCACAAGATATTTTTATTAAATCATTTGGCTTATTTCTTGCTAAATAGCAAAATTCCGCTTACAAAAAGGCACTTTTAATAAGTATATTGTTTTATATCACAATCAGAACAATATGCTGTCGTCTATACAAAGTATAGTATGATTAGTATTTCGTATATTTAATAAATTATAATAGTTAAATAATTTGAACACTAGTGAGTCTGCAATCTTTTAAAATCGTTCTTGAAATCAGCAAGAAATAAATTTTTTTTATGTATTTTGGTTATGAAAGAATTTGGCCTATGAAATAAAGTGAGAACTTTGAGGGGTTTCTTTTTTAAAGTAAATTAAAAAACAGCATTATATACGCCTATGTTGCAGAAGATAGCACAACACATGCAGCATTTTAATATTAAGCTCGAAAACATTGATTGAATGGCGCACAAGACTAAATTCTTAAATTTTCATTATAGCAGAGCGGTTGTTTACATGCAGGGTATTTGGCATGCGAACACAATCGTCTGCAGCATTCTTACTTGCTACTCAAGCATTTTATCTTATTTTCTTTTGTTTTTCATACTTTGGCGTTTTATTTTTATAATTTTTTTTTTTTTTTTTTGAATCTTGTAAATATTAGAATTGCCTTTGAATAAGAATGTATTTGTATGTGTACAATATTTACATCAATTACATGAACAGCAACAAAAGGCATTAAAACAGCAACAAATTTCAGAAATGCGTAGCATTTTCATTTGAATGAGTGTTGTTTTTAGGCTTGCTTCGTGTTAAGTGATTTAAGCGATACAAAATAAATATTCAAAAATTTTGAAATAATTTCCTTGAAGAATTACAAATGGTGTTTTGTTAAATTTTTTTTGTTTTCTATTTCTGTGAACTGTGAGTCATGCACTTATATAGTGATTTTTTTTTTGTTATTTTAAATTAATTGCAGCTTTTTTTTTTATCTTTTTCTGTGCGTTGCATATCAGAGGAAGATGAATTGACAATGACATAACTCGAAACGATTTATTCAAACTTTAATATTAATAAACAAGTTGACAGCTTTTAAAATTTGTCAAATGAAAATAACATGTCAGCTCATTTATATATTTTACATTGTTGTTGATGTTGTTGTTGTTGTTGAATTACACAGACAGCAAAGCATAAACGCATTTGATTGTCGTTGTTTTTGTTTTTGTTGTCGCGTGTAGCTATTGTCCAATAGACAAAGTATCTGTAACTGAATGAGCGCAGTACAACTTAATTAAAATGAACGGCCATGGCTGCTGCAACAGCTCAACATCAAGATCAGCATCAGCACCAGCATGAAGGCATGACAACAACATGGCAATAACAAAATGTCAGCGCAAGACAACAAGAAAGCATATTAATAAGTTAACAATTAATTACTGTGCATTTTAGCGCATATTGTCGCCACTTATCTGTGCATTGAATTGACTCAAGTTGAGATGCTTTTGTTGTGCAATTGTTGACAATATTTAAACATGTTGCTTGGCATGGCGTGCGTGTGCATTATGAGTGACAAATTGCGATTTTTTTGTGCTTATAATTTTAGTCAGCGCAATGACAATGTATCTAGATTGATTATTGTTCATTTGACACTGAATAGAATAGTTTGATGTTGTGCGTAAAATGCACTTATCATATCTTAAATTTGTTTCATAAAAACAGTAGTTAGCTGTGTGCATCATTAACTTAACTTTTTTTTTTTTTTGTCATTATGTTAGACGCAACAAATCGTCAGCTTACAAAAAATGCTTGTAATTTTGAACACAAAACCGCAAATTACTCATATCCATAAAATTCTAATTGAATATACATTTTAATGGCAATTTTTCAGTAATTGAGTATCACAATCCATTTTCAGCTAGATGGATTTTTTATGTGCTTGTCAAACTTTGATTTATTTTTCCCGTGTTCGATAAACACTATTTTTTTTTTTTATTTATTTGTTGTTGTTGTGTGTATTTGTAAGCATGCGACGGCCGCGCTTAATTATGTGTAATCTATTTGATCTAAACCGACACTTAAAACAAACTGACCGTACGGTCTGTCGCACGAGCAATGCAAGCAAGCTAGAATAGACTTTAAATTATTTAAAGCTCATACTGGTGTCAGCATTTTTCCGCCAATTAGATAGAAAAAAAAAAAATTGAAAATCCCTCCTCACCATTATACCAAATATATATATGTACATTTGTCGGCATTGACTATGAAGATGAAATGCTGCAAAAGAAGAACAACAAAATTTATTGGAAAATCAAGAATTTTCTTTTAATGGGAAATTTATAACGATACCGCACGCACATACAATAAAATTCTTGCTATTCTCTGATTTGCAAATAATCTTTTGAATTTATTATTGTATAATATTTATAATAGAATAGATGGTAAAGTATATGAATAAGAAACTTACATGAATTGTATTGAAAAAGGTTGTATTTGAATAGGCTGAGCTTTGTTGGTTTTCAGATAGTGTTGGCTGCGTGACAAGTTAGGCTTTTGTCATTTCAAGCACGTTGAGCACGCTTATTTTACGCTCTTCATCTAGAGACTCTACTCAAACTTTAAGTTTATTTTCAACTGTTAGTTATTATTGTTGAGCACGCTTTTATTTGTATATGAAATATTCTAGGCAAATCTTAAAGAATATCTTTTCGTGAGTTTCGAAAATTTGGGCAAATCAAAGCACGCACAACTCTAACCCGTGAATGTGCTGTGTGTACATACATACATATGTGAGACTATGACTTTTTGAAAAGGCAGTTGCCTTACCAGACTTAATGGTGCCTGCTGCTCTGCCATAATAACGCATTGAAATAAGCAGCTTTCCTCGTTTGTTCTTTTCATATATACATGTACATTTACCTACAAATATGATGATGGTCTCTGTGAAATATAAATTTTGAATATGAACATTTGGCAATTATGCTTTGAATTTATATATATTTTACTGCCATGGTTACATGTTACATGCAGCCAATGTGTGTATTTAGGTTGCCTTTAGAAAAAGATTCGCAGTTCCTCATTGTGTTATACAGACTCGCTTATCTGTTTGTATTTGATTTGGTATTCTCAACTCATTTAGTCTTATCAGTTGAATCTTCTCTACCTTATTTTGATTGTAAAATTGAATTATAATAAATGTTTGTATGTTCTAAGCGCCGCTGCTCCATCATTTGTTTTTGTTGGTTTTTTTTTTTTTTGCAACTCTTATCGCACCCTTATCAAGGTAAACAATCTTTGTGGTGTTTTTTTCTTTTTTTTTTTTTTGTTTGTTAATTTGTGCTGTTTAACAATCTTAATGCTCAAGTACATTGGCAAATACTACTAGCAAAGCTTATCGGTTTACCTTACAAAAGATACAATACAGAAAAAAAAAGAAAAGAAGGGAAACAACTTGAATGTTGTTTGTGTATTCTGTTTGTTGTGCAGTTTTTGTTTCAAGTCTCATGCTCAAGTAGCAATCATTCGTTACGCATAATTACGGTTCTTCTTTGCTTTTTGCATTGAGTTGAGTTGTATTTATTTTTAATATAAAGAATTTTTTATTTTAAGTTCATTTATTGATTGAAGTTATTTTTTTTTGCTAACATTTCCGCTAACATTTTCACTTTCAAAATTTAATGCAGCAGTTGTTTATTTTACTTGTAAATGAAAATGTAATTATAAAGCAAATTGAATTTGCATTTGTTTTGCTTGGCAAGAAGAACAACTTGTAGCTCATGAATGTTTAAATTTGGCTAGTTATTTATGCAATGCGTGAATAATATGCAAATGCGAATTTAAATTCGGTAATTTCGTGTGTTGCAACAAGTATTTTTAGCGGCCAACGCATGTGTCCTTTTTTGATATGCAAATATTTAAAGGCAAACAACAGTTTAACCGAATTTTGTGCCATTGAAAAAATAACACCAAATATACACGAGTTAGGCGCTTCTCTATATACATTACGCTTATTACCTTCCTTTGTGCACCTTATACATTGACAAAAAACAAGTCGTAGACGTTTAAAAATATACAATTGTTTGTTTTTCAATTGCATATGTTAATTAACTAATTACTGGCTGTGAATTGTATGCCAAGAAGAAACCAGTTTTGCACACCCACACAGAAATTTAGATTTCTTTTGAAGTTGCCCACAATGTTATTTGCTTCGTTGTGCTTCGTTGTAAATATTTAGAAAATTTTGAATATGTTATTTACGCCAAGTTTGTGCACCTTGGCATCCTTTGCATTTTAGTGGCAATTAAATTATGAACTCTCTGCTACTGCCTTGCTTATATACAAAGCCAAAATGTTGTTAAAGACAAAAAAAAGTAATGCAATACTATGGTTTTTATTTGTTTAGTTAACTTGCCAGCAAGCTCAAGTTAATTGAAAGCCAGTCTGTGCTTGTGGTTGCAAGCTACTCGTAATTGAGTGTCTGTCTGGGTTTCAGTGGTGCACGGTAAGCAAGTGCTGTCTTTGAAAAGCGTTTTATAATTTGCCACCCAAAAATGGTTGTGTTGTATTTTGCTATGCCTCTCAGTTGCACAGCACATAAACAGTGGCACAGTAATTTTCACTGTTTAGTTTTTTTTTTTTATAACTGCGAACTGTGCAATTTCAATGAATTTCGATCACAATCGCAACAATTTGAGAAACAAAGCTTGACAGTGTTGGCGTTTGTTATAATTGTTGTTGTTGCTGTTATTGTGAAACTGCATCATCACCGTGTCAATACAAACAAAACTGCACAACACATCACATCGTATCATCACAACAATTTAGAGTCAACTAAACGAAGCGTTTCAAAGGTTTTTTTTTTTCGTTTTCTTGTTCGCAATAATTGACAAACATTGTGGGTGCTTTGAGTTGCTTACAATAAGCGTGTCTTAATACTTTTAACACACTTGTGTTATATATATATTTTTTTTTGCATCAAATTGTTTAATAGACTAATTACATGTGTGTGTTTTTGATTTATTAATAGTTAACAAAGAAAAATGCACATTCAATTTTCATTTTTCATTTTTATTCAATAATAATTTACAAATTCTTTGCTTATCGCTTTATTTATGTATGTGCAACAGCAAAGTTATGCGTTATTGTGTAGTATACCTTGAGGCGCGTCACAGATTATTTTGTATTTTGCAGTGGCTTTACAGTTAATAGCGCACATTAAGATAATGGAAAAATGTTATGTTTGCCATAAAAACAAAAATGATTTAGCAAATCGCATTAAACAAAGTCGCTGATTGATTAATGTGTATGCCAAAAGTGCATTTGGCTAATCATTTTTCTGACAGCTTATCTCAATACATACTTATATGCAACATTTTAAACTAGAGAGCAGCATTTAAAGTTTAGACAATCAACTCGACACGTTGTGATCTCTTCAATTGCTTGTGTCTATCTATCTATCTATCTGTCTAGCTGAATGACTGACAGTGTGTCCGTTTAACTGATTGTCTTCGATAGTATTATGATCATGTACAGTTGAGCATCTTGCATTTGTATGGCATTTCAAATGCTTAGCTTTAACAACTACTCATGCTATATTATTGCCTGCTATTGATTGCCTGTTCGTGCCAAATTTAGATAAACGGACGTGTGTCGCCTTTGGCTATCTTTTTTTGTTGTTATTTTTAGACAGCTTTGTTGTATTTTTTTTGTTTTTCGACGTTTCGGTTTTTTTTCTACTTGTATTATTTTCAACACATCATGCAAATTTGTTGTTATGTGTAAAGTAATAATTTTGATTTTGAATAATTGTCAGCATTTTTTTATTGTGTATATTCTTAGCCATTGTTGTACCGAAAAAAAGGGGGAAAAAAAAGGCAAAGTTAGTCATAATTTTTCAACACTTAAAGTTGTTGTGACAGGTTAATTCGTTTGTGATTTAAGCTGAGCTTTGAGTTGATCTAACGATCAACTGTACGACACAATATTGACCTTGCCTTGACTGCTTCATTTTCTATGGCAATTGATTGCAATCTGCATACACACACACACACACACACTCATACACAATTGTTGACCTAAATTTGTAAGCAAAATCATAAAAAATCAATGATTAATTTGATTGTTATTAATTTGTATTTGTTTTCTTTTTTTATCTTTACAGTTCAACTTTGTTGGCCGAATTCTGGGCCCGCGCGGCATGACAGCAAAACAGTTAGAACAAGAGACTGGTTGCAAGATTATGGTACGAGGCAAGGGCTCCATGAGAGACAAAAAGAAGGTGAGTCAAAATTGAGAATTTATTTCGAAAAATGAAAAAGAAAAATTTATATTTCCGGCCATTTTGCAATTATTCTGACTGCCAATTTGTGTATTCAATGCACTTGCTTAGTTTTGAGCCAAAGTAATAAACACGATTAACACATTAAAAATGCTTGTAATAAAAATTAATGCATCTTATATACATATGTATGTGTGTATGTATGAGCGTGTTTGTCATATTTAAATGCTAAATGGAAATTTGAATGTTAAAATTTTCTTTAAATTTCTTTTCTATTAGAATTATTACAACTATTAAATTATTACGAATCGGGAATTATACAAATACACACATAGAGATTTACTAAAATTAGCGTGCAAAGTAAACTTTTATGTATTTTGATAGTCATGTGTTTATAAGAATGTGGGCGTGTCACATTATAAGTGGAAAGAATAATTTCAAATTTGACATTGGAAATGAGTTTGTTATGCAAGTCAACACACACGTATTTTATTGCCTTGTCTTCGTTGCTGATGAAATAATTCTTTTGTGCAAAAGGTAAAGTCTGTTGAAGGAGATAAAAAGTAATGCATATCATTTACATACTCATAAGTACTTGTATGTGTTTATATTCTATATAATATGGAAACGTCACCTTTGTCATGCTTGAGTCATTTTGGTGGGCGAACTGAAAATGTCAGTGTGTGTGTGTGTTTGTTGTGCATAGGAGGTATGACTGTGCGGCATAATAAAATTGACTTTAATCTATTAAGAAATTGGTGAAAAATAAATAATTTCTTTATTTTTTTGCCATCAATTAAGCTTTGCAAAAAGTAAATGACAGTTTAAGAAGCAGAAAATAAATGTTCTTTTGAGCAGCTCGCAAATGATGACACTCTGCAATGCTTTGAACTTTTAAGAAATTGTATATAATACATACGCATGTATGTGTGTCTTAGCTCAGTCAAATAAAATAGATAGACATGTGACTTGACTATAAAACACATGCCATGCCATCAACGTGAAATTGCTGCAAAGGCATGAAGTAAATTTAGATAAAATCCAGCAGCTAATTCGTATGTTGTTGTTGTTGTTGTTGCTGCTGCAAGTGTCAAATTAAGAACTGTCAAAAATTGAAATTCGTGGCACAAAAACGGAAAAACAACACTTAGTTGACAGCATAAACCAAACTAAATGCGCTGCTTAAGTAAAGAATGTTATACGGTTCTTAGTTTAGTTGTGTGCTTTAAAAACAAAAAATTTAAAAAAAAAATAAATGAATTGAGGCCACGCGAATGCATTCACCTACAGCAAAGAAAAAATGCAGACCGCAGACGACAACAACGACAAAATAAACACATTTCTCATCTGCTACACGCGTTGAGTGGGTGAAGCAGCACAGCCGAATAGCCGAAAAAAAAAAATAGACAGCCAGGCAACAACACTAAACAACAGCAATACGAAATGAATGGCTAACAAAAACCTCAAGCCAAACATATTAATTTTTTAACGGCTAATTGCAATTCTACTGCGACTGCGATTGTTGTGTCAGCAACGACTGAGGATGCTACGACTGCTACTTCGCTGCTTGGCCTGCCTGACTGTCAGCCAACATTTTAACAAATGAGTAATGCGAAAAATCAAAGGAAAACCAAAAAAATAAAACGAAATCAAAGAATATTTGTTTTTTTTACGATTCATTGTTAGAATATTTTCGGCTTCGTCGTCTCCGTCGTCGTCGTCTTTGGTTGATGTTAGCGAAAGCAATGCTGCCTTCGTCATTCAAAGCGTGAAATGATAATTGTATCATTTGCTTATTTACTTGGCTGGCAATACTGGGAAAACTGTTGCGTTTTCCACTTTTCACAAAGCGTTTCTGTTTTTTTTTCGTTTTATTTAATTATATATTATATTATATGTATGTATAAATACATTTGTTGCTACTGTATTGCTGATTCAGCGTTGATGACTGCCACGGCAACAACGCTGCCGGCAACATACGTTTGAGTTGTTGTCGTTTATGTGGGCGGCGGTTGACTACACTTTTTTTTTTAGTGCTTCTTTTTCGCTAAATTATCAAAATGTTGCATTCGCGCGGTTATTATAAAATATTATATTTTTTATATATATTTTGGCATAACATTTAATAAATTTTAAACATACAAAAGATACAAAACAAACTGAAAAATAATTGTTGTTATTTTTGTTAATATTATTTTGTTGTCGAGTAAATGAAATTAAATCATCATGGTGTATAAGTGACAAGATATGTGTGTGTGTGTGCATAATAATAACGGTGACTTGAGGTGAGGTACATTAGAGCGCAGTCATCATCACCAACAAGAAGCACAACAACAACAGTCAGCAATATTTGTATGGCATTTTTAATTGACTATAATTTCCATTTGGCACGGAAATCAACTGTCAACCGAATTTTTATTATATTTCTTCATAAATTAATGCATGCAACTATTAAAAATCAAAAAGGTTATATTTTTTTAGTTATGTTTGTCGTGATTACTTTAAGATTTGTTTCGGAAACTGACATAATTATAAATTATATTTTTTTTTTTTTGGTATGCAAGTTGATGTCATTTTAGACAACAAAAATGAGTCAACTTTATTTCAAATTTGAGATGATTATAAATCTAATAAAAAATTTATTAAAAAACATCCTGAAACCTAACAATTTTAGAAGTTCTGCAAGATAATCAAACTTTTTAACAAAACAAACTATCAGGTTGACAACCATTAATATTATCTTCAATTACACTTGCTTAATGATTTTTCCCCTTACAAAAAGTTGGCCGGCAACAAAAAGTTTTTTTTTTTTACTTATTTGTTTTGACTTTGACATATTTTCGACCATGTGTGTTTGTGCGTTTTCTTGAAAAGTTGCCAATAACTTTCACTTTTTTTTTTATTAATTGGCAAGTTATATAAAAGTCTTGTTGCAATACTTGTTTCAAAAAATAACCACTAAGTTTATCTTTTATTAAATGTAAAAACAATTTTTTATTCAATACACAGGAAGATGCAAATCGCGGCAAACCAAATTGGGAACATCTTTCAGATGATTTGCATGTTTTGATCACAGTTGAAGATACTGAAAATCGCGCCAAAGTTAAATTAGCACAAGCCGTGGCCGAAGTACAAAAGTTACTTGTGCCGGTAAGTTTTATTAGTTTATGTATCAGAAAAAAGAAAAAAAATAATAAAAAATTAAAAATAAACAAAATCAATTAATCACAGCCAATGTGCAAATAATGAATGTTTTACATACCTTTTCCTATAAAAAAAAAATTAAATATTTACTCATGCTGCTTACAACTGACAGATAATCATGTATTGTGCGCGACATGTATGTATGCCATACGCCATATATTTGTACCAAATGTAAAGAACAAAACAATGAAAAACAAAATCATAGAAAACCAAGAGGCAATAATTGCTCAACAAAGCGTAAAAGCGTCATAAACAGAATAACAGATGTGAAACTTCTTAGTGTGTAAAACTTTATTTTAAAGCCAAAAACATAAAATGCACAACTTAATGTGTGTAAATGTCAGACAGATTGAGCAATTAGCGCATGTTAGTCGTCTTGTAATACGTGATGCAAAAATTAATCATCCTGCGGTCTGTTTAAAACTTTAGAAAACTTTAAAATCGTTACAGAGTAGTTGATAAAAGTGTATGTAAATTTTGTTAATAGAGTCAAAATGTTGATAATTTAATAAGTCATCATAAATGCACTCAAAGGTTTCGAACATTTCCAAATCAGATAATAAAACTTAGCGAGAAGAAAGAGGCATATATACATACATATATATAATTTTTTCCGGTGTTTGGAATTACACCAAAACTGAATTTCTTACCTTATTAATTGGACTGTGAAATGAACGGAAGGTCAAATGATAAAATAGGCTTGGAATCAAAAGAAAGAAGTTTCACATGGAAATGTTTAAATTTTGAAATTTTGGCTTAAAAAAAAAACAATGTATGGAATTGTATTTAATAGATTTGTTTTTTGCTACGCTCAGTGCCCTTCTTGTTTAATTTTCTTGAATATTAATTTTCTTTTAACACGAAAATTATTAACTAATTTTGTTTTTTTGTGTTTAATTATTATAATTGTTTATTTTATTTAAATTATTAATTTTCTTTAATGTATTGGTTAATACATTAAAACAACAATTTAAACAAACAACACACAATTAAATAAACAATCAACTCAACTGAACTCAATCGTACTAACAGCAAGCTGAAGGCGAAGATGAACTAAAGAAACGTCAACTTATGGAACTAGCTATTATTAACGGCACTTACAGGGATACAACAGCGAAATCTGTCGCTGCAGGTATGTCTGAGTATCTCTCTTGGTAATACATTCTTAAATATACTAATAAAAGAAACAGCTAAGCTTAAAACACAAGAAACAAAAACCAAACCGAAATCAAACAGAACTGAATTTAATTAAGCTTCGAAACTATTTTCCACTTATTTTTTTCTACTTGTATTAAACAACAAACTTAATTTAATTAAAAAATAATAAATTAATAATAATAATTTTGCTAACCAGTGAATATTTGAAAAAAAAACGAGTCAAGAAAAAAATGTTATAATTATTAAATAATAAAAAATGAAATTATTTTTGTACAATTTTCTTCTTTAATAAGCTTGCGAAGAGGAATGGCGTCGTGTTGTTGCTGCCGCCGACAATCGCCTATTGCCGACAGCGCTGCCCGGCCTAGCCACACAAATACGCACACCTGCGAGTGCACCGCTCGGCGCACCCTTGATACTTAATCCACGTATGACCGTGCCCACGTCTGCGGCTAGTATATTGTCGGGTCAAGCAGCGCCCAATGCATTCGATAATCCCGCACATGGCATGATTTTCGCACCCTACGGTGATTATACGAATTACGCCGCGCTCACCGGAAATCCTCTGCTGACGGAATATGCTGATCATAGCGGTGGGTTATTTGCCAGATAAATATTTATATCTTTTTCTATCTTTCTCTCTCTTTCTCTATTTTTCACAATAATTGCAAAGAAAAAAAAATATATATTATAAATATAAAAGAAAATAAGCGCGAAACCAAAAAAAAAAAAAAAAAATGCAAGAAAACCATTAATAAATAATAATTTTATTGCGTTTGTTGTTTTCATATGATTTGATTTTGAAATCATTGCGAAATACGAAACAGAGTAAAAATAAACAAATTATTTATTTTTTATTATGAACGTGCGCCATATATTTTTCATACACTTTTAATATTATAAAACACACTTTATTATTTATTTATTTAACAAAAAGAAGTAAGGGCCAAACATAAAAAAGTTGTAATGAATTGTGCGAAAAATAATAATATTCTTTTCTTTTTAATTGCCATAAATGCGAAAAATAATCATAATATTATTAATATTCATTGTGTTAAAAAAAAAATCAACTTCTTTCCACAACAGTTAGACACATACATCAACACTTAATTACTTGTAGAAAAGAAAGCTTTTTAATACAACATAAAAACTTAGCAGATTGTTAGGCTTTTTTTCAAGCGATAAATTCTAGTATTTTTTCAAATGCAGTATAAACCATTAATGGAGAGTCTATAGTTTTGAACCTGATAGTATTTAAACAATGAAAATGCATTTTCTCTTATATTATTTTTGAATTGAATTTATTTTATTGCATTTAATTTATTTAATTTGTTTTTTATTAATTTATTCTTTGTTTTTATTAATTAAGCATATTTTTCTTTTTTAAATAAGAAAAAACAAGAAGTATTCAAGTGCCATTAAAAACATTTACGGTATTCATGAGAGTGTATCAGAGCAATAGTGTAAAATTGTAATAGAAAAAAAAATTGAACATTTCCAACAACAGATTTATCAGTCTGTCGCAGAATAATTCTGTGTCACTACCAAGTGCGGGCAGTAAACTGAGGCAAGCTAAAAGCTAAACATGAAGCAAGGGTAAAAAAAAGAAAAATTAACAATAAAAACATACGAGAATACATGCACAACTTCAATTAATTGTATTTCTTTTCTTTCTAGTGATATTTTTCAAATAGAAGTCAAGAAGTCATTTTTCCACTTATGCTCTGATACAAGACTTCAAGATTACCGAATTTTATTTTTTGTTGAGTTTCATGCGTCGTGACCTTAAAAGTTGTTAGCCAATGTAAACATTATTTTATTGCGTTATTAATAATCTTCACGTAAATAACATTATTTATTTGCAATAAAATTACTTATTTTTTTTTTTTACTAATTGCTTGAGGTTAATATACACAAAAAAAAAAAAAAAATACAATAACATGCAAACATCGCTAACTAAAAAAAAATATCAACAACCAAAATTTTTCACTTAATAACTTTTTACTCAATATTAAATATTAATATTTTTTATTAATAATTAATAATTATGACTAAACTTAACAAAACGCTTTAACTTCACATTTCTTCAATAACTCAAAAAATATTTTATTAACTTATGTTTTCCTAAATTTTTAATTAAGTAAATTTTTAGAATTTATAACATTAGGTCTGTTCATTCATTCGGCATTTTATTATTTAATTTATAAAAAAAAAGAATTATAATTCTTTTAAACAGGTTTCAGAATCGATTGTATAAACGAATCTTACACCTAAAAGAATCAGCAACAATAAAATAAAAGTATGAAATGAATGAACAGGCCTAAAGTTAGTTTGATTTTCCTGTTGCAGTTCTGATAATGAATTATCTTATATTATTTTTTGTTGAAATAATTTTTACAGTTGGTCGATATTTGCATGCCGGATCCGTCTTTTGAACTTTAAATCCTTATACAATATACTCGTACACCATTGCAAGATAGTCTTAGTTGATTTTTTTATATGATATATGTATTGAAATATTGTCGATGAACAAGATCCAAGAACCAAGAACAAGCAATACAAAACACTTAATTCACTTATTTAAAGAAATATTAATAATATTTAAATGAACACAGCTTAAGCAAGAAAATATTACAAAAGCAAATACAACAACTCAAAGAACAAATACTCAAAAACACAATAAAAAAAAAAAAGAATAGTTAATGCGACTTGAGAATTGAAAAAAGAAAACAACAAAAAAATAATAATTATTGCTCGATTATTATTGATAATGCTGATGATGAATTTGATTAGTATTTTTTTTTCTCTTATATTTCTTTTCAACGCGCTTCAAGTTTTGATTATTAAGGCGTATATGTACGAACAAATAAAACAAAAAAAAAAATTAATAATATTTTTAAATAAATAAACCTACAAATATTAGGTAAACTTGAAAATTAAAAGAGGGAAATAAGTGATTTTTAACATTTGCGTGTTTTTTGACAGTTTTATTCTAAGAGCAGTTGCAACTTTATATATATATTAATCCTTAGCATATATTTTTGTACACTATTATTTATCTATTATCTATTGTCGTCTTTTGAAGCAAACAAGCAATGAGTATATTCTAGTTAAAGAAAAGAAAAAAATGAAAACAAAATAGTTGAGAATAAAATAACAAGAAAACCCATGAGTATTCTAAAAGCGCTTTCAATTAACATAATATTGATCTGCAAGAAGAAAAGGAAAAAATCATTTATATATATTATTTATTTGTCATGAGTTTCAAATGAAAGTTAATTTCACACGGTGTCGGTTGATAAGAATTTTTTTCAATAGAATTTATTATAGTTTTGTAATATTTACGCTAGAAGTATTTCATTTGCACAAATGTACCTTATTTCGTTATTAAAACGGTTAGCTTTTGTCATTTGCAAGAAAGAAACAAAACCCGTCAGATTTTCTCGACCAAAAAGTGCCATTTAATTGAAGCATTTGCGAACAAAGTGTAAAATTGTAATAAGATAGTTACCGTCGTACTTTTAAATGCATAAACTTTTTACATCTTTATTACCAAGTTCTCTGAGTCGAGTCACTTACAAACACAAACAGTCATATTTAAAGAGGAACACATTTAGTTTTATGTAGTTTTAAATAAAAATTTGCGATAAAAAATCGTGCAATATATGCCTTGAATCAATATGGTGCTTTTTCTTTTAACTTATACTTTTCACAGTAAAAGAAAAAAAAAATATTTTAATTGTATAGTTTATAAGCAGGAAAACAACTCTTTTTGAAACTTTTTAAACCTTTTAAGCTACTTGACATAGTCACAGAAGTTTTTTTTTATAGAGAGCTGAGGTCAGAGTCGTTTCATTTAAATTGTTCTGCTCAGCTTGTTAGGAGTAATGTTGTTAAACACACACAAAACCACACGTGTGTACATTGAGTGTTGATTGAGATTCGTGAAATCAGCTCACCAGCAGTGTCAGTTTGTCTTATAGTATAGATAGTTACAACAAACTAACTTGATTATTGATGTACGTCGTCCAAGTATATTGAAGAAACAAAACAAATTGTGAAGGGAAAGCGAACACTTGTGCACTAGTCAGCAATATTTTTGACATTATTTACCTAAAAAAAAAAATCTTGCAAAACCGTGCGTTACACAAAAAAATCATAAAAAATAAAATAGTTATTGAGTTGAAAAAAAAAGAAGAAAACAAAAAACAGCTGGAAAATGCTAAAGAAGTACTCAAAGTAAGCATAATTTTGTTTAGAAAATAAGAAGTTAAAAATCACTTATTTCTAAACGCGCACAATTACACACAGCAAATACAAATACATTTACAGTAACATGCATACATATACGACTCATTCCAAAGAAACGGGAGTTTAATGAATTTCTTAAATGATTATTTCAAATTGGTATAAGTAAAGTCTTAAAGAAAAGAGAAAAAAAATAGTAAAAAAATATAATAATAATAAAAAAAGTAATAATTTTAGCAACAGTTCCAACAACAGCGCAATATTTTCTAAAATTTAAGTAGGCTAAAGATGAAAAAAGCGGTTTATAATCTATCAATATAGCATATATGTATATGTATAGACATATAAACATATACATTTATACAACTTTTTGTAGTGAAAACAAATATTGTATAACAATTATTTCTTTTTAAACCATAGTTTTTGATTATTACCTTTTTTTATATAAAACTTTTAAAGAAAACAAAACGCACAAAATTTTGATAAAAATATAACTATATAAGTGTATCCGTATATTCTACTAGGCGCCTTAAAGCAACAGCGTCGTTTGGCTAACAGAGATCATCCTTATCAGAGAACGGCAGTCGGGGTGCCGGCTAAGCCAGGCTTTATTGAGATACAGTAAACTGAAATTAAAAAAAAAAAATTAAATCAGAAAAATAATTTTCATAAACAAGTTAAATTAAAATTTTCATTATATTTTTTTTTGAGCCAATAATCTCAGAAAAAAAAATACAACAAAATATTTGCAATCTCGTTCGTGTTTAAGATAAGTAAATATTTTCGTTTAATATTTCATTTCTTATTTCATATTTCGTTATTTTTGGCAATTTTTTTTTTGTGCAAACTCGATCAAAATATAAACCTAGCAGAATTTTCTTAAACTTTATTTTATTTTAATTTTTTTTTTTGTTTAAACTTGCAACGTCCATTAAATTTAAAGCTTACGTAAAAGTTAAAGAGCATAATTTATTTATAAAAAAAAACAAATCTCAAGCCTGGCTTTGTCCGTGAGCAACTAAAAAAAAAAACACCCCATTGACGCAATGATCTGAGAAAGCAGAAAGAATGAACGACATGATTTCATTGATTGATTGATTGATATGATTTAAACCCAATTACAATTTACAGCTCAAACAGGTTAGTTGTGTTTATTTAAGCTATAAATTTTTGTTATTTTGTTCGTTTTTTTTTTGTATTATTTATTATTATTTATCAATTCGTTATTTATTATGAGTTCTGAATTTTTCCTTCTCGTTGTTGCATTCGAAAATATATTGTATCAAAAAAGTAAAATGAATAACTGAATTTCAAGTTTGAGTACTTGAAAAATGCTTTTGATGCAATAGAAATTGTGTAAGGAGTTTATAAATGAAATGAAATAAAGCAAACTTTTTGCTTTGCACTGTTTTGTTGAACCTTTTTTTTAATGATTGAAAAGTTGTTTTTAAAGTTGACTTGTGCCTTTGAATTGAACACGAATTTTTCGAGCAGAATAAAGTAAGTTTAATAAAGAAAAGCAATTAAAAAAAAATAGTTTGTAATTTTAGTTTATAAAAACAAAAATGCAGAATTAAATAAAAGTTTATATATATTTTTTATTATGATTATTTTTATTATGTATCAAAATGTGTTATTTTAAGCCATATTTTATTGTATTTAAGTACGAAAAAAGTAAAAATGAAAAATCAAATTTAAAATATTTTTTGTATATCCAAGTGTTTTTTGTCCAAAATAAAGATCAATGACTTTTGTTAAAATGAAAACAAAAAGAAAACAACAAAAAAAAATACAAAGTTTTTATTTGCGTTCGTATGTACGTAAGACGACGTGCCATCAACTAAAAAACCAAACCAAACAATAAATACATAACTCATTGATCATTAATAACAAATTAGACTATTAACGTGTTTAGTTGTATAAGTTTCAATTTAACAAAAAAGAAAAACAAAAATGTATCAAATTTAACAAAATTCTCATAAAGAGTATTGTATATGAATATACATATACAATTTTGTTGGCTGCTGTCTGGACTCAACTTTTTGGTTGTATGCCTACCTGGCTTCCTTCCTGCCTGTCTGCCTGTCTGCCTATCTGCCTGTCTGCCTGCCTGACTGGACATGCCTTTGGGTATTATAATGAACGTAAAACAAATGCTTAAAGCCTATTTTATTTACACGTATACTACACCTTTTTACTGTCTGTCTTATTGTTCATACACACACACATATACACACACATGCATTAATATAATTCGTATACACAAAAAAAAATAAAAAATCGTATAAAAATAGTACCAGACAAAAACAAATCACATCAAATCAGATTATATTTCATCGTAACTTGTACTTCTACTGACAACTATTTTTATTATCTATTATAAACAATACTTATGTGTACTTAACACATTTACTAAATATATAATTCTTATATAATAATATTCTTTAGGCTTATGGTTGTGGTATAAAATCGATATTAATTATATAATTAATTATTAAGCTTGATGAAAAAAAAAAACAATTGCATTTGCATTGCTTACAACAAATATCAATTTCATGAAACTGAATGTTCTAATTTTGCACAAAATAATTATAGAAATAATTAAACTATTTCTACACATATAAACTCACACACACACCTACATACAAACATATATAACACTTAAAAGTCAAAATTCGCAAAAAAAAATATAAATTCAAATAAACAAAAAATAAAACAAAAGTAATGAATAAAATTATGATGAAAAAGAGAAAAAAAAAGTTAAAAAAAATTAAAAAAAAAAATAACAAAAAAAAAGTTTAAAATATAATGAAAAAATTGAAAAAAAAAACTATTCTTTTAAAACATATTCAATACACAAAATAGATTTGTAAATAACGCTTTTGGCAATTAAATATTAAAAGTACAAAACGTGTCTGAATATAAAAAAAAAAATGAATGTTAACTTGTAGCGTGCATTTGCAATTCTTTTGACCTTTCAATTTAATAATACCAAAAACAAAATCTTTTACAACAACACACTCTAATTAATAAATAAATATAATAAACAATTTTGCTAAATCAATGTTTAATAGCATTTATTCTAATATATAAATAAAAAAAAAGTAAAAATACCTATACATTTAAACCAGAAAACAAGATAAAAAATGTGATGTAATTTTTATTGCTAATTTTAACTAACCAAAGGCCAAGTTAACTAAAACGAATTTTCATGTTTTTGTAAATTACATTAATTAAACAAACAAATATTATATCTATATTTATATATAAAAAGATTTATATATATTTATAAACTAAACTTTGGTAAATATTAAAAAATAAATATATAAATTAATATATTTTAATTAAACAATATATTCAAATGATAAATATATTAATTAATATATTTTTTTTTGAAAAAAAAAAAAGAAATAAATTAAATAATTTTTGTTAACATCATTTTGCACAATTTCTCTATCAACTCGAAATGCTAACTTGAAGAAAACCAAACAGTGCAAAAACTATTCATAATTTATTTGTGCTTCATGTTTTTTGTTATAGAAATACATATTTATATTATTTTTTTATTACAAAGAAATTATAAATAGTTTTTGTACTTTTTTTTTACTACTTGTAAGTGAAACGTTACTAAACCAAATGTTTTACATCAGAGTCCTTTTAAAGTGAATGCCTGCCTGCATGTCTACTATCTGTCATATACAAACACACACTATTTTTCATGGTCTTTCTCTCTACTTATTGCTTGCCTCCTTAGTACATAATATGTGTAAACATCTCTTAAGGCACTTGTATTGTGTTAATAGTATACAATTATTAACACTGCTGTATTCGTGTATTTCTAACTACATGTATTACTGTCAATATAACATGCCATCTGCCAACAATCCAAAGTTCGAGTGCGCCTATTTGTCAGTCGGCTTGGTCACTTTTTTACGAACTAGTGAATCCAAGTCACATAGCATCACTCAATGTATCGGATGTGCTAATAATGACATTGAAGTTCGCACATATCGAATGGCTTCAATGTATGGCAATAAGTTGTGATTTTCTGTGAATGTCTGTCAAACATGAAGCGCAACAAAATGAGCAAGATGCAGAAGTTTTATTTTCTTAAAAAATGGTTTATTAAAAATAAAAAAATTTCGTTGTCTGCTAGAGGACTCATCAGCCATTCTTCTCTATTTTGACTTGTTTTATGCGTGACGACGACATTTAAACTTCTGCTGGCAGACTTTTTGGCTTTCTTGTGCCTTTCAATGTTTGGTGTAACGTTTTAGTTTGGACAACTTTTTCTTGCAACTGAAATTTATGATTTAATTTGTGCCTAAAAACAATTATTTATTATATTATACTAACAATAATCACCAAATAATCTTTGTTTTTTTCTCCTCTCTCCGTTTATCTGAACATCTATGCTGCTAACATGAAAAAACAAAAAATTATAATAATAATTTTGGAAATCAAATGATACAAACATATAATCTGGGTCATAGATGTGCTTAATAAATACTTGTCCAGCAGCGGCAACAACAACAACAAAATCTATACAAGCAGTTACAGCTTCAATAAATGTTTTTACCCAAAAATGGAACAATTTTGAAATGTGCCACAAAACATTTTTAAAAAAATATTTACTAAAAATAATCTCAGCACAGCACAAATGTAAGAATGACAGCTAATGAAACATAAACAAACAAACCGTTTTACTAATATCAAAACATTTAAAATTAATACAACAAAAAGAATTTGTTTAATGAATATTATTATATGTTCAATGAATAAGAACACTATGTTCAACATCATTATAAACAAACATCATCATCTTTATCATCGACGTTGTACAGCGCATATAATGATCGCCTGCCTGTCTGTCTGCCTGCGTCTGCGCCTGAGTCTCATTAAAACGACAAAATCTCTGTAAACACATGAAATGCGAAATGTATGTGGCCATCCAAAAATATTTTTTTTAATGTATTTCTTATATAATATTTAAAAAATTAATAGGCGAACAAAAAAAAAATAATTTTAACTCGACATTATTTTTACGGAATCTCTTAGCAAAAAAAAGAAAGAATCTAAAGAAAATCAAGGAATCATCAAAATTTGGAATTATGAAATTTTATTTTTAATACAAAACAAAAATAAAAAGAAGAAAGTTAGTGAAAACTCGTATCATTTACGTTTAAGCTTAAACATATAGTGAGAATAACAGTTAACGATATATTTATGTATGTATTTAACATATAAAAATAAAATGATTCGTTTGTGTAATATTTACTTTTAACACAATAATTTAGTGAATCTCACTTATTATGCAGCAATTGTTAAGCTTAACAAACACTAAACAAACAACAAAAATTAAAAGAGTTAACAATAAATAATGAAAACTTTATTTATAAAAAAAAATTGTTAAATGCTAATCAGTATGTTATTTTATTGTGTAATATAATATAAAAGCGTAACATAAAAAAAGAAAATCATCTATGAGCAACATGAATAAATTATGTATAAAATGAACAGAAGTAGAAGAGAAAGAAACAACATGCACCATCAAACGCCATATTTAGCTAATAAATAATAAAATAAAAACATATTTAAAAAAAAAAAGAAACAAGATGAGAAGTAGCAGAAGCAGAAGTAACATCATAAGCCAGAAACCATATAATATTTTACGTTATAATTTATTAACAAAGTTTTTAAATAATTATAATGAAAAATGTATTATAATAAAAAAAAGAAATTATTAACAGAATTATAAAAAAGAGAATTGTAACACATTTTATATAAAAAAAAACAACATAAAAATTGACTTAAATTTTAAAATTGAAACATGTGCAGCCTTGAAAATAAATTAAAAAAACAAACTCTGATGACACAAAATATATTTTATGTTGCATTTAAATTGTGGTACAAACTGAACAAAATATATTTATAAAATAAAAGCAAAAAACAAAAAAAAAAATGTTAATTAAAGAACAAAGCCGCCTGAATTAATTTAAAATTTAAGTACATTTTTCTAATTAAAAAAAAAAAAAACAACACACACAAATGAAAAAGGAGTAATCAATATTTTAAATAACCTTTGCAAATAATTTTCACGTTTTTATTAATTGCTAATAATACACAAAAAATAAAATAATAAAAAATATGTTATAAAATATTGGAGTAATTACTGTGCCTTTTTTGTCTATGCAAAAATTATTATAAATTTTTAAAATAATATATGATAAATAGTATTTAATAAAAGTGAAAAATGTCGTAAGCGTGCGTCAAAGCAACAAGAAATCGTCTTTGCTTTGAGCCAAGCTTGGCGATTTTTCAGTTTCCCTTTTTTAAAACAAAAAAAAAAATTAATACAAAAATGAAATTATTTGCTAATATACTCAATCAGTAACATCATATCTTTAAATATTATTGAAGTAAATGTGTCTTTTTTTTTTTATTTAATTTTATTCGTTATGTGCAATTCGAGCAA
The DNA here is from genome assembly GCA_037044515.1 of Phortica magna. Taxonomy (NCBI): domain Eukaryota; kingdom Metazoa; phylum Arthropoda; class Insecta; order Diptera; family Drosophilidae; genus Phortica; species Phortica magna. The sequence continues at coordinate 362,397 of JBAMBP010003003.1, read as the reverse complement.
CAAATTAAAATTGCTACCAAAAAAAAAAAAAAACAAAAAAATAAAAAAAAAAACAAAAATGTCAAATTTAAAGAATTTGCAATGAAAAAGAAGATCATCTTAGTTTCATCATTATTTTTAATTATCATATTTTGTTTAAAAGTTTGGGCATGTTTGATTGATTGATTATTATTTGATTAAGGAAAAGCGTAAAAATTATCATGAACTAATTACAAATACTTAGGCTAAGCAACGTTAATCGAAAACGTTGTTTAATGTTAACAAATATTAATATTACTATTGAAAAATACAAACAATACAAATGAAAAACAATAACAGTTATTGTGACAAATTATGATTTAATGTTTTAAGCAAAATTGTGTAACATGCAAATTATGTTGAAAAAAAAAAAATAATAAAAACAATAAAAAAATTAAAAGTTACAGTGTTTCATTTTGTACTTTAGTTTGCAACAGAACAAAACGCGCTTGGTTGCTTTTTGTTTGTCTATTAGCACATTTGCTCAATGCATTGTTGGTCGCGTGATGTTTTATCCGCTTATTTTGAAATTTCTTACTTACAACTAAAAGTATGCTACAATCTTTTTAAAGTACATAGCGCAAAGCGGCTTAATTAGGTCTTGTTCATAAATTCAGTTTGCACGCGCATTATGAAGAAGTTTAAAATACGAATTGCGATTTCAATTTGTAAAATAAACTATTATTTTTGTCAAGCACAATTATGAACTTTAAAAAATGCATTCAGCGCAGACACTTTTTATAGTTTTTGATACCACTTTGAACCTCATATACGAAGAAAGCGAGCTACATATGTTTTTTCAATTAACTTTTCGAATTTATTGCGACTTTGGTCTAAGTTATTTGTGTAAAACATAAATATTATACATACATAGATACAAAAGTAATTCACATTTTTCTCAATACAATTTTCATGAATTTGTTCTACCGCCAGTGTCACAGTGAAAACTAATTGCTAAATACGTGTCGTAATACAGCAACAATCTTCATAATTACTAGGGATAATCATTTGGCAAATACACACATTTAGATATCATATTTAAAAGTAGCTATTACGTTGAGCAACAAGGCCAAAGAAAAGAAAAATATGAGACACAAATAAACAAAATGATTGACAACGCTTACGTTTTGCGTTTTTAGCGTTGGCGCACATAAGTATGCACTTAACTTTTTGTTTCCAATGGTGTGGTGGGTACACGGTATAAAAACATTAAACACAAAAAAAAAGTACACAAAACAATAATAATAAATCACGGTTGTAAACAAAACCCAAGCAACACGTGCAAATGTGTTCACGACGCATGTGCGTCGCCCAACACTTACCGAGTGTACAATAAATAGTAAAAGCAAGAACAGTTAACAGCGCTGTAATGTTAACAGCAGCCAGCATCCCGCCTACAGGACCACTGCTTTCATATAAAATCACGTTTTATGATTTTTGCGTCAGTTGCGGTTAAGCGCGCGCGAGCTTCATAACATACTAACGGAGCAGAATACACGGGCGTATATTAACTGTACACTTGTTGATACGAAAACTGAGACGTAAACTTAAAGAATATTGAAAATTTTGAATAAAAGCGGAAAGTATTGTGTGTGCAATATGTCAATTAACGTTGCAATTGTGTTAGCCGCTTTGATTGTTTGTGTTAAGACGCAGGCTACGCATGATTTAAATGAATCGGGCACAATAGCGACACCTACAACAATGCATGCCAATGCCTCGTTGGCTGCTGCAGAATCAATTAAGTGTGGCAATACGCAAAAAATGGTCGACGAGTGCTTTAAAGAGCTACCAGCGCCACTAATGGAATTCCTACAGAATACAAAAATGGCCATTAGCAAGTCGGAAATCAACGCAAAGTGCAAGTAAGTCGCTTTAAGTAAAATCCTTTGAGTGCACAGAGCGTATGCGTGATTAAATAACAAACACAAAGATATTGCATACTATCAGACGAGAGCTGCGTAGCTGTATTTTTATAATTATGCTGTGGAAAATGAACTGTTAGCTCACAATCATGTTGACAACGGTGATATTTATGTTGAAACTTTTGATGACATTGATGATGATGTTGACTCTCGTCGACTGTTGATTCTGATGATGAGACAATAAAGTTGCACAACATTGAACATTGAAGGCCGTACGTTACCAACGCTAGCAGTGATTAATTTCAAACACTTAACGCTTGACTGCTGCAATATTTTTTGTTTGCTTAATAAGTATCTTTTTGTTTTTCTACCTGTAGGTTTGTTTGTGTTAAGACAACAGAAAGATAATAAAAAAAAAAAATAATAATAATTAACGTTGCCTGTTTGGCTTGTTAATGAGCAAAGGGACTCATTTTGGATGACAATACAACAACAAGTTGAAAAGGTTTATTAGTAACGAAATAAAATGAGATAAAAAGTTGTAAATTGCGTGCAGAAACTTTTAATTAAGTTAATAAAAGGATGGCTTCAATCGATATTTTATGCCCTATAAGTGATATTAGCACTGTGCCAAGTGATAGTTAATATGAAACCGCTTAGGAACAAGAGTAATGTATGTTTTTGTGCTTAGAAGTTAGGAATATAAAAGAAGAACTGAAAGAAATTCGGGCTTGGAATGTCTCTAATGAGAGATCTCGCAGTCGAAACAATTTTGTAGAAGCTGAAATCTGTTATAGCAAGTCGAAATGGCCGACCAAATACTTTGATTCTTTTTTAATTTAAATTTTTTGCAAACTTTTGCTTAATCTTTAAAATTGCGTTTGATTAATGAATGCTTGGCTTTACAGTGTTTTCAATAGAGGCATGAAATGCTTCGATGATTACTCGGCACGCTGTCTGCCCAATAAAAAACAGGGCATCTTCAAGAACAACGTCGAAGGCGCACGTCGTTTTTTCATTAAGTTTTGTGGCGATCCAGAATTTCAACGCGGTGAGTCTTTTAGTATTTTATATTATATTTAAGCTTTGATTTGGCTTGAATAGTGACATGATGACAAGCAAATGAATTAACTTGAAAAATTGAAAAAAAAAACAAATACAAATTGTCATTCAACAATCACTTAATCACTTTTCAAGAATGTTGCGATTTGTACAAATTATTATTTATTACGAAATTTTCGGATTATTTTAAAATTACATGTATTTCAATTCTGCTGAAGTGCAATTTATTGCTGAATTGCGTTTCGCTGGAAAAATATTTTCTGCTTTCTTAATTTTAAATGGTTTTCGATTATTACTAAAATATTTAATATAATATTTTCACTTCGTGAAACGCAAAATTGCATAACAAGAAAATCATTTCTTTAATTAGCTTTGCTGCTTATATTTGTCACATCTTGAGCTTATAAATTATTAGACAAGTCGTGTGTTTATTGAACTTAGAGTTTTATATACTTTTTTGTTTTGCTTACCCTCATCAATAATTTGTGGTTTTTATCGTAGTTTATTTGCATGTTTTTGGCATTAATCAAACTCATTTGAACCGAAACAGATAAAGTAAACCAACAATAACAAGTTGGCTTATAAGATGCTGTCTGCGTTTGTGACAGTTGCGAAAAGACAACCTTCTGCCGATAATCGATTGTGATTCTGATTTTTTGATATGCTCTTTTCTAGATTACTTACGGCACAAGGACTGCTTTTCGTATATACAAGATGATTGGGTGCGTTGCACAAAGGAATTCCAAAAGATACTCAGCGATGAATTACAAGTCGAGCAGAAGAATGCGACAGATAAGTTCATGGAATTCTGCTGGTTTGTTAGCTTTAATAAAAAAAGAGGGAAAGACAGATGGTAAACAAAACAAAAAAAAAAACAAATTTCTCTTTTGCTTATCATTATTTTAGCGCCCGTTACGCCTACGAGACATGTATCTACAATAGCGCGCGTTACAAATGCTACAAGAACTCGGCAAAGTTTGCACGTGACACAGCAAAGATGCTTTCGGACGAGAAGCACTTCAGCAATTGTCGCCAGTATGAGGATGCGCTGTGCGGTGCCAGTCATATGGCGACATGGTGCAGCAGCTCATGGCATTATCTATTGCTGCTACTCATGCTAATGAAGGAATTTGTGCGACAACGCAACGCAGTATGAGTGCCATGAGTGGTTGATGATGGCAGCGTGTGTGCTTCTTCTGAGAACGGTTTGGCGGTGTAGTGCGTTGGTGTATGGCGTTGGTCGTTGGATGAGTTCGACAGTAGACGGTGCAATGCGGCCGTGCTTGAATGGCGCTGGCGGTAAACGGATATCACTTAAGTGGCCCCGTGACTTTCAACACGGCGCGTTGCTGTTTGTTTGTGATAGCTCAATTGTTTGGGTTTTGTTATATTTGATTTTCTATTTTCCATTTTTCGTTTTGTTATTTCCTTACTGGTAAATGTCACTTAGGACTGTCGCTATAATGGCAAATTTGTGTTATGCTAGAGTTACGTATTTATCTGCTGGAGCAAAAGTGTGTATCAGAATCAGAGGCTAAGAATGTATTTAGTAGCTAAGTCAAATCAAATAAAATTTCTTTGCAAATTAATTAGTAAACTCTTTTCTATGAAAATGCTGGTTTGGTTGTTGATGATGGTTTGTATTTTCATTAGCCTTTTTTTTTTTTTGGTAAGAGCATCTTTACAATTTCAAACAATTAAAATAAAATTACCAAAAAAAAAATGTGTATAAACCGGAGTTTAGCAGCAACAACAACGCAGTGACGTCAGCGCTGTGCTCCCCCTCAGACAATTAAAATCAATTCATGTGCTTGTGCAAATTACTTGAGCAGAAATACAAAGGTGTCTCTTACAACACTTAATTAGTTACTTCGATGTCACTATGCTTTGAAGGTTTGAAGCCCCTGAAGTGCTTTCAAATGACGTACATGAGCAACAAAGAACGTTTTTTGAGCTATTTGTGCTTGTTGTGCATAGTTGGGGTTATACGTGTTGTATACGTGTTGTCAGTAAGCACTGCGAGCATGTCTTACAATTGCTTGTAACGCAATAAAAATGCACATATACATTACATTGTTTACGCGTCGTATGATTGACATGAAAGTGTGCCCAAAAATTGATATCCGATCAGTTGGACGACAATGCCTTAAGATATTCTTTACAAAGCCATTAGTATGACATGTAACGCCTAAAAAAACGGTATATTTTACAATAAATAAGTTATTTTGAATTCATAATTCATGGCTTTGCCGGAAATCTGATTGTTTTGTGACAATGCGACCCGCGTTGTAAGCACAAAATGTCAGACCAAATGGCATTTCAATTTGCCTGTGGCTAAGAGTTTCCGGTTTCTTGCTTTTTGTTTTTCAAAGAAATAAGCAAAATATTTTTTATGATTTTTTTCTATAGCGCTTTGTTAAGCTCCTTTACCTTCATAATCCACCCGACGGCCAAATATATTTGAGCATGTGTCACAAACCACAAGTTTTCAAGTTGTTGCATTGCAAATGTTTTTCTATCCCTCCTTTTTAAGCTGTTTGTTTTGAAGTGCAAAAACTTAAGAATGTAAAAATGGAAATATAAACACTTGAATATTTAATGTTTTGCTTTCAAAAATTTTGTTAAAACGAACGATGACTTTATGCGTTGCTCAATTTTAGTTATAAATGATAGTGTAGATTACTCTTTGTCCAGGATTTTTTGCCTTTCTTATCTAAAATTCTAGTCAAATATCTATCATTTCAACTAACTGCACCGTCTGTTAAAATGTGTGTATTTTTTTTGTATTTTATACTAATTAATCATTCATTTATTCTCTTCAAATGAATGCATTCCTCATTCAATTAATTCACAACACATTTAACTTAAACGCATGCTCAGATACATACAAAAAAAAAAAAAAATAATAGGGTGTGGAATATGGTACGTTAGAGAATGCTGTAGCATGAAATTCTAATTCAATTTGAAACAGTCACACATACACAAATGCAGAGATATGTAGCATGTACCTAAAATGACTACGCTTTCACACACACACAGTTATATCCTTTAAGTAGTAGTAGTAAGAGGAAATGTTCTAATTGAATTTACCAGACATGACAGACACTGCAAGTGAGCAGTTGAAAGACTTATTTAATTGCATTTCCATCGCTCACAAGGCGTCAATTTATACCCTAGCGAAAATACTTAAACAACGAAAATTCGGTCTTTAGTACAAAATACATAGGATATGATTGCATCCTGGAGCGTAGAGGCTCATAGCGAGCTGCGTTGATTTCCATCATTAAAATGGCAAATTGTTTCCTAAGCCAACTTAAAAGGGCTGACGTGACTGCAATTGTCTAAAGTTGCCATGAGCAATATGTGCATGTGTTTAACACACATATCTACACACATACGTATGTAGTAGTGTGTGACACAACAATATTCATTGCACCTTTAATGACGGCAAATATAAAGGAAATATTTAAAAATTGCATTTCATAGTAATCACATGGAAAATATTTGAAACCGCACTCAGTGTGTGAAATTTCCATTAGCAACGTAAACATTAAATAAAATAAATAAAATAAACTTATTAAAAACTGTTTTCATTCTGCATTTGAACAGTATTTGAACTTCTCAGAAAACCACTTTCTATATTTTTTTTTTTTTGTATTTGCCAAAGTTGATGTAATAACGGCTTGTTGATGTAATCAAAGCATTTAATTATAAAGTTATATTTTTGTAAAGGATTTTCAACAGAAAGAAAGAGAGAAAATAATGAATATGCTGGCACAAGCCTTGCCTGTTTTATGAACATTGCAAAAGCACTCAATGTAGTAGGGAAAGGATTTCAAAGGATTAAGCAATAGTTTGATTTGTGAATTTGCGAAAGCTTACATGTAGTTTGCTATTTTGGCTTAGGTGCCGTTTACAAAGTGTGAGGCACATAAATGTATCAAATAATGTATTGTGGCCACCATGTGAATTTCGTAGCATTGAAAGCCATACATCAACATCTGACATTCGAAATATATACAAAAAGGAAAGCAAATGAATGTAAGAAAAAAAAAGAAAAAAAATTAAATGATCAAAGTAAATGTTCATGCGAGCATGAATTAAATGTACTGCGTCAATGTTGTCAATGAGCATTGATGGATTATATTAAAATAAAATAAGAAAGAAACAACAAAATGTATCTGTTAGTATTATTGATGTTGCATAAAATAAATCGAATAAGTCCAGAAGCGGCAACGAGTGTTGTTGAAAACGTTGCGCAATTTGTATAATTTCGTAATCGATGAATGATTTATGCCGAAAAACTTTCATTGCCGCTAAATAAGTTCGTTGAAAATAGTAGCTTAGTGCTTACCTAACCACTTACCTACCCCACAGGCATGTATGTATGTATGTAAATTCTAATGATGTCGAAACTTGACGCACAATAATTACAAGTTGAGTGCAAATTTTCCGACTTAAACTAAAATCAAAATCGAAATTGAACTAATTAAAATATTCATAGGTTCTGATTGTTGTTGGTGTGGCAAGTGATTTACAAGCCACGCATATTTAATGACCATAAGCGTATAATTTGTGTAATTATTTGTTGTTGTTGCATGGAAGATTTAGAATACCAGTGGGCGTTGCTTTCGTAGGCACTCAAAGCGGATAAGTTGCTGCTGAATTGCATAGCAGCGAATGAATATATTAGCCGTTCCTGACATTTGACTTTCAATGTTGCAATCTGCAAATAACGAGCGCGTGCTCAAAGGTACATTGAAAAGACGTACCAGCGGCAGATGTGCGTGGCAGATTAAGCTTGTTGTTGAGTGCTTGCATGCTTTTTTAAGTCATACGCTATAATATTTGTAAAACATAAAGTAAAGGAAGTGAGAACGTTCTTTTTTTGCGAAACGACTTGGTTACTCTTTACTGAACAGTTCATTTTTCTATAGCCTGCGAATAGGTATAGGTCATGTATGGGCACACCAGTTTCCAGGACATCATGTTCATAAAGATTTTCAATAAAACTTTTTCAAAAGTAGAATTTAAAGCAAGCTTCACTCACAGATCAGCAGAACATGAGGTTTGAAGATTTTATCTTGTGTAGTCTACGACATATTGCCCCACCAAGCCATGCCAACAGCATCAACTAAAGGGTACTTAGTTGTCAAGCATACTTGATAATTGCACTTCTCTTTTAAAATGATATTTTTCTTTCGCTCTGTTTTTCTTCATAATTCACTACAACTTGCTTCTTACTAACAGCGAAAACAACTTCATTTAAGACACTCGCGCAAGATTCAATCTACTCAAACTATACACGCTACACGCTTTCTTCATCCTTCATCATTTGCTTGCTTGACTCCTTCCGAGTTTTAGCATTTCCAACGTTTTTTTCTCAGAGTTCTTGCAAAATGCCACACAAACAGAACATCAAAAGGGCTTGCATAAAATCTGCGTTGGTTGCTGCTGTGTCATGATTAATGATCTGTTATGTACGCAGGTTTGTTGCGCACTTTTTTCGCGTCTTAGTATTAAAAATGCACCGACAAGCGATAAGAATATGCCCGCTGTTTTGCTTCCCGGTAATTTGTATAATTTTTATTATTGACATTGAAAAGCATTTAATGTCAGCTCCAAAACTAATTGCTGGTATTTATCTTGTTTCGTTGAAATGGCGTATACATGATAATAAAGCGCATTTCATAGACGGTCGTTTATCGGCGACCGTAGAGCGCAAGAAATAGTTACATATATATGTATAAGAAAGAGCAAAAAATACAAAATGAAATTATCGCGCGTCCCTTTTGAGTTGGCGAAGATTTAAAGCTGTCTGACTGAGATAACCGACTGAAGGACACGTGTTGACTTTGAAAGGGAACAACGAAGCGTGCGAACATAAACGTTTTTCACTTGCGCCTTTGTTTTTTGCTGTCCCGGGCTGTCCTGAACCATTCTATACTTTCCTATGCGATGTTGGCTTGTGTGCCAAAATGTGTGTGTGTGTGTGTGTGTAAATTTCTCAGGTCCATTTTACAACTAACAGCGGCTTTGTCTGTTAATTTATTGCTGAAATTATTTTGGCTTTATGGTTTTATATGATGAGCGAACAATGAGCGCTTTGAGTCATATAAAAACACACAATATGAAATATGAGTTTTTCAACTCGTTGTTGTTGCTTAATGATGGTATAATTGTATGTGTGTGTGGCACGTTTCGAAAGCAATAAAAGGGAAATAAATTGTTAAGGACAAATATTTTTAGTTCAAGCAAATATTCAAGTTATTTGCTTGAAGCTTGTTAAATATTCAAGCATTCTGCGATTTTCATTTGCTTGCATGTAAAATAAGCAAAAAATGGAGAAAACCAAGTTCATATGTCAAAGTGATTTCTGTGTGGCTTGAGGGTTGGCTGTACCTGACATTGCACTGCATTTGAAACACACAATTTTTGAGTGAGCGCTTGACAAGCGCAAAATGCAACCAATTACCTTCTAAGAATGCAACTTAGTTTGAAATTTGACTTTACTAGTTGTCATAAAGTCATGCTAAAGATTGTACAAGGGGTTTTATGCTTGTTTTCAATTTTTGCGCTTTCAATATCAAATGAGTTGAATAATAAAATAAAAAGTTTAACCTTACAAGGCACATTTTTATTGTAATATTGTTGCCAGTTACATGCTTGATGAACTTTTGCAAATGTAGCTATTTTTTTTTGCTTGTTTATTTTTGCCAAAGGTCAAGCAAACGCAGTTCGATAAATCAATGTTGATAATTGTATGGTAATACAATCGAGTTGTATCGATACATGATGCCGCGCAAAATAACCGAGAAAATAAAATACCGTTTTATATTGTGTGTTCTACGAAGCAACGCACGCAAATAGATTTCAATGGCTTTGGAATTTTCCGGAACGCCGCAGTAATCTATACAATTGAGCTTTAAAATGCGTTGGATACCTTACTTAAAGGTCTTTTGTTGCGTAGCAGCGTTTTCATGTAAATTTTTATCGTCAAGCTTAGCAAATTTCCTGGAAATCATATTTTCATTATCTTAAGATTTTTATTGTTTTGTATGTTCTATCAATGCTCCTGGCACAATGTCCGCATGCAATGCATGAGCCGAGGACAGTTGCTGTTTATTTGAGTCATTTCAATCTATTTTGCTTAGCGGCAAACATTTCACAAGCGAGTAAGCGAGTCTAGTTGCAAGAAGGAATTTCAGCAACTCAAAAGATGAAATTTATGAAATTCGCACAATGTAAACTTTATGAGTATTCTTATTTATTATATTTTTCTTTACTTAAGCAAAATTATTGCTGGAAATATTTTATTACTTTTATGACAAAGTCAAACCTTATTGCTTCACAGACTTGTTTGCAAATAACATACAAAAAAATAGAAAAAAAAATGGTATAAATAAAAATAAAAAAATTAAAAAATGTGTGCAATAAAAGTTGTAAGTCCTTTTGATTTTTACTTGTGCATTAACGTTAGTTTGTTTCACTTGTGCATTTGCCTAAGCCCACACACTTGAGTGTTATAATTTGTGCACATTCACAGCACAGCACACCTCAGCGTAGGTAGCGTGTAGAGTGCATGTAGCATGTAGAGCTTTTCAGGCGCAATCACTTGCATTAGTCAGTCTAGGGTTTTACTACAACCTTCGCTCCTCAAGTATTCAAGCCTTCTACATGTGCCGGCAATTGTGTGTTTGTGTAGCTCTGTGTGTGTGTGTGTGTAGCTGAGCGCTGATAATGCCAAACAAATTTGAGCCTGCCTAAAAACAAGGCATGTCTGAAATATGAAGCGACAAAGGCAAATAGTAATAAACTTGCTTTGCTTCAAGCAAATGCAATAAGAATTACGTAAGTCGATTCGTGTCTCAATTTGCAGTTTTAATTGCCAATTTTGATTACGTTTGCTTCTTTGAAGCTAAAAGAAACCTAAGCTTTTTAATAGCACCTCACTTCGTTGATTGAAATGCCGAACTTTGCAATTACTACGCATTGTTTTGAAGTTCTTCTGGCACACAATGTTGTCGTACTTGCGCCACAACTTCATCATCTTCATCTTCATCTACATCATGTCGCATGTGCTAAGCCAAATTTTCGGTTTGCTTAGCTCATATTTTATGACGTGTCTTTTAGATTAATGCGGCTTTTCAAAACTTTTCACACATTTTCGCCTGAGCTATGCTGAACGTGTGCCAACCGCCAGCCGTGTTGTTGTCACCTCAGCCACCGCTCAGCAGTTGTGTCAATTTGGCGCTCAGCGAGTGATTTATTGCTTGGCTTGGTTGCTGCGCAACTTTTTTTATGGTTTTGTGTGTGATATTGATACCACCATGCCCACCCTTGGGGCGGTATTTCGATAAGCCCGCTGACAACCTGTACAGCAACAACCAAAAAGCAACGCTCATGAATTGTTTATGTCTTGTGCTGTGTTGACAAAACTACATTAAAGTGCGCTCAAAATTGCTTTGCAAACAAATAAGCGTTAAACAGTTTTAAATTTTCAAAATTGTTGCGCCCAAAGTGTTTATTGCATTGCCACAAAGCCGGAAGTTGTCTTAAGTTGTTGACACTCATATCAAATTGTTTGAGTTTTGCAGAAAACATACAACAACAATTTATTTAAAAATTATCTCACACACTCTCAAAGTTAAATGAAGGCAAATTATTTCTAATAAAATTATTTAGAAATTTTTTCTGTTGTCCTGCTGTCCTGTTGTCAAGAAGCGTGTATGCTTGCTGCATTACCTGCTGCTGCTGTACAAGTGCAACAAGCGGCAAAATAATTTAATTGAATTTGCTTTTGTTACCTTCATTGTCCTTGGCGTTGTCGTTGTCCTTATCGTTGTCGTTGTGTGGCATGTCGAACTTTATTTGCCGCGCCATGTGCCTTACAACGTTCTGTGCTCGCCAGCTTGTCTGGCGCCAAAATGAAGCCAATGCAGCAGGTAAGTAGGTGCTGGTGGCCTAGCGCATGTGAAGAGGTGTACATTATTAAATACCTTATTTTATATTGTATTTGTTGAAATTGAAGTCGAGTTTATTCAACTTGCACGTTTCGGCCGAGAAGACATAAAACTAAAGTCAATTAATCAAGGCAGCGTATAAATGAACTGTGTGTGACGTGCCTGCAGCCATGTGGTTGGGTAATTTGGTCGGTCGCTGGCACGCGAAGGCATTAATATCATATATACTTAGGCAAGATATGATATAAACGGTGTTATGGCGGGCTGTGCTGGAGCGCCATGGAACACTTAAGAAAAGCTTGCTTGGCAGCGTTTTCTTTACGACTGTCATGCATATTAATTATTGTTGTTGCTGTTTATAAGTAATAATTCCAAAATCGGTTTGAGTTTCTTGCCAAAGTTTGTATTACCATAAAACATTTTGTTGCTGTCCTTATGGCAAATCATTTATCAAAGTCAGGCGATGTTAAAATTCTTTAATTTCTGCCAGTTGCGGTTTGTGGCACGATTGAGCCGAATGTTTAATAACTTTGTCTTGATTATGGCAGCGATTACCATAAATCGAGTTGCCGTATGTTGAATAAAGTAAGAGGCGCTCATTTAATGAATAATGGCGATTGAAATTAGTATGCATAATGAAAATCGGCGTTAAATGTTAAATGAAATGAAATTTCACAGCTCAGCATTGGTAACCGTAACAAGATATAATTATATCAGCTTAAAGATTCAACAAAGTTGGCAGACTTTAAGGTAACCTTTTTTAAATTGAATTGACGTCAGACAAGTGTGCCTTTTTTTACTTAGGCGCCAAACTTTTCTTTGATTACCTTCTTTTTTTGGCAAACTCGTAGCAGAAAAAGTAAAGTAGCGTTTAGCAGCACTAGTCTCGCACAATCGACACTATCATTTTTTATTGACCACCACTGTTGCGTAGTGTCGTGTAGTGTAGTGTATGTGTATCTATAATTGAATAAATATTGAAGCAGCAAGCAAAAGGAAAGCAAGTGAAAATTGTCTGCACCTTTTGTTGAATGTCATTGTCATTTCCATTGGCATTGTCGTTGATGAGGTCAATCGCTGTAATTCAATAAGATGCTTATGTATACATACGTATATTTAGATGTGTGTAAGTTCTTGTTAGCGTATCTGTGTATCGATGTATCGATGTGTGTGTTCATGTGTTGCTTAATAGAAAATATCTTAGGTTGCATATAAATTAACGAAAGTTGATATGATTTTTTGTGTGAATTTTCTTAAATAAATAATTTCCAAATAACTTTGAACTAAAAATATATATTTGTGCTAATTTGGTAAGGCATTATTGTTGTTTGTTACATAAGGTAAGATAAGCAAATTGAATTTAAATGGAATTAAAAAGTTACACATAATTCGGTCAGCTCAACATTTAAGTATAAGCTAACAAAAAGATAGAAATCGAGTTTCATTTTGGCTTGAATATATATGTAATTAGCTTTAAGCTTCTTTGGCTAGCACAATTGTGTTAATTCTAACGAAACCCACACACACACGCACACACACCCACGATCGTTACATGCTTTCAGATTACGGTGGACGACAAATCCTTTATATGATTTGTGAAAATATTGTGACGGAAGTGAGCATGAAATCAGTCTAACTCCAAAATGATGTATTTATACAAGATTTGTCTTCATTATGTGCACAAGAGGCTTGAGCTTATTATAATGCATTACTAATAGATACATTCATCAATTCAAAAGTTGTTTGGTTTCAGCCTTGCTGCAAGAAACACACATAAGCCCATGTGGGCAAGCAGTACATGAACAATATACAAATTGGCTTATTTAACAGAACGCATATATTAAAATCTACAACTTCATTTCATTGCCTTTGTGCAAAGGCTTGAGACTTAATCACATTATTCGGAATTATTAAACAATACGTTTCTCGTACAGTTGTGCTTGCCTAAAGAGAACACAAAAACATTCGTTGATCCAAAAATTCTATTAAAAAGATGGCTGCCAATTTCAGTGCTAGTGCGTTCGTCAACGACAAGTTCTACTGTATTAACACACATTTGTTGTTGCGTTTGCATAACAGTATTAAGAACTTAATGCAGTTGTCGATGTACCTGCACATCTTGCAATGACATTGACATTTTGCATTGTGACTGTTGCAACATGTGCGAAGCGCCTGCTCCTGCCCAAGGAACATGCTTTTGCCACAAATACAATCGAGTCGATGCTGATGTCCATGGACTTACGCATGTCTATGTTATCTGCTTGAGTATTGTCTGCCAGTTAATGCGATTACAAAAGACGTTAACGGCGTAGACTGCCATCGACAGCTTCGACATTGTGGCGGTGAGAATAGTTAAAACAATTAAATAATCATGCACTTCTTGTAGTTTGGTTTATATTTATTACAATTAAATTAAACAACAAAGCGCAATCTAATTTAAAATAAATCACTGCCAGCCAACGTGGCGTATGAGTAACAATGTTTATTAACTATTACGCCTTATGAGAACACTCAACAGGAAATTAAAAAAATTATTTTTTAATTCTAACATTTTATTGTTGAATATATTTTTATTATACACTTGATTGCGTCCGTTTAAATAATTTGTTTTGAAGAATTTTTATTTTTGTAAACCATACACTTCGGAAAAGACCTTCAAGACAATTTCACTTCAATTTCAAAGTGTATTAAATGACAACAAAAATGTATACATTTTTAGATAAATTCTAGAGGAGCGCAACCGCAAAAATCGATTTCTTTTAAAGTGCTTCCGCTTCGAGGAATTTGTTTCAACATTACTGGAAACATGTTCGTTACACCACAACGGAAAATCGCAAAATTTAATATTAAATGCAGAAATATTTACGCTATTTGTCTACTTTAGGCCGTCGTGCTCGGTTTTGTTATTACTCACAAAAGTTTGAAACAATTCTAATGTGGTTATTTATTCTAGATATTATTATTAGATATTGTTTAATATTTTAATAACAAAAGTTTTATTGAGCTTCAATTTCCCATTTCAATACGCACAAATCATATAAATATACTTTTAAATGTCATTTTAGTTTGCCACTATCGCTCTTCCCACACAGTGGTTTTCAAATCAAGTATACGCCATGCTGTTCGACAAATGTTTCCGCTCATACTCAGAATATGCCACAAAGCAAACATGTACAATACGTGACCGTGTCGTTGGCCTTTATCAATCAAATGTCACCGCCAAGCGTCTCATTATATGCGCTTCCTCCTGCCCCGCTGTGGGTCACTGTCTCACTCAGATTATAGCAGATTTCTGATTTTGCTAAACGTGTTTTCCTTTTTTTGCAAACATTGTTGACTCTTATTACCGTAAGCGCATTAAAGTTGTGGGTGCGCATCATTTTTTATGTGTAATTGAGCGCACACTTCGCATCAAAATTCAAAGCAAAATACTTCACAATTATTACCAAAAGCACGAAATACATTCGCGCACCTTTAAATGTTGCTAAGCCCAAGCGAAAAATTCAACAAATACAATTTCGTTGTTAGGTCATCTAAAATGATTTTCGTGTTGTGCACTGAAAGCGGCTGAGCGTTGCCAACAACTCACACTAATGTTGGCCGTAAATATTCGTTTATTTCGGACACGGTCAGCCTGTGCGTCGACTTGGGGAAGAACATAAATTCAAAGTGAAATAAGGGGAGCGAAAAAAGTAATAAAAAGGAAAATGAAAAAGGAAAAAAGGCACAAAAACAAAATAAAGAAATGAAAACAATTTGTTTCATTAATAATTTTTCACATTTCTACACGTGTAATCATGCCAAGAAGATATTTCATTGATATTTCTTGCATTGTGGGCGCCAATCAACACTTGCGTCGTCCTTTGCGCAATGTTCGCAAGCAAGCATAATAATCTTATATAATGTACAATGTCGCACACATCTATGTGTGTGTGTCTGTGTGTGTGTGTGCGCATACATTGCAGACAATTATTCAAGTGAAGTCGATACGTATTGATTTTTCGTATTTTTTTTTCAGCTGTCACGCATGTCGTATGTGCAATGTGTATTTTGTTTGCCCTTCTTGAGTCAACACTGCAATCACAATGCTGCCGCCACTTGGCATATCATATGAGCTGTTGAGCTGTTTGCAGCCATTGGTAACGCCTTCGCAAGACGTATGCTGCTTTTGATTAGATGCGAGATACATATTGTTTATGTTTGCAATAGAAAACATAAATCAAAGCTTGAAAATATTTAAATTTTTAATAAGCGCAGACATGCTTAAACTTATCGATTCACTTCAAGTTCATGTAGACTTTGACTTATTTTTACTTTGATATATTCATTGCTCGCACTCAAATAGCAAAAGAAATTTGACATAAGTCGATTTCCGTCTTGAATGCTCAAATGTGTTAGAAGGTTTGTTTTCCATTCGACGAAGCCAAGCAAATTGATTTCAATTGTTCCACTTGTCGTTTTATTAGCTTTGAATTTCTGCTTGAGGTAATTGTCAACAATCTTTGTTTGCTGTTTAGTTGTAGCTGGCTGTCTCTGTCTCTGTGTGTGTGCGTGGGTTTATTTTTAAGTCGTGGAATTCCATAGGATTCTGTTATTTTTTATTGGCATTATTAGAAAATGGTATTAAATTTATTGTTGTTTTGTTTGCTTTATTGCGTTTATTTTTAGCAGAAAAAATGCGTCATTTCCGCGAATTTCTTTAAGCAGAAATACGAAACAGCCTAAAAAAAGTTGTGACGTTGCAAACTTTGCGTTTACAACTGAAATTTTATGCATTCAAAATGGCTCAATGGCGTTGCCAAAACAATGCTTTGTAATTTGCATAATCGAATCGTCATTGCTCACTTTCCTTGTGCACTAAGCAGGTCTTCATTATCGCGCCTTTTATCGCGAAAAAGAAACAACGCAATAAGTTCACATTATGATAATTCCATGGTTTATGGCATTTTCCACTTTTCTTTGGAAAATTCACACCGTGAGCAACGCGCAATAAGTTCTTGTCCTTGATGATAAATTATTTGAAGCTGCGCGTTAGAAAGATGAGTATTACTTGTTTGTGATTTCAGTGTATTCTTTTTAACTTTTCAATGCGTTTCATGCAACAAAGTCAACAGTTTCGGTGTGTTTTCTTTGATTATAAAAGAAAACTGATCGATGCACTTGTCTGTGCTCTTCACATGAAGCTTGCTTCTTCTTTCGCCTGCATAATTATAATTGTTGGGAATAATGCTGCCAATGAAAAATATATTGCATGCAATACAAACATGAGCATTTCAGACTCAACTCTTTGTTGACGTCAAGCCTAAAACAACAAATACTCGTACAAGTTCACAAGCAGCCTGAAGCGTTTGTTCGATTTCGTGTTTCGTTGCTGCAGGAAATCCACAAATTGCGTAGAGCGTGTGAAGTCAATTGAAAGCCAAACACGCACGAGAAAACCCAACAAAAATGGTTGTTTGTTTGTTGACGGCAGCGAACTTCCCCGAAGCCGACTGGCTGGTAAGATGGTCTCTGCGCGCATTTCGCTTACAACTGTTGACATCACAGGTCACCGTTTCGCGGAACTTGGCAAAGGGCAAGTGCAAGGGCAGGGGCAAGTGCAAGGGCGTTTATTTGTGGCCGCAAGTTTACAACTTTCATTTGATGAATTTGACTTTCAGTTGAGCCAACACAGAGAGAATCATTGAGTATGTCGTGGGATTTCAGCCAATTTTACACTTAACTTAATTAAAGATGATCGTCAGTGAGCTGCTCTTTCTTTCTTTTAATTAACATTGACATTCAGTCAGTCAGCCACAAAGCGACGACAAGGTCATTGCACACTTGTTTAAGTGTAGCCACAGCATTGGTAAGTGTTCAACGGAAGTTGGCTTAAAGCGTTTGCCTTTCGATTACCATCACTTAATTAACCCAATAGAGCGTATGTGCAGCGGTGTGTTGATTGCTTCTTTTTGTTGTTGTTGTTGTTACATTACAGACTCGAAGGGTTGTTGTGTGCTGCTTTGGCATATGAGTTGAACTACTTTTCTTTTTTCTCCTTCATGGCTTTCGAAGCGTTGTTTTTGCTCGGCTCGTTGTCTTTGCGGTCGTTGCCAGCTTGCACTTGTTGTCAGCCTGTGTGCGTCATAGCTGAAAATGACGAAAGTTTTATGAAAATGTGGTTTGGTTTGGTTTGGGCTGCTAAGTTTTAAGCTTCACTTTGATGATTTAATAATTAATGCCGCCGAATGGTTGCCTCGCAACAACAGTAAAACTTATTCAGGCAAAAATTAGCCGAAATCAACTTGTATAAATTTTGATAAAGTAGAACGTTTGGCATATTTTAAGTAAATCAGCGACTTATGCGTAAACTTGCACTTTGCTAATTGACTAAATTGTCAAAAGCTGAATTAACGGTAAATTGGTGTTGATGCTGTAATTACGCAAATTGTAATTCAATAATTGTATTGCTCAATCCGTCGATTATGCTTTATTGTTTTTGGCATTCAAATGTAAAAGTAACGACAACGATTAACAGTAGCGGAGGAGTACAATGACCAATAGATTGTTAAAAAAACGCTTGAAGTTTTTGAAGTTCAGCCATTTGTTTTTAAAAATAAGGTTTGTCCGGAAAGTTTTCCGGGAATTTTGAAATTTCTTATATGTCTCCTCGTATTTTTAAATATTCGGTTATGAATTTCGGCTAATGAATGCTCAGACTTCGTAAAGAAACCCTAACGCCACCAGTGGAAAACATATGTAAGTTGCGAGTTCTGATTTG
The DNA here is from genome assembly GCA_037044515.1 of Phortica magna. NCBI lineage: Eukaryota > Metazoa > Arthropoda > Insecta > Diptera > Drosophilidae > Phortica > Phortica magna. Next base: position 343,729 of record JBAMBP010003003.1, on the reverse strand, counting down.
CTGACTTTGCGAAATCCATTGTAGTGTAATTCAATGTCGCAATGACTAAATTTTTATTTATTTTAATTATTTAATTTTTTTTTTATAGGAATATTAAAAATCAATTAGATAAATGCACACGAAATGGTTTCGTCATCCAAGCCAAGTGATAAAATTTAGTTTGGTTTCAAAGCTCATACGAAATGTCACAGTTTCGAAACATTTCCCGTTTCGCACTAAAATGTATTCTTCTGTTTTCAATTGTACATCAAATTCAGGGCGGCGTACGATTTACGAACTTGCGTTGCTTGGTGGCGGACAAATCCTGGCTTGTTCTCAACTTGTGTCGTCTTCGCGCCAAAAGCCGCGAAGTTGTTACGCTCAACGTTGACTTTGATTTATTACGTGCCAGCCGTACAGTTTATGTAAGCTTATGTACTTCATCTGTATCTCTAATCCATGCACATTGTTTCTCACTGCTCAATCAAGATGAACTTTGCCGTTTTGAAGAAGGCCAATGGCTATAAGCCTTTCCTTTACAACATGACGTTTGATGCCTGCGATTATTTGAAGCGACGTAATAATCCAGTTTTCAATTTGATTTTCAAAGTTGTACGAGACTATTCAACCATGAATCACTCATGTCCGTACACGGTGAGTACGAAATAAATCAATCGCTCGCAGATTTTCAAGACTCAGATACTTATAGGGCAACCAGAAGGTAACTGATTTCAGTCTCAAGAACAGCTTTATTGCAGTGCCCATGCCAACCGGCGAATATGCGTTCTTCTTTACTATTTATGCATCCGAAGACAGCGTTCCTTTTCAGAAAACTACTAAGGTTATTCAGTTTCAATGCTTTTTTGAGTTAATTGAATAATCCCGATCTCTATGGTGTGGCAATAAATTTGAAAATATTTAAAGAAAAATTACTAGACCGGCGCCATTTAGTGGAAAAGCATACTGCATTTATGAACGTACCTGTATTTTGAGTTGTTGTATTTTTAAATAAGAGGTAAGTTGCATGTGTACTATAGGTTGATTCACATATGCAGCTTGCGCATATATATTTTTCACTGAAAGCTTGCGCAAGCTTTATAAGTAAGCAAAAATATTGCCTTATGTGTCTGTTTAGACAAATAAATTTGAGCTAGTTCATTATTAAAATAAGCCAATGCTGCCAAGTTGTGCACGCGATGTTTTTTTTTTTAATTCGAAAGAAACGTGTCATGCGTTCGTGGAATTTTGGAGCATGAAAATGTTGGTTGTATAAGTGATTTATTACAATGCGTCCAAGTCGAAATAAAGGCTTGAGGCACGGTTGAGCTGATGCCCATGATACTGTGAATTAAAAGTGCTCTCAAAACAAAAAACTCAATAACTCTAAAACCCTCGACGTCTGCATTAAAAACACAATAATTTTAAAACTGTAAAATTGAAAATAAACAGTTTTACGTTCGTTATTTAAGCAAAACGTATGATAGTACAGTGTATTAATATTGGTATGAAGCATACTTCGAACAATGTCGATCAGTCATAAGACTATAAGAAATATTTTTAAGCACGAATCTGAGCAGCGAGTTTTGTTATGATTTATGTAAACTAATGCTTAGAGTCAACATAAACCAAACAGTTGTGAAGACTTCAATGGCCGATTTTATAAAAATTATATTTGCAGTAAAAAATAAAATTTAATTAAAAAGTTATATAAATTTTAAAATTTAAGCAACTGAAGAATACATACATATATACGCTTATCTCAGCACGCACACACACATGCATACACTTACGCGCAATCAGAAATGCCAGACAAACGTCAAATCAAAAGAATTAAACTGATTTCAATGCTTCGGGCATAAAAGGATGTGCTTCATGAGCACAACTAAAATTCTTAGTTTCTTTTTCTGTTTGTGTGTTTGTGTTAGTACAACTTCTTTTGCTTCAATATTTTCTTAGTGTCTGTCCTGCTGTCAGTTTGTCTGTCTGTCTGTCTGTCCGTCCGACTGTCTGGCAGAGCTCTTGCGTCATGTGCGCGTGAGCCGTTGAGCAAAATACATGTGAGTTATGAGCATATTTTGATAGTGGAAAAGTCGTCACACACGCACACACACACACACTCACACATGTACATGAGTGCAGCGTAGACGAGTGAAATCTGTTGCCAGCCCGAAGCATATTTTGTTGATTTTCTTGACAAGCAAACGTTTCGATTTTATGAAATATTATCACGTCTAATTTTCTGACTGGCATAAAAATTTAAATTTAATAACTTTCTTTTTGCGCTGCTGCTGCTTCTTCTTCTGCATTTCTTGTCACTAATTGGGTCACTTCCTTGACGACCGTTGCATTGCTTTAAGACAAGCCAAGTGAGAAGAAATTCAAATAGCAATTAGCGATAAGATCGCTTCATTATTCACGCCCTACTTACAAGTGTGTGTATGTGTGCGTGTGTTTGTGTGTGTGTGTCGCTCTTGGCTATTGAAAGCGGTTGCAACTTACAGCTGAGCGCATGATTAAGCCAAATGTCTGTGCATGTGTGTGTGTGTGTGTGTGTGTGTGAGAGTGTTGAAAAGTCTTAAGAAACTTGCATCATTTAGATTGCAATCTGTGCAAAGTGTTTTGCCTGACGAAAGTAGAAAATGCAGCGAAAGTACATAAATTTTCTTATTGCTTGAATTTCGCTTTCTGCATTTTGCATTTTGCGCTCTTCTTCTTCTTCTTCTTGTATATATTTATTTATTTAACTTGCTCACACAGTGACATGCTTAGATCGTTTGCAGCGATAAAACTTAAGCAAGTGCTAAGCAACTGCAAATGTATCCTCAGCATCCTTAAGGTTGTTGAACGACAAACTTATTGATAAGAAAGAAGCATAAATAAAAGCAACCGGAAATGGCATGCCCAACCCAACCGTTTATGGGGCAGAGTCTACAATTAAGTCTCAAGGTGCATTAAAGCAGCTTTGCTTTTGTTTGTTGTTGTGTGTTGTTGTTGTTGTTGTGCAAATATGCGCAAAGAAGTGGCACTTAAGTAACTTTGCATACAATCACAAAGAAATGCAAAAGCCATTAATATTAATTAGACGCACTTAGCGTCACACGATGCATGCATGTATGTGTCTGCGTGTGTGTGTGTGTGTGTTGTTGTAAGTGCGTGTGTGCGTATTTTTTAATCTAATTATCATAAAATAAACAAAAATTTTCGAAAATTTCAAAGTAGTTGGCGTGAATTTCGCATGTCGCCGGAGAGTATGCAATGGAAATTTTCATAACAAATTTTCGCACACAACAAGTAAGTAAGCAAGCAAGCAACCAAGAACGACTCTTTAACCTATCATGACGCTTGCACTACGCTGATGAGGGTAATTAAAAAGTTTGTGAGTTGCCGACACCGAAAAAAAAAAAACGAAAGAAGAAGAAAGAAAAATTAACACCAAAAAACCACAAAAATAAGCGCAAAAGTTCAACTTATTTTCATTGATGCCACGAAAAGTGCAACAACTTTTCCACTGTGTTCATTTTGTTTTGGTGCGCTGCTCTTCCTCTTCCTCATTCGGTGCGCTTTCGCTGCGCGCTGTGAATAAATAATATTAACTTAATGTTTACACATGCACTTCAACAACGACTGTGCAACTCAGTGGGCGTGTGTGAGCGTGCGTGTGTGGGTGGGTGTGTGTTTGCGCGGCATGCTCGACAGCACTTTGATTTTAAGTTAATAATACGTGTCTCTGCTTCTTCACCCTGCGCTGCTCATCGCCTTATAGTTTTGCTTTAGTTTAATGATTTTGTGTCTTGTATTTGTGTGTGAAAACTTTCGGCGACTAATTCGGAGTGTCAACTGGGGAATAGCATAGTAGGCGTGGCATGTGCTGTGCGCAAAACATGTTGTCACGACAGACAGACGGACGGACGGACGGATGGAGGCATAGACAAGCAGAGACAGTCAGCGCTTGCTTGCTTCCTTGCTATCAAAATTGCTGAAGTACGCATAAAATTTTCAAATTTAAATTCAAATTAATTTTTTTTTTTTTTTCATTTTTCTACACAAATTGTTCTAAGTGTTTGTGTTGTTGTTGTTGTGGCGTGTTTGTTGACGCCGCGTTTTCTTGTAATTCGCGCATGTCGCAGACACATTTTGTTCGTAATTTACAGTTTGTCGTTTTCATTGTGTCTTATTGTTATTGTAGTTGTAGTTGTTGTAAATTCGTTGCTTACATGCTATGAATTTGATTTAATTACTTTAATGAAGTGCGCGTAAAAGTAGACAACGGTTTCTTGTATAACGATTGAATATGCAAAAGTGGTTTTTGTATAGAATATTTCCCTTTGTTGAAAAGTAATGGAAATTGTATTGGAAATAATAATTACTGTTGTTGTTTTTACAAGTGATTATTTTACATTAACTTTCAGCTGAATATTTTTACTTGTGTAACAAAAAAAAAAAATTTATTAAATAAAATTAACCATTTTCGGCTTCTGTTAATAAACTTAACAATTTAAAGGCAATTTTGACTTTAAAAAACTGTGAAAAAATATGTCTTCACCAAAATGTTGCCGTCTGTCGCACACACACACACACACAAATCATGCGACTAAAAAAGTAATAAAAAAGAAAAAGTAGAAAAAAAAAAACGAAGTGCAACCCTCGATTAACTTTTGATTTCATGCAAACGAGCGTACAAAAACATCTAATTAACAAATTACTGTTGAAAAACACACAACAACAACATGATAAAAACCAACAAAAAAAAAATGTGCCAAGCCATTTTGCCACTTTTTTTCGATTGCCCTTCTTTTTTTATACTTTTCATTTGGTGCGCCTTTGCTGCATGTTGCACACAGAACAAAAATTGCACTCCACATGCATAAATTCCAAAAAAGTGCAACTCTTGCAAAAAATGTCTAAAGCGAACGACACAAAGCCGCAAAACACACACACACACACACACACATACAAACAAGCGCAAACACATTGCAAGGGTAAGCAGAACACTGTGCGGCATAGCGTCTGAAAGAGGGCGAGAGAGTGAGGTAGTGAGGGTGATGAAGAGCGGCGTTGAGAGGCAAACAGAAGCATTAACACCAAGTTGAAGCTTCTGTTTCGGCAACGACAATAACAATTACAACATTGACAACAACAACAACAACAACGACAGACTCATCATGCACATAGACTGCATTGACCCAAACCGCACAAACACACACACGCACATAAAGCATGACAATGACAAAAAATTGCATTTTGCCAAAGGTAAAAATTATGCACAGCGCAGTTGAGTGAACGAACGAACGAACGAACAGTAAAAAAACGCCAACGCCAACAACAACAACAACAACAATAACCGAAAATAAAACAAATACAAAAAACAAAAACAAAAGCAAAAAAACAGAAACGAAATGAAAAAGAACATGAGCGCAAAAGCAATGAAAAAACAAAAGCAGAAGCAAAAGCAAAAAAACGTAAACGAAAACAAAAGCAGCAAAAGCAAGCGACAACAACAACAAAACAATAACAACAAATTGCAAAATAAGAAAAACGACAAAAAAGTGCACAAAATGCAAACCGACGGAAATGTGAATGCACCATCAAGTTAAGTGAAAATGCACTTGAATTTTCCAACTGCGCCGCATTTGCATTCCTCCCTTTTGTCGTTGTTTTTGTCTCTTTTTATTTTTGCTTTTTTTTGCTTTTGTTGTATTTTCGATTTTTCTTTTTCTTTTGCTTTTTATTATTATTATTGTATTTTTGCTGTTGCTGTTGTTGTTGTTACACTTTTGCATGATGTGCGCTGCGACTGCTTGCAAACATACGCCACACAGAAAAAAAAAAAAAACGAAAAAAGTGAGCAGCAAAAATTCGAACAGAAATTAACGACAAAAAAAGAAGCATAATTAAAACAAAAAAAATTAAAATGCATACAGCACTTGGCGTGAAGCATAAAGTGGGGTTGGTGAGGGGCAACAACCAAAAAACATTGCAAACATAATAATTTGCAGTTGCAGCATTTAAGGCGTTTCACAGCGTTTGCCATTTGTCGTTTTTGGCGGCCGGAGGGACTTGAGCAGCACAGCGCAGCATGTCGATGATGTCGATGATGTTGCATGGCCACGTGAGCGACTGGCGGCAGCATGATGTTGATGATGTTGTTGATGATGATGATGGTGTTGTTGGTGGTGCCGCACCTCGTTTAAGTCGTAAACACGGCGGGGCAACATTGAGCAGTTGCCTGACTTGCCTTGAAGGTGAAGTCAAAATGTTGAATGACTGTCGGACAGACAGACAGACGAACAGACTGTGTGGCAAACCGACGAAACTGATTGTCTTACTGCCTATGTGCATGATGAATGCCACACGCGGCAGCAGCAATTTGCAGCAACAACCGCGACACACACACACACATACACAAATGCACTCATGCAAGTTTTGTTAGCTTTGCTTGTTTGCTCGTCTTGTTGTTGCTTTTGTTGTTGTTGATGAGAATGCCGATGAGTATGAAGAAGATGATGATGATGTTGATGATGATGATGATGTTGATGACATGCCAAGCATTTCTTATAGAAAATTTCATGTTCAAGAAGGGCTGCGCGCACCTTTTCATTCGTACTTAATTTTTTGCCAAAAATGGTTAAACAAAAACAATTTAAATATTTTACCGTTATTTTTGAAGCGTTTGTTCTTCAGCGCCGAAAAAGAAAAAATAAAAAAGATGAAACGTTGAGAAATTAAAAGAATTTTCGCCTTCAAGTGTCGCTTGGGTGGCAAAACCGCCAACATGTCAACTCGCAATGCCTCAACACGTGTGTGTGTGTGTGTGTGTGAGTGTGTGTGTGAGTGTGTGTGTGTGTGTGTGTGCAGTGCACATGTGTTGAGTGCAGTGACTTTGCTTGCGCGCTGACTTTTTGGTCTTTTGCGTTCAGCACAGTGGGCACAGGTGCTCATGCTTGTATGTGTGTGTGCGTGTGTATGTGTGTGTGTGCGTATGTGTGTGCCTGCTGACAACATAAAAAGCACGAGCAACACTGACAACTCACAAAGTCAACGGCGTTGATGTTGTTGCCATCAAACCCACCCCCCCGCCTCGCCCCTTCGCCTACGCCTTGTCGTCGCCTTAAGCACTTCAACAATTTGTCTTTTATTTTATTTTTAGTGCTTTTTAAAAATGTGGCTTCCTTTGCTATGCTTTGCTTGCCTTCTTTTACTTTTGTCTTATTTTTTTTATTATATATTTTCTATTTTTTTTGCTTTTTTCGGCGTTAATCATGAAGCGTAACGTGGATTTTTTTCGCCTCTTCTCCTCTTCTGCTGCTGCTGCTGCTTTACGTTATGAAAGATGTGCCAGCGCCCTCTGGAGCATTGTTCAACTTTGTATCTTTTGCTAAGCTACGTTGCTGCCCCTCAAATGCCCCTCACCGAGGCAGCTATCCACTGTTATCACTACATACATACTTATTGCGCTGGCTTTGCGTGTTGTGTGTGTGTTGACTGTTTGAAGTCTTTTAAGCCAACTTGCTTTCAACAAACTTCGCCCACTGAGTTGTTGTTTTTTCGGTGTATGAGTCTCAAAGGTGATTTCGGCAGCTGAGCTTGACGTTTTATGATTTTGATTATTTACCAAGAATTGTCACATTACAAAAAAAACAAAAAACAAAAAACAGTTACTAGCTAAATGAGAAGACACGTAGTGGGGGGAGAGAGCTAAAAGTTCTTGTAGGACATTTTGCATTGTTATATGACAATTAAGGCGCACACTACGAACTGAATAATTAATGCAGACAACTCATTAAGCGAGCATGTCTTTTCGCCCCTTTTTTTTTTTAATTATTTTCTTCTTTTTTTTTTTTTTGTATTTTTTCACAACATTAAATTTACATTTAGTTGCATGCAACTCATTCTGGCGTTTTGCGTTTAATTGACACAAGTTGGCATTATCTAAATGTCAAAGTACGAGTACAAGACGCTGGCAACGCTGGCAATGAAGCAAGCAACAAGGACAAAGTTCACAATCACAAGAAAGCAAATCGACTTTTAATTAAAGATGAAATGCCAAATGAATAGAAGAGTTAAATAGTTAATAACGCAAAGCGAACAAAGCGTTTTAATTGTAATTAACAAAGACGCTTAGCATAGTTGATCAAGGGCTTAGCTGAGAGAGAGTGGAGAGGCGAGAGGAGCGCTGAGCAAAACCAAGTCAATTTAACAAAAAGCGAGAACTCTTTGACGCTTTAATAAGTCATGTTTCATAGTTGGTAATAAAACAAACGTTGGCCAAGCAAATCCAAATCAAAGAGGAAGACACACGAGAAGTCACAGCGGCAGTGAAAATGTTTGGCGAACATGAAATGTGCTCAGTACGTGCGTTTAATTAAAGATAAGAATTAACTGCTGATTAGTATTCTCTTTTATACTACCGCAAAAATGGAGCATATTAAATTTGTCATGAAGTTTGCAACGCCGAATATATAAAGAATTGTATATATATTCTTGAGATCATGTGTAGAAATCATCGGATCACTCGGATATAGCTGCCAAAGGTACGATCGGTCTGAGGTCTCAACTCATTTTTTTGCACAAGAACGATTTGGTCGTCAATAAAGATAGTCTGAGAAATTGGTAAGGATCGTACGACTCCTATAAGAACTAACGGCCTATAATAAGGTTTTTATTCGAAAAAAAAAAATTCTTTAATACGAACAGTCAAAAATTTGAAAATAAATGTTTTTTTTTAAATGGTTTACTATATTGCAAAGTTTTATAGGAATCGGACTTAAGGGCATGGCATCGCCCACTTAAAAATTGAATTATTCTATAAGCAGACTCGATAAAAGATTGTAAAGTGAAGTAAGAGACAAATTAGAAATTATTCTTATAGGAAAAACTTTTCAAGAGCACACAAGCTTCGACGAAGCTGAAATTAGTTTCCTCCCCGGTCTTCTTGTTTCGCTAAACTTGACACAAGAGCGTACGGACACACATGCATGCATGCGCCACAAGGACTTTGGCAAAGACTTGACACGATTCAAGTCCAGGCACGTAGATTGCACTTCATATCTTTAATACTTTTTGTTACGTTTCGTTTTGTTTCGTTTTCGTGTCTTTTCGGTTATTTTTGACTTAAAGAAGTTTTATTTCATTTCGCATTTCATTTGGCTTTCACTTGATTGCCTGCCGGGCTTGTTAAATGATTTATGCCAAGTTAATTTATGGCGCGCATTACACGTCCCGCCCTGCCCTGCCCTGCCATGCCAATTCAACAACTATTTGCCGAACTATGCTATGCGCCAAATATCATGTAGCAATTCATATTTAATTGCTTTGCGTACGCGAATGTCCGCTTGGCACGCCGACGTGGACATAATTGTATGTGCGTACGTGTTAATCACGGCATTTAATGAATGATTATGCGAGCAATTTGACGCGACAACTTTCGCGCCGACCAACCAAAAGAACGGCCAAACGACGCATTTTTCTCACTCATTAGCTTGATTGAAGTCATTGTCAATGGCGCGCCGCAAAGTATGCAACGAAACAATGCCAAGGCGGCGCTGTATTGCTTATAACAATAACAATAAACATAACTATAAAAAGTTCACGCATATTGTTGCAGCAGCCGTGATCTTGTTGTTGTTGTTGCTGTCTTATGTTTAAAATATGTTGACAGCGGCGCCAGCCTCAACCCCCTCAGCCGGTCAACCCACTACCCTGGGCAGCGTCAACAACCCTCGCATTTTAATTTTCAGCTTAACTTGTCGCGCACTTTTTGCTTAGTTGCTCTTTTTCGACTTCGTTCTTCTTCATATTTTTACTTTTTTTGTATATTATTTTTTTTTCTTTTTATTTTTGGCAATGCTTTGTCCTTGCATTGCACTATTATCCTTGTGGATTGTCTTGTTGCCTGCCTGACTGTTTTCCATATACATGACATGACAGCGCAGCGTTTCAGGACTGCCTGAAATCAAAATGTTACCAAAGCTTTTGCCCCTGATTTCCGTTTACATTCGTTCATTCGCTCACTTCGCTCAGAGCCCTTCGTGCCTGTTCATGTTTATGTTCATGTTCATGTTCTTTGTCCTTAACGCTTTATGCGTGCTCATAATCGCTTTGCGGCATACTATCAAAATAACAAACAGTCAAACACACAAAAAAACAAAACCGTACAAACGAGAACTTCGGTCTTGTCGAAGCTTGTATACTTCTCACGCTCATTTTTTATGCCACGCCCATTTTTTTGTTAATACCTTATTTCGCTTTATCTCAGTACGCATTGGGTTCCGGAGCTATGTAAAATATTGATTTTGATTATAAGTGCGATCAAACTAGTATTCAGCTCTCCCTAAGTATATAAGCATGAAGTTTCAGGTCAATTGCTACAGGAACAATAAAGTTTTTCATAGAACATATGAATGGCATCATACGGCAGGTACAAGTTCTAGGGGTCCCAACTCAAGCATACTTTCAGACATTTGGTCTCGTTGCGTGAATCGAATAGCTTTGGAATTTCGGAGTCCTATACCTAGAAGACAACACTGATCTATACGAACTGACCTAACAGTTCCAGAGATCCGATCTAATGAGCCAATGACACCCAAATAGTATAGTTTCAAAACTGTGTTAGGGGATTGTATATCCACAGATAGACAGACATGACTATATCTACGCGTCTTGTCAAGCTGAAATATCTCCTTCTGAGTGTTACAAGCTTCATGACAATGCTATAATGCTCATCACCGCGTGAAGAGTATAAAAAATAGTTGACAATATTTTATTATTGTTGATCTCATTTCCTTTCGCTTGCCTGCCATCTTTGCGTAACTCGCCCTCTGTTTGTATATGTGTGTGTGTGTGTGTTTGTGTGTGTACGGAAATGTTTAATATTTGTTATTGCAGTCAAATGTTTCCTGTTTGTGCTTGGCATGGCAGTCATTGCCTTGTCTGAGGTATAAAAAAGGACGAAAAAAAAAAATGAGCTGAAAGAATAAACCACTTCGTTACTACTTTGGCAAGTTTTGAGAGTCTATTAAGAAGGACATTTATCTTTTCCACATTTATTAGTCTACAGAAGCGTACAAGATTTGTGTGTATGTGAGGTTTACTGAATATTTGCTTGTTGAATGACATTGCATACTTTAAGGCGCACTGCTTAAAAGAAATATGAACTTTATGGCACAACTTCAATATGCAATATTAAATCAAATGCGCTTAAAATCAAGCGAATTATAATTACAGAATTACAGAAGCTTTAAGCAGTTGCTTCATAAAGTATTTAACAAGAGCAAGACCAATACCAAGTGCATGCACAAACAATTATGAGAATTTGTGATGCGCAACCGAAGCGTTTAATGCAATAACGCAAAACAATAAAGCACATTTGCAAAGTCATTAACACGCAACTGCGGCAAGGCAAAGGGGCATCATGATAAAAGCGACAACAACAGAAATGATGTTAGCAACAGCAAGAGTGACAGCAACAACAACAACAACACTTTCTTTGTCAAGCACTAATTGCAGACCTCAAAATACATTGCAATGCGCTCCAATTCAGGTGTATGTCATCTAGATGCGAAGCTGCTCTTGGCGCCTGAGCTGCATGTGGCCACGCCTGACTGCTTTGCTAGAGCGAGAGAGCAGCAGTGGGAGCGATGAAGTTTATTGCCACAAAAACACTTTGCCGGCAATTGTTAGCACGAAAATTTTGCAGCGTCAAATTCACTTAGTAACTGACAGTGGCGACGACGACGGCAGCACCAGCAGCAGCAGCAGAGGAGTTGCTGCCGCCAACAGCAGCAAGCAAGTGAGGCAGTTGCCTAAGCAACATTGTCACTTGCGGTGCACACTTGACTCTGAATTTCTGAATTGCTGCATAGTCGAGCAGTGTGCGTGTGCCTCTGTGTCTCTGTGTGTGTGTGTGTGTTGGCTGCAAGTCTTGTGTGGAAGAAGCGAAGATAATAAAAAAAATAAACAAAGTGAAGCGCATTTCCGGTATTTGATTTATTATTTAAAAAACGCAATTGAATGATTATTTGTTTTTGTTGTTGTTGTTTGACTTGTATTTTTACTGTTTTGCAACAACAAAGCGGAAATCAATTAGTCGAAAATAGCAGAGTACGCGTTAGCCAGAAAAATGTCCTTTGGGAATATACAACAACAACAACAGCATCCGTTGTTGGCAGCCATTTCCGGAAATAATTATGCGTAAGTAAAACGGAAATTTATGCGATTCATTATAGTTGACAATAACAACAACAACAACAGCAGCAACAACAACAACAACAACCAAATGCTTTGCGGCAACAAGCCGTTGCAGAAGATGCAGCAGACAAAGAGAGAGAGAAAGACAGAGAGTGTGAGAGAGAGAGAGGCAAAAGGCTACTTAGCCCAGTTTGGCCAAAGCGCAAAAAGAAGCATTTTAAGCAACAAATTTATGTTGGCTTTGCATGCATTTATTGTTGTTGTTGTTGTTGTTGCTGTGTTTGTTATTTGCAAGTTTGTTTAAGTCAGCATTTTATGCGCTGCTTTGTGGTTCTTTGCAGTTATGGCACAACGCAGGAGCAGCTACAGCAACAGCAACAACAACAACAACAACTAAATGAGCAGCAACGCGCCGCCCACCACAATCATCATCAACAACAACAGCAACAACAACATTATGCACAGCAAGCGAATCCTTATTACCGACAAAATCCCTACTTGCAGCACACGTCCTTTAATCGTCCTTTGGCCGGCGCAGGCACAAATCTCAATGGCGTTTATATGAGCGGCGGTGGCGGGGCGAGCGGTCACTCTGGCTACGGGTAAATAATGTCGTATGCATACAACATGCATTAATGCATGCTCTCACTCACACTCTCTTTCTCTCTTTCTCTTTCCAACACAGCGTTGAGCCCTCCATTGAGTATGAGTACCATCGACCGCCACCGCCTTCATCGAGCGGCGGCAGCAGCAGTGGCAGCGATGGTGGCACCTATCATGCCGCAACTGGCACTGGCTATGCCGCACATCGACCAGCACACCCCCCACCACACCCGCCAGTGCCCCCACGACCATCTTCAAAGTCGCCGGGCAATAAGAAGGGCATGAGCAATGGCGGCTTTGGCGTTGGCGTTGGCAAATCAACCATGACGGCACTTACTTTGCTGGCGTTCTTCTTCTTTCTGAATGTACTACAAAACTGCATTAAGGAGCACATGGACGCCATGAATCCGACCGTAATGGTGCTCACCGCGAACGGCGTACGCAATCGTTTCAATAAATTAGCTGAAATGAACTCACGCGAACAAAGCTCGTCGGTGCCTGCGCTAGTGCTGGCGACGGCCACAGCCTCAGCCTCCGTCATTGACTGGCAGCCGGAATTAGCGCCGGTGACCGGTTCGGCGGGCACGCCGCTCAATGTTGCTGTGATTAAGCCAACAATAACATTGCAAACATCACCTTACGATAGCAACAATAACAACAACAAACACACAGCGCTCAGTGGCAATCATCATCATAATAATAACCATAATAATAATCATGATAATTACGACGCACAAACGCAACTCAGCAATGGTAATAATAATTATAATAATAATCATAATAATTATGCACATGCAACAACTTTTTCGCACACAAATCGTGTGCCACAACAACAACAGCAACAACATGATGATTATTATTTGCCCGACGCACAAATCTATTCTAATCATACATTAGTCTCAGCCTCCGCGGCGTCTGTGCGTCCTTACATGCATCATCACTACCAACAACAACATCATTATGATGCACCTGAATATCATCATCAACAGCAGCAGCAACAACAACAACAACAAGATGCCAGCTATCCTTGGTCTTATAGCGGCAGCACAACGCACAAGCGTTACTCATCCGCCCCGTGGTCTTCGGCTTCGCTGAATGCTCATTCAGGCGTGAACACTTACTTCGACCATGACAGCAACAACAACAACAACAACAACGATGACTCTAATGCTGATGCTGACCGTCATCATCGCCGTCAGCGACTTCATGCTGCTCATGCCGCTGCTTATGACGTTGATGATGATGTTCGTCTTGATGATAATTATCGCATTGGCGATGCATTCTACACGCGCATTAATTGAATGTTCTTGTAATATTTCCCCCTTTGTTTTGTTCTGTCTGTGTGCGTATGTGTGTGTGCGTGTGTGTGTGTGTGTGCGCTCATTCGCCTTTATTAGCGCAGTTCTAGTTAAGCTTTTTGTTCGTCGTTCTCCCTCTCTTGTTTACTTGTGTTGCGTTTTAAACATTTTACTTAAATAAATATTTGCAATTAAACTGAAAACGACACTAAGCATGTTCTGTTCTTTGCTTTCGTCTTTTCATTTTGTTTGTGTACATTTTTACGACGCTAATTTCGCAAATTGTTCGCTCAACCTGTTTGAAGTTATAGCCCGAAAAAGCGCTTTGCCGCGCTGTGCTACAAATGAGCTTCTATTTTAATTTGCTTGCAACAAATTTGTTGCTTGTAAAAGATGCTGGCGAAGTGTAATCAATGCGAGAAGCACGAATGAAGGTACCGAAAATTCGGTGGTCTTCAAAATTATATACAATAAAATTAATTTTTTTAAATGTCCGTTTTGCGCGTTAAATTTTCTTAATAGTTTCATTCAACACTAAAATGTTTTTCAAATAAATAAAAATAAAAAAAACTTAAATAAAACTTAAAACAACATGCTTTACTCCTATGTTACATTGCGCTCAACCAAACATTCGTCGTCTTACATACTTTTCTTTTTTTTTTTCAAATAAAAATAAATAACAATATTCTATACTCCTATGTTACATTGCGCTCAACCTAACATGCGTCGGCTAATATTCAACTCGTAGATAAGCACTTTTATTATAAGATTTTCTTCTTAGTATTTCATCGCACATAACTGTACATTGAATAAGCTTGCCTGCAACAGCTTTCAGGCCAACTTGGCTAAGGCTAAACAAGCATGTGCTTAGTCTGGCTTATTCAATAAAATAATGCTCAATTAGATTTAATCGGATCGCTTCTAAGCGTCTTTAGCGCTCTGGCGGAAGAACAAAAGTCCAAGCAAGTGCTTATAAAATGTCACATTGTGCATTAAAGCTATGAACATGGCTGAGCATACACAACCAACGCACATAACCAACGAAATGCTAAGCCATATGTAAGCTTAGTTTTATTCAATTTTGCTGTCATTCTTTTCGTTTGGAAACCCTTCTTTGTTAGCGAAAGCACATGTGCGATTGTGGAATGCATTTGACCGGCAAATGTATGCGTTTCTTCGGACTGTCTGTCAACGCACTCAGGCACCAAAACACGGCTTTCGGTTGAATGCTCATGTGCATTTATGCATTTGGGTTACATTTAAATAATAGTTGGTCTTGTTGTTGTTATTGTTGTTGGTCAGTAAGAAGGCGTAATGTAAAATTATTGCATAAAAATGTAATAACTTTGAGGCAACAACAACAGCAACTCTAAGCCGCATGTGGCAGCAGAAGCTGATGATGAAGTTCCAGTAGAAGTATCGCAGATAAGCATGGCAAGCACTTGCAACATTGTGTTGCTGTTGTTGTTGTTGCTGTGTTCAAGAAATTGAAATGGAAAACGGAAATAAGAAAAATGTGTGTGAAAATAATTATGTGAAATGTGCGAAATGTGTTGAGTGTGAAAAGAAATTAGAGCGCAAAACAAAATGGCACGCAAAACAAGTTAGTTGGCAACGCGGTCGTGCCATGACAGTTGCAGACGACATTAAGGTAATTTAAGCATTGCGTAAATGCGTTCAAGAACGAAGTTTTCATGTTGAAAAAAATATAAGCGCGAAAAATGTGTAAAATTGCAAACCGTATTTTTTTATTTTGCGTTTTAATTAAAATTTAGCGCTTCAACTGCAAATCATAAGCTTGGCAAGGATATGCGTTGGTTAAGTGGGTTGGCGAGTGTGGCAGCGGCAAAGCAAAGTGAGAGAAAAGTGCGTGCGTGTGTATGTGTGTGTGTGTGTGAGTGCGCTTACAATGCTATCAATTTCAACAAGTTTGATTAAACGTCATTTGCAGCTGGCGCAGGCTTCATCATCATCGTTGTTGTTGTTGTTGTTGCTGATGCTGTTGTCATTGATATAATGTGCAAATGCAATTGTGCAATTTCATGTTTGTTGCTTGCCTGCCAGCCTGACTTACTGCCAGCCAACTCAGCCGTTCACTTTTACGTTGCATACATAAGCAATTAACTACTTTGCATGTATGCGTGCTCAATGCTCAATAAAAAGGCTGCAAATAAAAACCAAAATGAAATGTTTTTGGCATCATTCAAGCAATTCACGCCTGACTACGGAGCAATTGCAATTGCAGCAATAACAACTTCGACTTCGACACAATGCGCCATTCAAAGGCGTAATTTAAAATGCTCTTTTTCGCCTCACTTCGCACACACTCGCACACGCTTTATGGCTTCATTTTGCTGTATTGCTGGCAAAGATTTACATGCCATTGATATGCTTGCCGCCATAATAATAAAAAACGTAATTCTTATTTAAATGTAACTCTTATTTTAAAGAAATTTATTACTTTAAGTGCGCACACACATGAGATTTATGCATGCCGGGCACTTTAAGCATGTCTCTGTCTCTTTTGGCTACGTTGCTTGCCTAAGCCGCATACGGTCGCGTCAGCTGCAGTGCAAGTGCTGAAAGCCGACATTCGTTAAGTTTTTCATTGCATACTTGTAGGGTTGACTTTATTCTTTTGGTTTTAAAGGAACAAACCTTTTGCTTAGTTTTGCCTTTGAATTGGCAAAGCTTAATGCGTGCAGACGAATTAAGTAACTCAATGACAAGGCAAGACTAAAGCGAAACAAAGACACACATACACATACACATACACATACACATAAAAAGATAATGAAAAAGAAAACAAGCATTGTATAAGTGAAGAAGCAGATGAAGAAAGACAACGATTACTATTTAAGCACTTTATTTTGTGCTCTCAGTTGGTTTTTCTCATTTTTATGTCTGCTGCGTGTATACAAGAGTGCCAACAATTACGTAAGTAATTTATTTCTGCTCAACTGAATTAGAAATCTTGCTAGACTCTCTAGACTTCTGCTTGGCACCTGCAACTCACACCACACCACACCGACGCTGCTAAGCTCTCGCTGGAAGCTGCTTTACTTTGGTCTGTCTTTTGTAGCATTTTCAGATATGCAAAGGAAAATTAATAGTCCAACATTTTTTATAACACTTTTGCCTTCACTTTACTTCATTCGCACCCGCATTTAT
The DNA here is from genome assembly GCA_037044515.1 of Phortica magna. NCBI lineage: Eukaryota > Metazoa > Arthropoda > Insecta > Diptera > Drosophilidae > Phortica > Phortica magna. The sequence goes on along the minus strand of JBAMBP010003003.1, from coordinate 326,492 downwards.
TTCTGTATTTGTGTATTTGTGTATTTGTATAAGTATGCTTGTTTGTATCTGTGATTGTCTGCGTGTTTTGCGCAATTTCAACTAACAAAGTGCAAAATACTTTCGTGATATAATCGGATTAGTCTTTGGTAGATTGTCTTAAACCAAAAAATACTCAATGTCTTTTGCCTTGTCTGTGTTGATGTGTTTTATACAACTAATCGCCTTTTTCGCGCTTTGTTCAAATCGAGTTTCATCAGTCGACAAATGCCTTTCGTCATTCTAATGAGTTTGAGTTTGTTTGTGAAACAAACCATTTAAGTTTACTTTAATTTGCTTAATATTTAAATGATCATGTCACATCATCATAAATAATGCTTGGCAGGCTGCTGGTCAGTTGGTCACCCACACGCACACACACACAAACAAATACAGACACGACCACATTTAAATGTCGCTGCATGTGGCATAATGCTGACACAATTTTCAAAACTATTGTTTACTTATGTAGAAGAAGACAACAGCAAAATATTTCTTTAACTGCGAATGTGTGTGTGTGTTTGTGTCAGTGACTGTGGTTGCTTTGGTTTATGGTTTGTTGTTGTCGACGTGCAAAATGATAAATGAAGTTGTTGTCTGCTGTTGAAAGTGTGTAAGCAAAAATAGTGTGACAATAAATAATATAAACGCAACAGCAAATACGCGTAAGCGCATAAGTATGCAACGCAATTTTGCAATATTTAAAACTATGCAAGCCAAATATACGTTTTCATTTTTAATATTAGCTTGCCGTATGCGGTGTGTAGCACATTGTAACATAGGCGCATAAAATGTTTATTTTTATTACTTTACATACAACACTTAATTTTGCTTCATTATAATACAATTTCTTCTCTCATAAAAAGTTTCAAAGCCAATTTAATACTCAAAACAACAACTTAAGCAAATGTTTTCGAGGACAGCGCTTAATAAAAGTCTTAAAGCATAAATACAAAGAAAAGCAAATCATTACAAATAAAGTGTACTTTTTTCTGAAAAATACTTTCTTAAGAAAAAGAAAATTGGTTTCGCTGAGTGTTTAAACGTAACCAACATATTTTCAACAAAACAGTCGTTCAGACACACGCACACACACACACACAAGCACAAATACATACATATATACGTGTTAAAAGGTTTTAACGTTTCATGGACCAATGGTGGCTTAGGTTGCACAAAAACGCAGCACAGTGCAGCAGGCACATAAATAAGTTTAAATAGAAAGAATAGAGCGAACAAATAAAAAAAAACACACACAAAAATGTGCAACAAAAGTGAGAAAAATAAACATTTCTATTTTCGCAACCACAAAGAACGCAAAAGTGAAAGAAAATATTTTTAGGTAACTGCCATGCAGCAGCAACAACAACAACAACAACTTTAATACTTTACTAACAAGAGCAACAACAACAACAACGACAATAATAACAACAACAACAAAATCGTTGAGTAAAAGGCCAGCAAGTAATAAATGTAAGTTTCCTTTTTTTATATTACTTTTTTGTTGTTGTTGCTTTTGCGTCTTCCTTTTGACAGCGGAAGCGTACATGAAACTGAAAATTTCCTGCAGCATACTTTTGTGGGCAACATGGCACAGTAACCAACACGGGCTTACACAGGCACATACACTCATGTGGTTTTATATGTTGCATTGCATAGTTCGAATGTATGTATATATATATGTGTGTGTGTGTATTTGTGTGCAACGCATGCTGTTTTATTCGCTTGGCCGTGTAAACTATTAAATTTAGCGCACGCCATTTTCTCTTATTTCGTCTTTCAGCATTTTCTTTTTCTTCTTCTTCTTTTTTTTACATTCACAACCACAAAAATACGACTTTGAGCCAAATTTAAAGGTGGTTAAGCTGTTGCCCGTTTTAATACTACGCTCCAATAAACCGGCCTGGGTCAGTTGCAATGCCAAAGTAACAACAACAACAACTAAAACGAGAATGTGACCATCGTTGTACATTTTATTTATGACAATGAATGTGAAAGTTTTCACTTGTGTATTACATAAATTCTTTACAACAATTGCAACTCAAAAATGCTCAATTAAATTGCTCTTGGTTGTTGTTCTCGTTGTTGTTGTTGTTGTTGTAGTGCGCCATGGCAGACACGTGGCTTTTAGGCCGGTGTTGACACTTCATGCCCGTTGGCGGTCATATTGTGCTGTGGCAACTGTTGAAATGCCAGCGAGATTTCACTTGCGCATATTTAAAACGCATGAAAGCATTGAATTAACTTACAGCAAGCCAAGCGTTCATTCATGGTCAACATGGGCGCTGTTCTCATTATGTCCCGCGGTGTTAAGTCACAGACACACACACACACACACACATACACGCTAATACTGTTGCACATGTACAAATGAGCCATTTAACTTATGACTTCATTTTATAAAATAATGTCAAATGTGGCGTTATGAACGCCGCTGTCATTTTCAATTTCGTTTTCAATTTATGAAAATGTTATTTGCACAGCGACATTTGCCAGCATATTGTGTGCACTTCTCCCTCTCTCTCCCTCTCTTTCTCTCTGTGTGTGTGTGTGTGTGTAACGAAATTATGTTTTTGTAGTGTGTTATTATTGGTTTTTCTGGTCATATTCATTCTTTGGACTGTTTTACACTCACAAACATGGCTTAGGTCATTCTGTGGCGCATTATACAAGTTGCCTGCTGTCGTTGACTCTTGCGGTTGCCATAATTGGAACTATGTCGCTGTGTGTGTGTGTGTGGTATGTGTGTGTGTTCATATTGACTATATTGTACATTAAATGGCACACTGGGTTGCCATATGCAAACTTATACATTTTATACAAATTTTTATCGCATTTGCAAGAAGTTTTTTTAGTCATTTTTATAATTTTTTGGCATGTTTGTAAATGTCAACTGCAAAATTGAAATTGCGGCTTCGAAAATTGAAAATTCTGTGACATTCATAATCAGATTTGCGTTATTTTATTTTAAACATTTTTTGCGGTTTAGTCTGTGCGACAAATTGAAAAGTGTTTGCATATTCAACTAATGAAATTCACACAAATTAAATGTTTTAATTTGTAATTTGTGCACATGGATTGGTAAATGTTTTCAATAAAATTAAAGAAAAGTGACAAAAAAAGGGACATTTCAATAACAATTTTATTATTTTTGAAATATTCCCACATTGTGAGACATTTGGCAATCGGCCAAGCTTTAAAGAGAAGTTCAACTCGCGTCTTACTGCACTTGTTCACCAAGACGGCAATAGACCTTTGATAAAGACTTGATAAAGACTCACCAGTAGTCCAGTTCCGCCAGTAAGTCCGCACACTCAATAAGAAATCACTTTGAAGTTGATTAACTATTTTTATTTGAAAAATAATAACAATTTCTTGCACACTCGCGCTTAAAATATTTTCTTTTTGTTTCTTTTTCCTACACTTTGATCGACTCACTAATCAGGATTGTCCACCTGTTTAAAGCAACACGTGCACTTCTCAACTTTTTGGTGCTACCACCCATTTCAACAAATCATGCCAATACAGCAAGCGCTATGTCACAGTTGTTTCGCTAGGCAACTTGTGCTAAGCTAAGATTAAGAATAGTCTTTGTTCCACTCCACTTGTTCTCTTAATAACATAAACAGCTCAATCAGTTGGACTATTGACAAAAAGCAGAAACAAAGTGATAGAATTTGTGTGTCTCCCAAGTGAGTGTTAACTTCATTTAAGTTGCTTGATTAATATTATTGATTATTATCATTAAATTACAATACATTATTTATGCTTTCACCTTATAAATCTTACCTCTGGCGTCTTTAAGTTGTTGCGCGCCTTTAAGATGTCTTCTGTCACTTCAGTGCGCAGTCAATCATTCTAATTAAGCGCTAAATCAAACATTTACATGCGAAGGTGACAATTACAGCGTTAATTAACGTTTCATAAACTACTCAAATCGAATGACGCAAATGCCATGTAAAATATTCGACAAATTAATCAAATTAGCGCAATTTAATGCGTTAAGAGGCGTTAAAACGATTTGTGGGTGGCAATGATAATCGTAATGATAATGATGATTATGGTGATGATGACAAAATGCTTGTAAACTGACAAAAACCGCAGAGTAAACAATAATAGCAACAACAAGAACAACAAGAGCATTGAGTATGATATCATATACAAACATAATGCAATAATAACAACAACAACAACAATAATAGCAGCAACAAAAGCGACGACGTAGAGCATTAATAACAAATTGTCATAATTACAAGCAAAATACATAATTGTGACAATTTGACGCTTGATTAATGACAGTCTGCGGCTTTTGTTCAGACACACAGACAATTGACTGACAGGCATGGGTAACATGACATCAAATCATCAGACAGATAGACAGATAAACAGTTAGTTAGATAGACGAACAATAATAATAATCATTAAATAATATGAAAATTAGAACGATTTGCGTTTAGTTTAATTTACTTTTGAGCAACTTTTGGCTTTCATGCTTCTGCATGTATTTTGCTAAAATAAAGCAAACAAATCATGTTTCTTAGAAGCAAAATCTTTAAAAAAGTTTACCACACACAATGAAACGAATGCTGAAGGCCAACAAATAAGCGAAAACGCCATGATTTCTGGGTCAGCAGGAGATGTTTTCACTTTGTTTGTTGCTTTTGTTTTTGTTGCTGTTATTGAGTATTTATTTACTTAATCATTGTGTGATTTTTTGCAAAATGCAAATAAGATAATTCGAAATCAAAAAAAAAAAAAAAACGCTTTGAAAAAAACAGCTTTTAACTTGCTCCATGGCATTGTAGCCATCGATCGATCGTTCAAACTTTTTGCCGGCCACGCAGCACACAACAACAACAACAGCGACAATCAACAGCAGCGGAAAATGCTCAACGACATTTCCCGAAGACAATGTGCGACGATCAGCTTCAGTCGCTGAAAGTTTGCGTTGCCGTTTGAACGTGTTCCGTTCCGTTCAGCGCGTATTCCAATCGAACCAAACCAAACCGCACAGGTCCGTTTTGTGTTGCGCTTTTCGTGCTTAGCGCGCGTGTTGACATGCGACAACTGCAATAATAACAAGTGTGATAATTATTGTCAGACAAGTGTCAGCAACGACAAGTGTCAACGCGAGACAAAACCAAAACAAATTACATGAAAAGAAAAGAAAATAGAAAATTAGAAAAACCCAAAATAGCAAATGAAAATTCTGTAAATAAGAGTGAAAGTGTGAAGAACAGGTTTAATTAACAAAAGAAAGAAAAACAACAAAACTAAATAATATTAAAAAAAAAAGCAAAATATATCACTTAAAAAAAATTGTACATACATATTAAAATTCTTAAAAAGCAATTAATTTTAATTACAAGAAATTGCAAGAAAAATTTGTGCAAAAAAATACAAAACAGTTGTTTATCAAACAATTACACGTTTAGTTAAATTAATTCGCAATTGACCAAATAATTTATATATTATAAAAAACAAACGTTGTTCCGAAAGTTTCTAGAAACAAGTGCCAACTGAGACGAGCGGCAAAAGGTAAAAATCAACCAATGAGGTTCATTGAACTCTTTTAAATAAACTGCTTTATCCATGGATTAGCTCAAATTGAAGCGTCCAAAATTTTTGCTTAATCCTTGTTTGGCTTTGCTTACATGCCACAACTCAGCACCTTTGCTTTCAGCTAATATATCTCGACGATTCTTAGCGTTCTTAGTCGCAGAAGCGCATAAATTGCGTTGACACCTTCGGAACGAGTATTTCATTAAAGTGACACACTGCCTAATCGTGCGCAACGATTTACTAATTTCATAATTTATTTTATTTAATTCGAGCGCGCCTCTTCTTCTTCTGTAGTGAACCAGGCCGTCTTGCTTGCCCTTAAAATACGTTTTATGTGTATTTTTAATATGTTGGAAAAATATAATTTATCTCTAGCCGTTGCCTTAGTTTATGACGCCATGAAAAACATGCGCCGACGTATTTCTTTGTCTTCTCGGTTAGACAAAACAGATTAAGAATATAAGAAAGTTTATAAAACAAAACGACAACAAAATAGAGAATTTGTATTGTATTAAACATAAACATAAACCCACACAAGTGTGTAAAGTGTGAAAGAGATGGCATTAGTGCGAGAATAGCAACAGTAACAGACAGACAGACTGACTGACAGGCTGATTGAGAGAGGGACAAGTCGTGCGAGCGAGTAAAATCTCATGGAAATTAAACGCGGGCATCATTCAATGTCAGTTGGCCGAGTGCCAAAACGCCGTGCTGTAAAACAAACAAGCTCAATAATGAAAAAATGAAAAACTTGTGGTTCGGCTGACATGACAGCTGTTATACGCTATAAATATTGGGAGAGAAACGACACTTTTTATGTGTTAATTTGTAATAAACAATAAAAACAGAGCTCGCAAATTTTGGTAATTAATTTTTTATTTTACCGTTTGCTCACGATCACGACACGAAAAAACGAAGTTTTGTTCCTCTCTCTGAACAAAACACTTATTTTTGTTTTTCTCGGGTTTCTTTTTCGTGTCAAGCACGAGTGAGAGAAGAAAACGAAACTGTCTTACAATGATAACTTGACGGAACACCCTCAACGAAGGTTGTTTGCTTTGTTGTTGGTGTTGCGATATTTCATCGAAGGCAACGCTAGGAATAGGGAGCAAGGAAGAGACAAGGGATTAATTAAGGCACAAACTACAGTGTCTCGTGTGAACGAGAGCACATAGAAACCGACTAAAAACTGTTCTTGTTTGAACAAAGAGCGCTGCATAGAAAAAACGAAGTTAAAGTGGCTTTCGCGATCGTTTTTTTTCGTGTCACTTAGAACTATTGTTTCTGCTACTTCCACTTCTTGCGAGCTCTGAATAAAACAGATATATTTTAGTATTCACAATAATAATGTGGTAAGCACAACACTCTTCAGTGTAGCGCATAAACAGTTAGTGTTGCTCGTCTGTTTTTCATTTGGTCTTTTCAATTATATTGCGAGGGCTGAATTTCGCTTTAAGCATAGTTCAAGTGATCATGTCGTGTATCAAGTGCCGCAATCATGAGATGCGAAAAAATAACACAAAAACAATAACAAATTCAAGCACTAAAATCGAGAAACATATGCGACAACAACGCACAACAACAACAACTTTTACGTCGCACGCCAACGAAATTCTTTTGTGAAATTTATTTTTTAGTATTTTAAAAATTTTTTCTCCTTCAACGTATTAAATTCTTTAATGGAATCGAAGAAAATATGGTTGAAGAGGAAATTTTTTTTTAAATTTATTTAAATGCGACTTCAAGTGACCCTAAAGTGAAAATTTATGTATTTTATTTTTTGTTTTTTTTATTAAAACTGTGCTGATTCTTCTTCGGTTGCTATTGCTATCTCTGTCTCTCTTTAAACGTATCATTTATAAATATTTATGATATTTTTCAAGTTTATGCATAAATCTTGACTTGTGCAACAATTGGCGCCCAGCTGCGAAATGCGTCAGTAATCAAAGGTCATACAATTGAACGTTTGAATTCTGCAAAAAGCTTTAAGTAATATTTATTTATTTATTTATTTTTTCTACTTAAATTTTCTGCATTTGTGCAAATTTTTTTGTGCAAAGTCATTTCCGTTGCCATTTGATATTTTCAAGAGTTTTATATTCAAGTGCGAAGAATACAAATATATATTTTGAGGTTTTTATAAATAATTTCCAACAGCTGTCAGTCAATTGCTTGCCAGCGTCTGAGCAAAAACAGCACACACACACACACACACATGTCGATACAGACATTTATACACATGCACAAAATGATAGCAATAAAATTTTCAAATTACCATTTGCGTAATTTCGCTGAGCGTATTTCAGTATCACAAAAATAAATTAAAACGCCAAATAGGAAAAAAATACTTCCCTTTTCCTTTTTTTCCCGTTGCAATTTTACTTCTTCTTCACGAGGTGAATTTTTTTTGTTTCTTGTTGTTGTTGCTGTTTTTGTTGCTTTGCTGCAATTTGAACTGCAAAAGTGCGCACGAGTTTTCGCATCATTTATGGTGACGTCAATTTATGTCTTTTGCTCCCTCGGTCGCTCTCTCTTACTTTTCCGTTCCTTGCTTGTTTGCTGTGCTTTTGGAACGGCATGGCTCGGTCGCGTCGCCCCTCTGCCCTCTCGCTCGCACAACATTGCTGCATGCTGCGTTTTGTTTCTTTGTTTGTGTTTTGAGGAGTTGTTGCGCCATTTTTTATTGGTTTCTATTATTGGCATTTTTTGTGTAAATGTTTTGCGCCTGAACTTGAACTGAACAACTGTTCGATGTTAATTTGTTTTTGCAACTGAAATGAAAGGGTGAAGTTTGGTTTCTTTCATTTCGTTTTTTGGTTGTTATTGTTTTTTTTTTGTATTCTTTTTTGTAAGTTTAATGCGTTTTAGTTATTTTTAGTTTCTAATTTGATTTTCGTTGCTTAAATTAACTGAACATGCATCAAACACTGAGAAAATGGCAAATATTTTCAAATGCTATTATTGCATTTGAATAAATTTCTAAATAATGCTTGGCAAAATAATAAAATATGCAAAAAACGCATAAATTGTCACTTTCAATAAAGTTTTTTTTTTAAATTGCTTAATTAATTACACAAAAATCAACAATATAACTGTAAATCAGATTCTTACAACTCACCCTTTCTCCGCTCTTTGCTTACTAGGCAACTGTTTTACGTGCTTCATTGCATAGTCACTTCCCCCATTCTTAACACAACAATTTTTGTCAATTACTCATCTGCTTGTCTATTATTTAATGACTAATTTTGTACAACTTTGTTATTGTTAACATTTCTTAATAGTTTCAATTATATTCTCCAGCAACGTTAATTAATCTTGAGCTCATGTTCTGCCGGCGTGCTTTTCGCTGAGTGTATTCATATTTGTCCAGAGATGTCATCGCATTGACTAAGCAATTTGGAGATGCTAAAGCAGCGAACAGCGAAACAGTCGCAGTTCAAATGTCTACGCAGTCGTGACGTTTTTGTGTAACAGTCGCGTGGGTAAGTAAAAAGTGTTGTTGTGAAAAAAAGCAGAAAATGAAATATCACTTAAATGAAAAACTAACAAATGCAATAAACATTTCAACAGGTTGAAACTGTTTGCAATATAAAAACAAAGACGGCGAAAAAGAAAACAAAATCACAACGAAGAATAATAAAATAAACGTGCATTTGTTTATAATAATAAAAAGGAAAAACAGAGACGTGAGATTGTGCAAAGAGGTGTAGAAACGAATGACATCAATGGCCAGACGAACGGTAAATTAGACACACACACACACATACAAATCTATACAAAGCTATAAATCGCATTTAGTGTAAAATGTTTAATTTGCTTCGTCGTTCGAAGAATCGAAAATCGCATAAAAACAAAAACTACGAAACGAATACGAGCGGTGACGAAGATGATGCCGAAGGAGGTACAAGTGCGGTGATCGCACGAAATTATATAGCGCAACGAGCCGCACTCAATGCGAGAGAGCAAGAACAAGAACGTGAGAGAGGCGAGCGCATGACAGCGCATGAGAGTTATCGACAATTCAGCGAAGAGGAGAGCGTGCGTGAGCATTGCCGAGCGGCGTTGCCATATCGGAGAGCTGTCATAGATGAGTTGGAGGACTTTGGTGACTTGGATGATGAAGTCGAAGAAGCTGAAGATGTCGCGTACATCGGCAACGACAACGATGAAGAGCGAACGACAACTGACAACGACATGTTCTATTTTGAACAACTGCGACAACAACAGTCACAGCCGATGTGCCAACGAACAGCAGCAGCAGCAGCAGGAGCAGGAAACAACGATGTGAAAGAGTATGAAAAAGTAAAATTAGCAAAAACAGCTGCCAAATTGAGTGGCGTTGCGGACATTACTCGCACAGCAGCGCAACTAAAAACTAATTCAGCAAAAACGTATGAGTCGCGTAAATCCACATCCAACGTAGACGACAATAATATAAATAAAATTTCTAATACGTTGTTGACAAGGGCGGCACATGGCGGGTGGGCCGGCACAAACATTGAGAGTCAACAGGCAACGGTGAGTGTGCCGAGTGATGCGAGCAATGGTTATGCTTTGAGTTTAGCAAACATTGAACGCAGTCAAAACGAAGAAGCCAAGTGGCAGGGGCACGCCGTAAGCGAACTCAAACACGACAAAGACGACGAAGCAGTAGCAGCAGTAGCAACATTTGGCACAAACCAAAAACTAATTGGCAAAATCATTAAAACAAGCAATCGCAACGATCAAACCAACGAGAAAGCAGAGCACAACAACAACAACAACAGCCACGACGGCAGTAGCAGTCGCAGCAGCAGCAGCAGCGAATATTCGCAACGAGCAACAACGATCAAACAGTTCAATAGCAGCAACGCCATTCGATTGAGCGGCAGCAAACGTTTATCTAATATTGAAAGTCAAGTGGAAAATGCCGAAAAATCTGTCGTCAATAACAGTCACAGAAACAGCAACAACAACAACAACAACAGCACAGCCACTGGCAACGACAACAGCGACGACGAAGTTAATCAAACAAGAACAAGAGAAATTGCACAGCAAACTGGCTTTGGCACAAGCAGAAACACAAACGCTGTGGAAACGGTAATTAATCAAGTTAAATATCGAAATTTTGATAATACACAAAAAAGGCGTCAGAACGAAACAACGAAAAGACAATCAAGATTATCGTTAACAAATTTTGGTTTTGGTAAAATAAATACAACAAACGCAAATAATAACAACAATCAACACGTAACTGACGCGTGCAATAAGGATAAACAACAACAACAACAACAGCAACAGCGCACAACAATAAAACCAACAACAACATTTTTCGGTATAAATCGTAAAAGTCAACAACAAAAATCAAATAATAACACTGAAAAACCGAGCGAAGTCTCAAAAAAATCATTGGTAAAACCATTGCAGAAAAGTTGTGAATTTCTCAGTGATATTTTTATGGCGCGTGGACGTAATCACAATCGAAATCGTAACAATCACAATCAACACCAACAACAACAGCAACAGCAATCGAGTAAAGCAATTTATCAGATGCCACCATCAGTCGGAACAGCGCCACCACCATTATTGGGAACACTTGCACCGCCAACACTTCAAATGACCATCGAGAACGACATTATAATGGCTGATATTGATAATGATGATCAGCGCGTAGTACACCTTGAAACGAACTCCGACCCCGCCGCATGTCTCTCGACTACAAATAGTTATCAAATGACTGAGTCTAATAATAGCAACAAGAATTTGTATCACACACAATATACAGGAGGAGAGCAACAAGCAGTTGAGCAAATGGAAAGGGTGGAGAATGAGGAGGCAGCAGAAACGCAAACGAGCGAGAGTACGTTGTGTGAGAGCGCGAGAGCATGTGAAAGTAATTCAGCAAATGAAGAGCGCAGAGATCAAGACAATATTGCTGAGGATGAGGAAGAAGATAATGATAATGCTGAGATTACTGGAATAGCGGCAAATGTGAGTGTGCCAATAGAGATTGATGAGAGTGTACATGTTGATGCTGCTGCTGCTATTGACGAAGGCAGCATTGAGGATGACGACGACAACGACGACAGCGATGATGATGTTGTTGTTGAGCTAAAGCAAGCAAATGGCAGTGAGCATGATTTTATTCATGCGGCAAACGTTGATCAGCAAGGAGTTCAACAGCAAGAAAACGCGGCAGAACAACGCCAACAACGTGAGATTGAGCCAAACGAAAGGCAAGAGGGTAACGCGACGGAAATTCTTTTGGCTACAGAAGTGCGACGAACAAATGTCGATGGCAATGTTGATTTAACGGAATGTGCACAATTGTTGTCACAAAACATCAACAGCAACAACAGTAGCAGCAATAACAACAATAGCAACAACAACAACGACAATAATAAAGAGCAAGCAAATTGCATTGATAGTGTTAGTGTTTGTGGTGAGGGCGCGTGTGACATAACGCCAATGGGCCAATCGCATCCGAACGGCCGAACTGAGAACGGCAACGCGTCAAACGGTTCGCGCGCGAGCACGCCACGCGAGTTTCGCGAATCGGTTATAACGGAACGTACGACACCAACGCCGCCGGTGGCATTGCCAAAAATAACGGTTGTGGACTACAGTGATAACACAACAGCTGACGCTGCCACGGAACAGAGTCCCAAAGAGCAAGAAATATTCTATGATTTCGAACAACAGCAACAAACAAAAAGTCATAGCATCGATATTGTATCAATCGATGATGATGATGAGGATGATGAAGCGGTGGCCGTAGAAGAAGTCTTAGCTGATGATGATGATGAAGTCTTCGAAATGGATATACCAACAACAGTTTATCAGCAACAGCAGCAACAACAGCAACGCTGGACGCGGCTTAGTCATGTCAAATTGGAAAATGTGCCTGAGCAGGAGGAGGAAGAAGAAGATGAGGATGATGATGAAGATGAAGGCAAACCGAACAATGACTATGATGAGGATGCAGACGATGACAACCTTGGCCGTGAACGTGAACGTGAACTTTACAAACGTCAAATACGTTCAACAAGCAGCGATAAAAGAGAATCAACGCGCAGCCCGCTCAAGAGCACAAATACGAGTGATTCAAATCTGAGCACAAGTTATCCCGATTCTGGCATTGGCATTGATTTGTCGCAACAAACGTCCGAGACACATGCACCAGCACATGCACATGCACATGCACAAGCACAAGCGAAGCCAACACACTCGGGCACGGGTGTGCGCACAATGCATGCACGTTCACCCTTTGTCCGTGATGGCAATTCAACTGATTGCGATGAAACGCTCATGCAGTGCGATGAACTCAACGATGATGACTTTTTGCATGCAAACGAACGTTTGGTTTGCATCGAGAGCATTAGCCTGCCCGATGTCGTGGTCGAGTCGACGACCGCCACGAATGCTTCCTCCGGCGGCACAACAACGGCGCTACAATCATCATCAGCGGCAGCGCAATCATCGTCGTCGTCGTCGTCGTCGCAGGGTGAGCAAATAATCAACATCAATGGCGCGACAGGTAATAGCGTCGGCAATGTGCATTTCATACCGATACATATCGAAGGTGGCAGCGGCGGTGGCGGTAAAAGTGCGTCGCGTAGTCGCAGTCGCAGCGGCAGCCCAAAGCAGCGCAGTTTCGATGACAGTTGCATTGGCAGCAAGCGATCATACGCACAGCTCAACGGTCATCAAATGCCGCCAACAATTGAGATCATTGAGGATGCAAGTGTGCTCAATACGGACACCACGACGTATACGGATTATGAAAAGGATTTATTAAAGTAACGTATACGACACAAGTGTTATTTGGCTAACAGTAAAAAGAGACAAGAATGTAGACGCGTACTAACTCAACTCCACGCAGCTTGCAGTGTAGTTGTATCAACGCTGGAAAGCCACTTTGCTTTCAATTTCAGCGCTTCATTGAAAACAAACAAACAAACAAACGAAAAAGAAATGTTTAAAACAACGCGGCGTATGAGTAATTATGTCAAGTGTCTGTCTGCACTGCGACAAATGCTTTGCTAATTTATCAGTCTATGAACTTTTTTCTTCGACTTTTGTTTGACACAAGTCAGTTTTGTTTGTCTCTCATGTCAATGCTTTGCTTTCACTCACACAACGATCAATCTTGCATGCTTCACTGCTACGTAAAGTAAAGCGAATATTTCATAAATTCTTTGAATTCATACAAACAAAAAGAACAGAACAAAAATTACATTCATTATGCAATTTTTAGCAATTCCATTTCCATGCAAGCGTCCCATTTACCATTGGAAAATTCCATTTGATGGCAAAGAAAATTGATTAATTCATCAAATTTTTACTGAGAAATAAATTTGAATTTACATTTTGCCGAATATGTTGAAAGTGTTGCGCGTAAATCAGCTTAAAATAAGATTTGTTCGTCATTTTTTGGCGCTCACACAAAAACAAAGAAAGCCAAATAATATTATACAAAAAAACAAACAAAAAGCAAATGTACTAAAAGTGTTTCCCACGCTTGTACCGTCACATATATATTATTATTATTTTTTTATTTTATTTTTTTGCAAAAAAAAATTTGCCGAACTGAAAGAAAATATTTTCAAAAAAACGTAAAAAAAAGTCAAAAATTTTTAAATTTGCATATGCATTTTTGTTGAAAACTGAACTGAAATTTTCGTTAGAAATTTGAAATTTGTGTGCTCATTTTTCCGGTTTATTTTCGCCTTCTTTCATAAATATTCAAACATATGTTTTGCTGTAATTCAATTTTATATAGAAAAAGCATCTTTTGCCGATTTGATTTGCGTTTTTTCTTTTTTTGTGACTTTTGGAAAATTCACATGTTGACCCGAATTTTTATTGCGCATTTCGGCAATTTTCCCATTGAATATTGAATGAACGCAGAAGCGCTCAATTTCTGAGTTCGTCGTTAATTTGTGCTAATTAATTTGCTTAGCATTGAAAATGTTGAGAAACGTACGATTTTTGTATAAATAAATACGTTAGAAATCGGCTGAAAATTGACTTGTATTACGTTGAGCCCCGAGCGCAAAACCACCATTAAGCCATGCGGCGTATACGTAATAATTTATACAATTCGCGGTTAATTGAAATTTATCGGCAACACTTTGCGCACCTTCTTCTATTTTAAATATAAACAAAATTTTCAAAATATAAGCAACAAAAATCAAAAAAGTTGTGATTTCAAAAGTGGCAGAAAAAAAAAGAATATTTCAAATGTTTGAAATACCCAAGAGATACAAGATACAAAATGCTTGCAAGTACAATGTTCAACGCATGTCGTTAGCGAGATGCTACACTTGTTTATAACAACAGATACAATATAAAGAAATGTTGTTGTTGTTGTTGTTATTTTTGTTTCGGCATCTTCATTTAAAAATAGCACGCATAATAAATGCGAACTTTTCTTATTTACGAATTATATTTTTTTTTTTTTTTACGCGCGCGTTAAGTAAATAAATGAAAATTAACATGAATTTAATTATACAAATTTATTTGAAATATTTTATTTAAGTTCTGTGCAAATTGCGGAACAAGAATTTCGGCTTTTTGGATAATGTTAATTTTCACAGAGCGACGTTTTTCAACTGCGTCACTTTTCAGTCACTTGCCAAGAAGATATACACATGGCAGATACTAAATACAAAGGCACACCACACACAACTTGTATAGATTTCAAATGAAAATTGCGAAAATTGTTTCGAACGGAAACACAACAAAAAAAAAAAAAAAAAGAAAAGAAAGAAAAGATTTTATGATTCATATTGTTTTTGTGTGTGTGTCTGTTGCTGTATGCCTTTGACTAATTGCTGTCGGCTTAGGGTTGACAAGTCGTCGCAGACTTGAAAGAAACTATAAAATTGCACGTAGTTTGCTCAAGAAGACAAATTGTAGCCAAGCAGATACTTTTGCTTATTGTTGATATTAATTAAAGTCAATTGTATTACTGCCGGCTGAAAATTTTCTGCTTCCAATAGGCATAAACAAAGATACAAGACGCGTAGATACAAATGTGTACAAAGACAAGATCAAAGTGTTGTTTAGCTATAAATTTTGCAACTGCGAATGTGTCAAAGAATTACTTACTTTGTCTTTAAAAAGTATAGAAATATATATAAATTTTTATTTGCTTTTTGCGCAGACAAGAACTGAAAGAACAGAAGGCACACTACGCAACACAAATCGAAGATGCGCAAAAGAACGTGCACAAATTGGAGCACAAAGTCGTTGAGATGCAAACGAAGATTGAGAAAATGGAACAAGAGCTATCGCTGAAGACATGGAATGTTGAAAGTGCGTAGCAACTAATAAAAAAAATATACGCTTACTTATTTAAAAAAACACATACAGGACTACAAGGCGAATTGAGTGCAGCGCAAAAGGATGATGAGTTCGTGCGGCAGAAGCTCAAGCGGCTCGAGGAAGAGAAGACGAATCTGCGGCACAAGTACAGCGACAATGAAGACGACGCACGACGCAAGCACTGTAAGTATCTTTTGTTTTGTATGAGCAACAATATCATCTTCATACACACTATCTTTGCATAGCTGAACTCGAGGCACAATACCAGGAGCTCGACGAGAAGTACAAGCAAACGCAAAGTTTGGCGGGCAGTTTGCAAACGCAGCTTGCCGCCGCACAAGCCGAGGCCGAGCAGTGGCGCGCCGAGGTGGAAAAGATACGCGTCGAACTCGAGGAACAGTTGCGCATTTTGAAGAATGCATTGGAGAACTCCGAGGCGGAGCGTAAAATCTGCGAGGATAAATGGCAAAAGGAGTTCGAAATGTTGCGCACGCATAACATGGAACGCGAGGAAACGCTGATGACCGACTGCGAGTGGCAGCTGCGGCAGACGCAACGCCAGTGGAAGGATAAATGCGATAAGGCGTCGCATGAGCGACAAGTGGCACAGCACAAGGCCGATGAGCTGCAAGTGGAGCTGACGCAACGCAACGAGGAGGTGGAGAACTTGCGTGTCTATGAGGCGCAAGTGAATTCGCTGCGCGGCGTGGTCAATGAACAGGAGCATTCAATAGCATCGCTAATGACGCGCATCGAGAGTCTGTCAACGGAGCTGGAGACAACAAAGGAGAATCTCGAATTGCAGATCGAGGCAGTGGCCAAGATTAAGTATCAGTGTGATAAGTGAGTATGATATGAAGTGCTTTGGTGTGTCCACTGTGTGTGCTGAGTAAATAACTTCTTTTGCAGCGCGATTTATGATAAGGAACGTCAAATGATCTATCGCATCGATGAGGTGCGCAATGAAGCTGCCGCCTTCTGGGAGGACAAACTTTAGTAAGTTCACTTTAATTTTAGATAAAAGTCAAAAGACTTATTCTTTGTTTGGTTCACAACAACAGCACAGAGATGACAAGACTGAAAAATGAACTCGAATCCGTTTATGTGGACGAGCGACGCGAGGCGCTCGATAAGCTGCAAGTTGAGCATATCGAAGAGTTGCGTGCGCTCACCACGCGCTACACGGCCAATGAGGATGAATTGCGCACAGAGGTCGGTGGTCTAGTCACTAGTTTCAAAGTATTTTATCTAAAAAAACTAACTAATAATTTTCATTTCCAGCTTGAAGAGCTGCAAGAACGCTTGGACAAGAAGAGTGAGGAGTATTTGCAGCTGCGCGAGAAATCCGATAATTCGCTGCTGCAGACACGCATGCATTTGGATCGTGCCGATCGTGATTTTCAAGCCGCCATGTGCCGTGAGGAGGAACGTCGTGAGGCGCTCGAACGTGTGTATTTATTGCTTGAGTTAAATATTCATACAATGAATGTAAATTTGTTTTTTTTTATGGCAGAAAAACTGCAAAAAGAATATGAAGCCGAGAAGGAGGAAATGGAGGAGAAGTTCCGTGAGCGTTTGGGTCAAGTCAAGGATGAATTTGCCAAGGAGTTGCAGCTCTCAACACAGGACATGGTCGCCGAGCATCGCATGGAGTTGGGTAGGGCGGTCTGCTTATATTGTATGATATATTTTCATTGTGTTTTCCTTACGTTTTTAGAAAAACAAAAGGCCAAATTAATTGCCGAGAAAGAACATGCATTACAGGAGCTTACCGACAGACATCGAAACAAATTAGCGGCTGTCGAAGAAAACATCAAGTAAGTCTTACAACACAAACGCACACACACATGCAATTACTAAGAATTAACTGTAAAACCAACAACACTCACACACACACACGCACACACACATGAATATTTGTTACATATTTGTTGTTTACTAAAACGCACTTTTAGCGCTTAGACGCCCTGTCGTATGCAATGAATTGTTACCACTCAATTTTGCATTCCAACAAAATCTCTTTTATTATTTAAATGTATTTGTTATTGGTTGTGCTTCGCCCCACTCAACCCCTCGTTAACGTTTTACATGACATGAGTATGTGACATCATTATATCAAAACAATATTGTCTCTTGTATATTCTTTCAACAGCGTTGCGTATACGAAAGATCGCATCGATGATATACTAGTGCTATCATCTAGCGCCCTGTGTGTGCTTGCCAAGGGGGCGTGTCCGCTCATACCAACATTATATGTGCTTTATTTGACCATGTCGCCACTGATATCATTAGCATGTTTTGTTCTCAATATAATCGCTGTTTTCTACATTAAATATCAACGTCTCTTGCGAAAGTAGACAAACACACACACTAACACACGCACATACACACACACATACACACCCTTTTGTGTGTTTTTGTTCAGCATTTTTCTTTTTATTTTATACTAAAACAATCTTTTTTGTATTAAAAAATTAGCTTTGCTGAAAAATCTGTTATTGCATTTTGTGCCACTGCCAATTTTTTGTGTCGTATTTGAAATAATTGAACTTTACACATCTTCTCTCTCTTCTTACTTTTCCCTTCGAAACCCGCGTCGCTTCAATATCCTTTTTGTTTTATGTTTAACACTTTTTAATAAACCAAATTCCCAAACAAATATACAAAAAACAACAACAAAAAAAAAACCCGAAAAAATCTTGTTTGTAATGACGTCGCTCAACAACAACAACAGAGATATTGAACTTCGACATAAACGTGATTTGAAGGATCTGAAGGCCGCCTACGATGCCGAGAAAGCTGCGCTCGATAAACGGGATATCAGCAATGCCAACGAAATCGAAATGCTACACCGCAAGTGTCGCTGCCTCACCAACTTGTAAGTCTTTCCATACGTTTACAAATGCTTTTGTGTTTCCTTCTATCCAAGCTTATAATTGGCCGGTATGCAAAAATTGTTTCACTATATGGATAATCATGATGAACATGATTATAATGTATGTTGTGTCTTGGCCTCACGCTTAACTTACATGTGGTTGTTTGTGCATTGTAATAATTGTAAATTGACATATTACAGATTCGAAGAGATGCGCATGCGCTATGAACGTCGTGATCCACGTCAGGAGGATCTGCGTGAAATCGCTGAATTGCGCGGTCGTTGTGAGTCACAGGAGCGTGATTTGTATGTGCTCACGGATCGTTTGCGTGAGATGCAAATACAAATGACCGAATTGCAACAGAATGGCAAAAACACGAGCGGTGTTGGCAAACAGGTGAAGAAGCCGCCACCAAAAACGATACCTACCAGCTGTGACGTCATCTATGAAGAGAATGAGGAGCGCGAATCGCCGCCGCCACAATCGATAAATACGACAAACACAACAATGAACAATTATCGACAACAAAAACAAAACAAACAACAACAGCAACAACAACAACAGCAACAAGAAAATGAGAATGTGGAGGATGAAGATGAAGAAGACGAAGATGAGGAAGAAGGTGATGAAGAAGAAGAGGAAGCAAGCGAAACTGAGTCAAATCATAAAATTGAAATCAATGGCAAAAATATCGATTCAATCAATGAAGATGATGCGCACATGATTACTGCCGTTTAATTGACATTAATTTACATAGCGAAATTCGCTTCGAACACATCACATGAACAAAACTCGCACAAGAATGTCTTCTGCCTCCCTTCAAGTCAAAGTTCTTCGATTGCTCTAGCACAGAATAATGAAAAAGCACGCAACACAATAAACGGGCCTGTTAAGATATTTAACTATGCAACATGATTTTTGATTTTTACTATTTAATAAAAGAAACGCTTTTTAACCTTAGTATGTAACACACTTTTACAGAAGTTTAATGAAAAATAAAAACAAAAATTGTTATAAAAATTGTAAAACAATTGGTTTGTGAAACCGAAAACGAATAAATGTGTAAATATTTCACAGAAATTTAAAAATACATTCTCATTAAGCACTCGGTATGTCAATTAGCTATAAGACCAAAAAATTAACAAAATATCATTTGAATTTTTTATGCACCAATTTAGCTTATCTCCCAAGTTTTCCAGCTGAAGTGTCTTAAGTGTCAAGTGGGTTAGTGAGACATGTGGCATTACGTTAGGCACATCTGAATAGTGTTTTGTTGATGACCAGTTGCATGACGAAATGTTGGATGACTTCCGCTTTCAAGTTTTTTATGCTTAACTATTGTATGAATTTCTATTTTTGACCACTACATACTGCAGTAAAATAATGAAGCCTTTCCTTTTTCACTGACGAAACAGGACAGTTAAGTTTAATTTTTCTTCAACTAATCAATCAGTGTATAATGAATCTTTAATAAAATAAATAAAAAAATAATATTGAATGATGTAACAACACTAAATACAAAAAAAAAAAAAAAAAAAAAATTCTAGTGTGTATATGAATATCTAATAAAAATAACAATTTGAGGTGCAATTGTTTAAATTTATATTTTAAACAAACGCTGGAATGTTGTAACAACAATAAAAACAAAAAAAAAAAAAAAAATTAAAAATTTTTTTCAACTAATCAATCAGTGCACATTGAATCTTTAATAAAATAAATAAAAAATTAATATTAAATGATGTAACAACACCAAATACAAAAAAAAAAACAAAAAAAAAATCAAAAAAAAATATTTAGTGTGTACTATGAATTTCTAATAAAAATAAAAATTTGAGGTGCAATTGATTAAATTTATATTTTAAACAAACGCTGGAATGTTATAACAACAATAAAAACAAAAAAAAAAAAAAATTAAAAATTTCCAACTGCGATGTCAACCGCACACACAGAGCGCGCAACTAACGTAAAATAATTTCTCATTGCGATGTTTACATGATTTTTACTTCTCTCGGCTCTGTGAGAAGTTCGCACTGTTCACGAACTGTTCCGAAAAAAGCAGACCGTTTTTCTGTGTAAAAATGAAAATTGAAGTGCTTTATGTAGTTTAACATTTGCTGGTAACATAAGGCAGGCTAGCACCGACTGTCTCTCAGTAGCTTATGTTAATCATAAATAACAGAGCATTCTCTGAGTGCTAACATTTTTTCTCACTTGCAGTTGAGAGCAATGCTAATTTGGCTTATGTCTAGTTGACTGTGAAGGCAACATAGAGCATTTTAGTTAGTGGCACGGCTAACAGCGGTTAACTCTGGCCTTTTTTAAGAACATGAGAACATTTCTCTCCATAACATAGACATTTTAGCATTGAAACAGCATATGTTAGAATAGATGAGAGCGACTATGTGCTGCTTTAACACTCACGTACTTTTTCATTCTGTTTCTGACTTCAAAGTGTTAACACACTACCAGATTGAATTGTCTGTTGTGTCGTCGGTTTTAACAATAATATGAAGCAAGTTAAAATTGGTTTGACTGTGAATATATTAAATTAAGCTGTCTGCTCTAAGTATTAAGAACATTACACTGAAGAAAGTCTTTTCAATAGTAACGTTTGTTGCAATTCCATTTTAAATATTTTTGTATTGCATGTAAGAAAGTGGTGCGTTAAAACATACGTCAACATTGTTGTTTTATACAATTCGTCGGCTCAGTCGATGTTAATTCCGCCGATTTTGCTGAAGTTCATTTTTAGCCGTTAACAAGAGAGGACGTGTCCTCGCGTCGCCAATGCAACGCAACGCAACGTAGTGAATAAATTCGCGTTCTTCGGTAAATGTCTTCTTCATTTCGTGTTTTTGCTTCATCGTGTGTGTTCTTTTTATCAACATTAGCATCAGCATTATACTTTGCTGCAATTATGTTTAACAATTGAAAATAATCAAAACATAAAAAAATAAAAGAAAAAAAAAACAAATAAGAATTATTACGATAATAATTGAAAATTACATTTTGTAATTTCTTGTCGTGGTTAATTTTAAATTGAAATCTTGGCAGAGTACAAATAATTGTTTGCCGGTATTTTGTGCGTCCCGTTGTGCGTATGTTCATAAGTTGTTGCAAAAGAAAAACAACAAACAAGTTGCAAAGGTCGCCGGCATAAAGGTCAAATGCAATTTTAATCAAAAAGAACTTTTCTACAAAATTATTTACAAAGTGAGTGTTAAACAAAAATATTTGGAATACATTATTATTAAATTAAAAGTTGTGCATGTTTTAGAAAACAAAAACAAACACTTGCAAATTAAAGCAAAAGCAAGAACAATTAATGTGCTTAAGACAGAAAAAAAGAATACAAGAAAAAAAAAAACAGCCGCAACAAACATAATAACAACAATAATTCATAATAAATAACTGTTTGGTGTAGCGGAAGAAGGAAAGCAGAAGCAGAACAACAAGAATAATTGTGTGACTTTTTTCTTGTTGTTCTTTGCTTGCAATTGTCTCTCTTTTTCTTGCACGCATACTTAAAACAATAAGAAGAATAAGACAAAGATAGAGTAACAAAATCTGTGCATGTTCAACCTGTTCGTTCTCCTGTTTTATGCTGCCTCTGCTGCTTCTATTCAACGTGTTTGTTGTTGATTTCGCTGTCGTTCGTGCTGTTATTGCTTTTTTACTCGTTTGATTGTACTTCATTACATGCGAAATTGTTTTTGTGCCTGAAGTAAAACGAAAAAAAAAAATAAACGAAAGAAAAACGCAGCAGTCTTCAACTCAGCCGCGGCAGCATCATCATCGTCAACAACTACTTTAAGATCAACATTATCTTGTTGGTGCGTTTGGTGAGCGTTGTTCGCTGCTACCATTAAAGCTGAGATAAACTAAGTCAAAAATCATAAAAAAAAATATATATAAAAATCAACAGAAAAATGTGAGTCTAATTTTTTGTTTTTGTTGCTTTTGCTTTGGTGTTGTTACTTTATTCTACAACACGTATTATATAAAAAATGACTTTCACATGTGACTCCCGCTGTTACACATACGATGCTCGTTGCTTGCTGGGGTCTTTGCCGCTGCTTTTCTTATTTTTTTGGGTTTACTCTGCTTTTTTTTTTTTTTGGTGTTTCCTTTTGTTTTTTAACACGCGCTGCTACGCTCAGCAGCCTGCCAAATGCTTACCAAGAGCGCATGTTTCTAATCCGTTTTATTGATTGTGGCAGTCAAGTTGAAACGCATTGAATTGCGTTGAAACGTGTTTAGTTGAGCCTACAAAGACAACTGCCGAATTTAGCAAAAGTCACTCAGACAGACAGACAGACGAACACGCATTTTGCTTAGCTTCGAAGTTTCCCAGCGGCGCCCTTTTTTTTACCGTTTTTTGTGCTTCTGTTTTGATTGTAGCTTCTTTATTGTGTTTTTTTTTGTTTAATTTCGGGGGTTGCTTGTCATTTGGCCAAACCGGCTACTGTACCTCACTAAATCTTATCAGTTTCGCATACAAGATTTGCTACCATCAATGAGATTGGTTGGATTTGTTTGCATTTCACAAAAAATCAAATCAAATCATTTTCGGTTTCGGACTTAATTGCAAAAGTGTTTCCGATTTATTGCTAACAATTTTTTATGCTTATAACAAGAACAACAAGCAGAAGCACATTAATAACGACAACAACTAAATATACATGAAAGTTCACACTCGTCGCTCATTGATTTCCGCATTCATGCTTCCGTTCAAAGCCAATTTCAATCGGCTTAGTGAATCAGCATTTAGCGGGGCGCACGGCATGCATGTCGTGTGGCGAGGTGTGGTGGTGTGGGGTGAGATGTGGTGGCATTGGGACAGTGGACAAGCGGCGACCATTTAAGGCGAAAGCAAGTGCGCGTGAGCTATGACAAAAATGTAAAATGAACTCGCGTGAACTAAATGGCAAACCAAGCTAAGTCTTAGTCTGAGTTTGAGTTTGAGTCTGAGTGCCATAAGCTAAGCTAAGCTTAGCTAACTTTACTATTCTTGGCCATGTTGCCTGCAATGTTGTACGTTTGTTTCGTTGTTTGTTGTTGTTGTTTGTTGCTTGTTGTTGTTGTTGTTGTCTTGTGTTCTGGCGCAGTGAGAAATGCAGCGACAAAAATGTTGCATTGTATTGCGCTTTTTAAGGTATTCGCGGAGCGCACGTTTAGTCAAGCATCCTCAGTTTTCACCTTTGATAACCCGTGCGGCATTTATACCTATTAGATTTGTATGTCGCTTTGTGTTTATGTGTTTTTTTGTTGCAAGCAGTTTGTGCAGGCTGACCAGAAATTGGTTAGAAACCTACGAAAAGTAAAAATTGTAAATGAAATGAAAACAAAACGTAAGATTTGTCTGCAATATTGTTTAAAGTGCATTTAATGAATTTGCGGCACTGAAAAGTTTTTAAATAATAATGCGAGAAGTGTTAAATTAGCATATTTCCAAACATTAAATTCAATAGAAAATCGTAACAATTCAGAGCGTCAATAAACGACTTATAATCGCTTTAAATAACGAATGCGGCAAATAAACAAACGTTTTTTATAAAATGAAAGAAGAAATTTAAAAAGCAATAATGCACAATAAAAGCGAAAAACTAACAAAGACTGCAACAAGCAATGACCTTATGCAGCAACTGCAACAAATGTCGACTGAAGTTGTGGCAAGAAGTGTTGCGATGAGCCGTGGCACTGCAATGCTGCGATGCGACTTGAGTCGCCTTCGGTTCAGTTCAGTTCAGTTCGGCTGGGCAGCACAACTCAACTGGGTGCCTGTCGTCGTCGTCGTCGGTTGAACGGTCCGGCATTGCGACCAGTACTATGGCCAACAGCAAACAGCAAAGAGCAACAATACTTTGCCGCCGAGCGTCCGGCAAACCGGTCGATTTTTCAGCATGAATATGGGCAGTGGGGCGGGCGTTGGGGCGGTGCACTTTGTTGCAGCTACCGAGGGGCAATTGGGCCAAAAGCATAAAAATCAGTCAAGAGTCGACGTTGTAGGCTGTGCCGGCAGGAGTTGTTGAGTAGTAGAACATTAAACGACAAATAAACAAACAACACAACACAAACAAACAAACAAACAAACAGCACACAAAAAAAGATATATACATACATACATATATATGAAGGCGCATAAACCAAAGAACGAACAAACGAAATGAAAGAATGAATAAATGCGAATGCGAATGCAACGAAATGAAATCAGAGGAAAAAAAAGAAGTTGAAAAAAATTAAACAGAGCGCAACAAGAATGAAATCGATTTTGGTTGTTGTAGCCATGACAGAGCGGGAGATGAGCCGAGCTGAGCTGAGCTGGCGCTGGAGTTGGAAATGGAGTTGAGCTAAGCAAAAGTTGTATCGCCTGCAATGTCTCGAAGCTTTGCGCTTAATGGATGGCCAGTGTGCGGCCTGCTTGATGTATGAACTTGCCGCCGCCGCCGTCGTCATCAACAGTGCCGTCAGTGCTCAGAGTGGCCGAACCGATGCAATTGCACAAATGTGCACAAACCGAAATTGTCAGGCCAGCGTTTTGTTGCGATGCTCACAGTTGAGGCTTATAGTATATATATATAATGATTTTCGATGCCAATAGGAGTGCACAAATGCCGACTTTAGCTTGAGGCTGAGTTGCTTAGTAATTGCAAAAAGCAATGCCAATTGCCTCTGTGCGCTTATAACATACACACATACATACATATATATAAAGTCTTTCACATCAGCATCACCATCAGCATCAGCATCATCGTCATCAGCATCATCGTCATCGACAAGCAAATCCTCATGCCAGTTTGTCGTTTGTTTTGTTGTTAACTCCTCCGCTTAATTCTACGCTACTCAGCTCAACTCAACACAACTGAACTCAACTCATCTGAGCGCTTGCCGCATCTTGTCTCGCTTCGCTACGTTCAGCTTCGTTTAGCTGAGGCAAAGCCTAACGCAATACAACGCTGCGCAACGAAGCAGAGCTCAAGTTAACGTTAACGTTAACATTTGCGGCTAAGCTGCTAAGCAAATTGCATTTGAGGATTAAATCGCTGCACACTGCAGGACTACAAGCAACAACAACAAAACGGACTATTACACTACAGAAATTTAGCACAGCTTGACTTGCAACTTGCGACTTGCAACTCAGTATGCCATGCTATGCCATGCCTCGCCTACCTACCGTCTTGCACATGACTCGATTAAAGCCAATTTTAGATTGCTACAATTGAGCACAGCGCCGGCTTATGTTGATAACTCACATTTCTTGCTGCTGCTGGCTTATTTAATTTCAGCTATAAATAAATATGATAATGCAATAATTTCTGTGCTTTCGTTTACCTCAACTTGTCTTCACTCAACTCGACTCAACTCGACTCGACTCAGCACACTCAACACTGCACTGCTCGACTGAGCTTCGGTTTAGCACAACTCTTTCATAATACTGCCATGTCGAACAACAACAACAACAACAACATGCTCTCAAATTAACTATATTGTGGCTTAAATGGTTTTACTTGACTTTTGCTATAGCAAATTTATTAATTTTATGCTCGGCTTGCAGGCGCAACTTGTCTTGCTATTTGCCATGAAATTTAATAATGTTTATTAGTGCTGAATTGCCGCTGGAAATGCAAACTTCTTGTAATATTTATTGTACGTAATTTCTGTAAGTTAACTTTGCGCTGCTAACTTATTATTGTTAGGCAGCAAAAGAAGGTCGTCGTCAGTGATAGAAATTAATGCATAATAATTACCTTGTTGTGCTTTAAGATTTGCTTTTGTTTCTAGTGTTTTTTTGTTGCATATTTTCAGGCTCAGTTTTCATTATTAACACGCATCACATGTGTAAAGACTCTTGTGGCTATAAACTGGGCTAGCTCAGACTTTTTCTTAGCATTTACTACACACACACACACAGACACACACGCACACTTGTGTAGTTGCACAAATAAGCGTAGCAAGAAGATTTTGCTTGAGCAACGCAGCTGATTTCAAGTGCGTCTGTAAAAAAATGCCATTGCATGTCTGCCATATATCCTTTATGAGCTGAAATTCTACAATCCTGCAATTTTTGCACGTTCGTTCGTTCATGCTTCTGCTTCTTTCTGCATTTACTTTGTGCATTTTTCAGCCGCACTTGGCATGTCCTTTGGCTGCTTACGTTAAGGTCTGTTTTCGCTCGCTGTCTGTGTTTTTGAGTGTGCCGAGCCTACTCAAGTGCATGTGTATAGGTGTGTGTGTGTGTGTGTTTTGCATTTCGTGTTTTTATTTCACTCGTTTTGCAGTTGTTTTTGTTGTTGTTGTTGTTTTGTGTTGACTGATTGACAAAGGAAGCAAGTAGGCTGTGTAAGTTGCATGCCGGCAATTGTATGCGTTTTGCGTTTGCTGCGCAAGGGTTCCGCACAGCAACAACAACAACAATAACAACAACAATAACGAACACCCATCAAAACATGAAGCCATCAAGCCATCAGCCATACAAGCCCATCAACGTCAGTCGCATAATCAGTATGAGAATCTGAATCAGAAGCCGAATCAGAAGCCGAATCAGAAGCTGAAGCTGAACCTCAGCCGCAGACTTGGCTCTGCTCGGCTCTGTTCGGCGCTTCGTCTCTAGTCGTCGGCGTTTCACTTTACTAAGTTTTCCTTAATTATTGTTCCGTTTCGTCTGCTAGCAATTTGTTGTTGTTGTACTTGTTGTTGTTGCACATCGTTTTATTCTTCTTTTTATGATTTCTTCTTTTTGGTTTTTGTTTTTTTGTTTTGTTGTTTGTGTATTTTTGTGTTGCAACGTTTTGCACTTGGTTTTCCATGCTTGCAACTTTTGTGTTGAATGCCTATTTTTGTGTGCCGTTTACTTCTTTTTTTTTGCTGTGCATGTTTTTGCACATTTTGTTTTTATTTTATTTTTCATGTTACGTTGCAAGTTGCAAGTTGCACTTTTGTATTACGCGCCGGTTGCCCTTCAAGTCGTCCTGCTTGCTTGCTTCGTTGCTTCGTTGCCAGTCTGCCAGTCAGTCAGCCAGTCAGCTTGGCTTTGGTGGCACTTTTGTTTTTCTTTAAATGCGAACAAAAAAAAACAGAAAAATAATACCAAAAAATTACTGCAAAAACCGTCGCTACGTGTATTGTGTGCGTAGCTCTGTGTGTGTGTGTGTGGCACCGACATTTCAACACATTTTAGATACATATTTTTGTTGTTGTTTTTTCATGTGCTTTGTGCTTTGTGCTTTTTGGTTTTTTGGTTGTTTTGTATTTTTTTTTTTGTTTTTTTTTTGCATTTTGCTTCAGTGACGTTCTATTTGACTTAAATTGCATTTTATACGCAATGTTGCTGCATTTACTTTGCTTTCATGCTTTGTTGAGTATTTGCCAAGCCACAGGAACAAGTGACGAGCGACAAGCGACGCACGATGAACGATGAGCGATGAACGACGAAGGAGCGTTTTGAACTTGAGTTTGTTGCACGTTTCAACATGATATCCTTAAACAATACGACAGCCAAACAACAAACGTAGTCAAGCGCGGCTTTTGTGAGGAATTTACTAAACTTATTGTTGTTGTAGTTGTTGTTGTTGTTGTGCTTAGCTTAAGAAACATGTGGCCATATTAGCAATAAATTCATTGCGCGCACTAACAAGCCTAACAATCAGCAACATTTATGCCGCTGAACATGCAAGCAGACGCATGAGTCAGTCAAACAGACAGACAGAGGGACGGACAGAGGGACGGATATGCAGAAAATCCGTCAGTTGAGACTTTAAGATGTCAGCGCTCAGCTCAGCTTCTTTGCTTGCAACATTGTGTCTGTTGTTGTATCTGTGACTGCGACGTCGACAGCGCTGCTATAATTATGCGCTAATTAAATGCTACATAATTTTGACTGTTGCAGACAGCTTAAAAATGCATAACATATGTTGCACAAAATTCTTTAACTCAAACGCTGAGTTTACGAACCCTTTCCGTTCGTTGTTCTTCTTGTTGTCTGTGTTGTCTGTGTTGTCTTCGGCATTGTCGTCATGATGATGTTCAACTTCTTCACTGTTCTGCTGCTGTCTTTGCCTAAGGCAATGCATACACGTACAAAAACAATTTTCCAAGTCAAAGCCATAACCATAACATGTTGTTATTAATTATAGGCCACAACTCAACTCGACTCAACTCAGCGCAGCTCAGCTCAAGTTGTGAGCCAAGAGCCAAGAGCCAAGCCGAGACCGAGACAGGAACAAGAACAAGAAGAAGTTGTTTCGCTTAATTTGACGCACAAACGTCAGTTTGTGTATGCGAGGTCGAGGTCGACTCAGCTACGTTTCGGCCATGTGTCTCAGCCGAATCATTGAGTGAGACTAGCCGCTGATGGCTAAGCGCACTAAGCGTCATGTGTGCGTACCGCCTAATTTTTTACCTTCTTTTTTATTATTTTTTTTTATTTATTTATTTTTTATTATTATAAATGACTACCACTGTTTTGCCACAAAATATATAACTCAATATATATGTATGTGTATATAAGTCTTTGTGTCACGTCTTTGCAGCGAGACGTTCTTGATACCTAGTGGTCTCTTGTTGTGCTACTGCGGCATGCAACATGTGTGTGTGTCGCTGCCACTGCCGCTGCTGTGCCTCAAAAGACTATAATGAAATATAATTAGCATAATTGTATAGGCATTAATATATGTCTAATAAATATAGCAGCGTTTCAATTTATGCGCAGCAATCAACGACAATGTTGTTGAAGCTCAGACTTCAGTGCAGTTTAAACCCGAAGCCAAAGCAACATCCAAAGCAAAAGCAACGTTTCGCTGTAATATGTTATAATATTTTATGACCTTAATTACTATTTTCTTTTATTTATGTAATTTCCTGCTAA
The DNA here is from genome assembly GCA_037044515.1 of Phortica magna. Taxonomy (NCBI): domain Eukaryota; kingdom Metazoa; phylum Arthropoda; class Insecta; order Diptera; family Drosophilidae; genus Phortica; species Phortica magna. Next base: position 296,864 of record JBAMBP010003003.1, on the reverse strand, counting down.
TTAAAAGAGTTCACACGCCGCGCACCCGCGCACCCTCACTGCACGCCTGAGTGCGCGGCAAGCGGCAAAGGCGTGTCCGAAAACACTTTGGGCGGCATTTGTTATATGTTACTACTTTTTCATTATTTGAAATACATAACCATTTGTTTAACACATTTCAAAGCACTTGACATTTGTAGCTCAATTAGTTGTCGCTTTGCGCTTGAATAAATCAATTAATTTAATAAAAAAAAATATATCGTTTGTGCTTTTGTTTTGTTAGTTCATTTATTATTTTTTGTGGCCTTTAACATATTTAAATAATTGAATGCGCATTGATCGCTTGTTTTACATATGATTATAATTTATTAATTAATTATTTTTATAATTGCAACGCACAAAAGTTGAAGCTCACATAAATTAATTTGCAAACTTTTTATACAACATGTGATTTTAGCATTTAAACAAAAATTATTTGTCACGCATTTCATAATTTATGCGCAACAACAACAATAAGAACAACAAATACAACAAAATAATAATAATAAAAACAATTTTTTGCCATATTTCAAACAAGCGTGAAATCGTTTTAAAAGCACATGAAATAAAATTAAATAAATAAAAAAAATATTTGCCTTTTTTTTATGAAAATTTTATTAAAATATTTGCTTTTAATATTAATTTTTCTATTAATATTAATATTTCTATTAAATTATTTAGAAAAATCATGGCTAAACAATAGTACTAACAAACAAACGTTTCAGTAATTTTTTTTATTCATTATAATTTAATACATTTATTTGTTTTGTAAAACTCGTCAAAGCACAATTGATGGTTTAGTCATTTATTTGTTGCATTTTTAATGACGATTTATTATTTTTGTCTAAATGATTTTTCATGCCATTTTTGTTTTATTATTAATGGCAAACATTTGTTTTCACAATTAGATTTACTACACTTATGCAGCGTGTGATTTATGTCTACTATTTTTTATGCACGATTTGTAAGGCAATAAGGATGCGCTAATCGGCAACTTTAAACAAAAAAACAAAAAACATATAAAAAATAAAAAACAAAAAGCAATTAAAATTTATTAAGACTTTCTAAAAAAACGCATTCATTGAAGTTAGCTTAGTTTATCCAAGGGCTTTGCAACGATAACGATGATGATGATGATGATGATGATAATTACTTTAGTTATGCGGCACTAATCAATTTTGGACAAAAGACAATAAACATTTGAAAGCAGTTGAGCTGCAGCAGCAGCAGCAGCAACAACAACACTCAAAGCAAACAAAATGTTTATGACTATCGACGCTGAAGTTGGCTGAAGCACATGCAATACGATACGATGGGATATGAGTAAACGTTTATGGCAACAGCGCGCAACGCCTTATATAAATAGCGCAAGAAGAAGCACAAAAAGTTGTAGCAATAGCGATACATATTGAACAACAGATACAGATACAAATACAAATAGAAATATGTACAGATACATTATTTGTACGTGCGAAGTGTGAAAGGGTCAATTGTGTAAATAATCATAATGACAACTCCAGTGACTTCCAACACACAGCAACAACAACATTTCTGTGCTCGACGACAGCTAAGAAATTGTTTTGTATAACCGAATTTCCATGGAAAACTAATAAAGTGTAAAAATTTATGTATATTCAATGATAAGAGAATTTCACGCTTCTTGTTACTTTTGCTGCTGTTGCTGCTCGTGTTTTTTTTTTTTGTTGTTGCTTTTTTTGTTGCTTTTTTCTTAACTTTCAATTTGTTCAAGTTGTTCAAACAAATAAAATAATTAACGATGCAAGCGCTCACGAGTAAGCAAGCGAGTAAGCAAGCCAACGAGCGTAGAGAAGCCAAGTGAAGCAGGCGGATGCGCGTACGAAGCAGCGAGGTCAATGCAATTATCAGACATGCATGAATACAACGTTGAGTATATTGCTAAAAGTATCTGTAAGGAGTTGCAAAGGGGTCGTGCGTGTGTGCGTGTGTGTACGATGTGTTGGCTGTAGTTCAGCGGCAATGCAGACAGGCTGGCAGTCAATTTTTATGATGCAATTAAAAATTGTTTAACGATTTTGTGTAAATAAAATAAACAAAAAGTTATTGTTGTAATTATCATTATTATGACAATCATGTTGCTGTTGCTCGTCGTGTTGATGTTGGTGATGATGATGACGACGCTGACGCTGACAATAACGATAATGATAATAATGTAAAATGATGACGCTTGCCACTGATAATGAAGTTGAGTTATTGCTGTTTGACATTCGTATGTTTTTCCTTTTTATATTATTTTTTTATCATTATTTGCTGTTTGCTGCCATATAAAAATATCATAAAACAGCGAACGTATGCGTTTCCGTGTGAGTGTTTTTGTTTGTTGTTTTTATTGTTGTATTGCTCAACATAGTTTCGTAGGTAGTTAAGTAGTTATTACTGCACTCGGTCGCCATTTGTTGCTTGGCTTGTACCTCTGTTTTGGCTTTTGATGTGCGGCCTGACAGTTGTGTAAAGAAAGACGAGACGAGTCGAGACGCCATAAATGCATAAATTATTATAAGAAAAAGAAAATGAACATAAAAACTATACGATTGAGTTGTTTAATGTTTGTTAAGAGTGTCCAGTTATTGATCGTGTTGAATTTATGAGTCTTTGATTGGCTTGATAGCGGTTCTCAGCTAACGGCACATTAGTGATAAACTTTAAACAAAATGTATGTTTGTTTTAATTAAGTTAAAATTCAACATTTGCCACACAACGCGTTTTATTGCTGGCTCTGTAATAAATACAGTGGCGAACACTTTCTTACATTTTGAATGGGTAAAAAAATCTGTAATAATTATCCCAGATACCTAGTAACCTAAGATCCAAAATCTCCAGAGCAAGTTAGTCTCAGCCATGTATCCGATTTTTTGGCAGAGGAAATCTTTATTCCTCAAAATGGAGACTCAAGCAAACTACTCCCATTGTCAAAAACTGGCTTAAGTAGCAAGAATGTCAATGTAACCGATGAACAATCGTTGTCCGATCTTTAGCATAAAGCTCCAGATATTTCCCTTAATTATTCACATAATTTGCTTAACAATATGCTCAAAAGAGAGAAAAGCCTTATAAACATTTAAGGTCTTTGAATTAAATAAATAATAAAGCGGCTTGAAGTTGTTTTAATCAATACGTGCATAATTGAGTGTAGGCTGCCTCATATTTTGATTTTTCATATCTCGCCTATGCATTTTAACGCTATGCTTGCTTTGTAGATTTTGGACCTTAGGGAACTAGGTATCTAAAATAATTATTACAGATTTTTGTGTCGATTCGTTTTTGTACAATTGAGCAAAATGTAAGCAAGTGTGTAACATTTACGCAATTTTGCGCGCCACTGTATGTTTGCATCTTGTAACTTGATCCTGCTTTGGTGCTTACAAAATCTTTGCTTTTGCATGATTTTCTATGTCGTGCATATTTTACCAACACTGAAACATGCTTTGTATCTTTTGTAGCTTTTGTCTGTAACCTGATTTCTTAGCAGAGCACAAAGTATCTTTTTTGTTTGTTTTTTTGTTTGTTTGTTTGTTTGAATAATGCAAATGTGCGAAAAGCTTTTTTATTTCTGCTTGCTTCGCTTTTAAATCGGTTTTATCCTTATTTTTTGCTGCTTTTCTTTGCTGCCTTTCGGTGTTGCACAAATGTCAGCTTGAGTGCGGCTTAAGTTGACAAGTTGTAGGGCAAGTGTTGTCGTTGTTGTTGTTGTTGTTGTTGGACTTCGCTTATGTTTTGCTTGACTACTTCGCAATATACTCAATACGCTTGACAAATGATCGATTGTGCGCATTTAATGTAAATGGGTTAAGTCTTGGGTTTTTTTTTTTTTTTTGCAAATATCTTTTGTAGTTTTTTTTTTAGTTTTTTATAAATGCGTTAATTTTCAGATTAATTTTCATAATTTTCACCGTTGACAGCAAAGTCAACAAACACAAAGCGCAATAGGCGCACGTTTAAATGAGGCACTAAGTGTATGAGTGAGTAAGTGTGTGTGTGTGTGTGTGTGTGTGTGTGTGTGTGTGTGTGTGTGTGTGTGTGTGTGAATGAAGTCACTTGAGCGCGACGCAGCATGAAAAAGGATATTTACTTAGTGACAGCGGGTGACAGCAGCAGCAGCAGCAGCTGGTGGTGGTGGTGGTCTAGCATAACGGTGGCTATGGTGTCAGTAACGTGAAGTGGTGTGCGTGTGTGTGTGTGATTGTACTAAAATATCTTTTGTATAAATTGAAAATGTAAGTGTGAGTGTACTCTAATAATAACTTGTTTAGTGAATTGAATTCAACTGCTTTCATGCTGTTTTCCCTCATTATTGTTGTTGTTGTTGTTGCTGTTGTCATTGCTATTGTTTGTTTTGGCTTGGCTCTCAATAAAATGCGACAATTTGCTCGTTTAAACTGTCAACAGTGCGTTTATAGAGACATGAGCGTCAGCTACATGTATCTGTGTGTGTCTATGTGTGTGTATTTGTCTGTGGTTTTGTAATAATAGATTTGTCAATTTAACGTCTCAAGTGGCTTAAGTTGTGATTTTCATTGTCATTGCATGCAATTTATCATTAAATTATTTAAACTGTATTTTTTTAACGAAATTCATCGAAAGTTGCTTAATTAAATCTATTAAAAAGTTGTTAGTTAATATTTCAATAGACTTGTTACATAAACACTTTTCAATTGTACACTTTTCATTAAACAACAGTCGATGGTTTTGCAACGTCTTCACGCTCAATCAAGAGAAGTACTTAAGCTCAAAATTAAACCACTTAAAAGTTTAAATTTACGAAAATTTTCAAAATAACTCAAACAACATATCGTTGCAATAAAAAAGTGTGATAGACAAGTGTATCTGTGTGTGAGTGTAAAGCAACAAAAACATGAAAACAAACAAAGTTGCCAAGTTGAGTGTACCAAATAATCTGAAAAAGCTGACAACGAGCACACAACTTGAGCATGTTTCAAGTGCTTCGTGTGAAATGAATGCAAAAGTTACAAGTCACAATATCGGCTCGAATATTACCAGCCAGCCAGATAGACAGACACACAGACAGACAGACAGCCAACGAGTGCGACAGTCAGTCAGTCAGTGAGTCCGTCAGTTAGAAAGAAATCAAGTGAAGGCGTTTGTGGTTGACTAAGAAAAATGTAAGAAAAAAAACCGAAGACGAACTTCACTCGACAAGGCTTAAATGCATGGCTCGCTGTGCTGTTGTAAGCCAAGTTTGAAGTTGCTTTTACGAAATTTATTTACACTTACACACATACAGAAAGAAGAAACTTAGAAGCCGCTTGGTTGCCACGCTGTACAAACTGACATTCAATAACATGAAAATTCTGCAATGTCATCTTGTCGAATGAGAACGAAGCGAACGAAACGAAAAGAAACTTTGGTTTTAATCATGTCAAAAAATGACACAACAAGCTTAAATTAAACTTCAGCTCAGCTTCGGCATTTCAAACGGCTTTGTTGTTGTAGTTAAATGTATTGGTTTAAGCGTTTTGAGCAGCGTTTGTAGAAGGGGTTTTTTGAGTTGTGTGCCGAAAAATTTTGCTATGCTGCAATTTGTGTTTGGTTTGGTCATTAAACAAAGCGTTCGAAGAAATCTGGCTAACATTGCACAAAATCTTGTGGGCCAACACACACACACAGATACATGTATTTATGCTTAGAACATGGGCAACTGAGGCAAAGCTTTCTTTCATTTGTTGTTTGTCTTTTTGTGGATTTTCAATTGCAATTTTGCACTTTTTAGACAGAAGCTCTGCGCTGTACTTGTAGTTGTAGTATAAGTGTCGGCATCAGTGTCAGCGTTGTTGCTGTTGTTGTTGATGTTGTTGCCAAGTGCTGTTGCTCACTTGAAAGTTGTTGCTGCCTGTTTCTTTTTACTAGTATAAGCAATTGTTGCTACTGCCATTGCTGGTTTGGTCGCTGCGCAGTTCATGTAATGCAATAAAATCTTGTTGTTAGTGTTGTTGTTGTTGCTGTTGTTGTTGTGTTAGTTTTTAGTTGTCAGCGTCTTTGCACTTACAACTTTCAACAATGTTTCAACACTTAAGCGACACCAACAAGCGTTGATGATGCCTCAGCATAACTCAAGCCAACTCGTGCTGCCTGCCTGCCTTCATGCGACTGGCTGCTCAGGCTTTGTTGTTGCTGTTGCTGTTGCTCTTTCTTGTGCGAAATTTTAACCAACTTTGAGACAAAACTTTAACAGAAACTTTGCTTTTTCTCTCTGCTTTTTTATTTTTTTGTGAAAATTAATTACAAAATCGTGAGGTCAATCGTTTACACTGTACATTGTACGTACTATGTTGATTTTGCCGTGGGTGGTTGGCTGGCTTGTCTGCTTGGCTTGCCTGCCTGCTGGGACACAAAGTTGTGAGAACATTGATGATGACAACATTGCCAGCGACTTGCGACTGAGACGACGCTGTGCAGGCAGCTTTGTGTTAGTTGTACATTTGCTTGTTGTTTGTTGTTGGTTGTTTGGTTGTTTTAGTTTTTGTGCATTGTATCTTTTAATTTAACAAAGCAAGATTGTTTAGTTCGGTTCGACATTGTTTGAATTTGCATAATTTTCTGTTAAGGCGCTTGTAAACTGTAATTAAGCAGGTTATGACATCGAAACCGGCGTTTTTGGCTTAAATTGGCTGGCACACGTGGCGTATTAGCAATTTGAAAATGTTTGCTTAAATATTTACCGCTTATATATATATAAGTAAGTTTGCCAGCTTGAGCCTTTAACGCCATGCAAGCCTCACACGTAAGAACGTTTCATAGACCTAAAGGGAATTGTTTTTTGTGCGCAAACTATTTGTGGTATTTGTTGTTGTGCTTGTTGAAAATATTTATGGCACGCATAGCGTACCTTTTGGTTGTTGTTTTTGTTTTTGTTTTTTTCTATATTTTTTTTTTTTGCTGTTTTTCAATGAAGCCAATTTTTGTTGAATTATTTAATATATGCCAAGCACATGTGGCGTCATAAGTTGGCTTTAATTAAATAACATAACAAATCCGTGCCTGCAAGAAAGAGAGCGCGATATGCATGGACAGACTGACAAACGGACGGACAGACGGGCCGGGCCGGCACACGTCGCCAAAGTAATCATGCAAACATTCAAAATTGAAAAAGACGAAAATTTAAGCTGTAGCTTTTGAAATATGGTCGACGGCATTGCACACACATACACGCACACACACACACGCACACGCACACACATGCATATAGAAAAATGTTAAAGGATATAAAGCTATGCACGCAATTATATAAATATCTCTCTGACTCTGTCTGTCTCTTTCTGTGTATCTGTGTGTGTGTTTTGGCTGCTTTTGTTGCTTGTCACATGTACGTTCAGTCATGGCACGCATGAAGCCACTGCTGAACCACAAGTAAACTCTTATATACAAATACATTTACGTGCGTCTGTTGCCCTTACTAAAACCATATATTCACATACAAAAGTATATATATGTACATGTATAAAGCAACACACATAAACAAATACATGCAGATATTTGCCTTAATCCCGAAACGCATGTCCTCTAAGGCACACACACACACACACACATACACACATACTGGTGAAGATACGACTATGCATGGCACACACGTACAATTTATAAAACGAATTTAATGCCAAATGAGAAATGGCAAACTGTAAATTCAGCAATTTTTTACCTGTAACTTTGAGACTTGGCAACGTCAACGTCGACGACAACAACAACGACAAAGGCGTGCCCTTTTTGCCCAACGTGTTTTTGTATCTAATACTAAGTATCTCTCGGCTTGCCCTCGCAATCTTTCTCTCTTTCACTGCTTTTGTATGAATTTATTATTTACGCATTTTGTTTGTTGTTTCAACACACAACTCACTCACTCACTTATGTGCCTCATGCAAAAGCGTGTTTATGTGGAAAATTAGGCGTATTAGTTGCTTTGCTTTTTATCATTTATTCATGCATGCTATTAGGCTATAATATTTTGCATCTTACGCTTGCAAAAGTGTTTGTGGTTTCATTGCTTTTCAAAAGGTTAAATGTTTCAATTGCTCAACTTATATGCCGCCTTTCAAGACCGCCGAATTTTTCATATTACTCGAAGACTGCTAAATTGGCTATTTGTCTAAAACACCCTTTTATATAATTTGTACCTGACACAGTTTTCAACACATTTAATTAACAATGCACAGCTCAACGCCTCTTTTGGCTGCACGTTGACCCGACATTTAACATTGTATCTAAACATTTGCCACTTAATCTCTCGCATGGCACGGCACAGCTCAGTTAACTAAAATGCTAATGCACACACACACACACACACACACATATATGAATAGACCACCTTTTAACTGTTCTGTTCATTGAATTTCAATTTTGCCAAACTACAAACTCAATTCTATTGTAGTCATTATGTTGATGCGACCATGCCCACTTTTGACTAAACATGTTGCTATGTTAACTGTAATTTTGTGCTCATTCATAATTGAATAAGGCATTTTCGTTAGTGGTTGTCGGTCTCTGTGTGTGTGTGTGGGTACAACAATGCCAACTGTAACTATTTATATGTTCATCTGTCTGTCTGTCTGTCTGAGGTTGTGTGCTATTCATGCGTTTGACTGCACGCCATTAGGCTTTAAAGCTGCCCTCACTGCCTGGCTGCCTTATGAGTGGCACTCGTAGTGTGTGTGATGAGCGACTTCCTGTCTTATGTTTCCGACTTTAATTAGCGCTTGGCACGTGAATACATTGTACATTATTTGCTTGGCATTTCAAGTGTTCAAACAATCTGCAATACACTAGACTATAACACTTGAATGAGCTAGAGATAGAGTAGTAGTTAATTTTCAATCAAAATCTATAAATCTCACACACAATTTGCATTAAGCCATAGACAAAATTTAAGTGGTCGACTCACTCGTAAGGCTCATGACAAGACACGCCTTAAAAAGAGACACTTGTATAAGCAGCAGATACATGAAAGTACAAGTAGCTGTGTAAAGTACTTACATATCTATGCAGTTATGTTGTTGTTGTTGTGGCTATTGAACCTTATGAATGTCATTTATTTTACTTTACTTGTTTGTTGTTGTTGTTGTTGGTTTTTATGCCTGGTTTGATGTTGTAGCGCTACACGGGCAATCCTTGTAAACTAAAATAAACATAAACTGCAGCTGTGCTACTAAACATTGAGATCTGTGTATCTATAAGTGTGTATGTATGTATTGTATCTTCACATTGCAATGTCGAAATACTTAGTTGTTGACTACTCATTTTGGCAACAGCTTTTGTTCATTGTGCAACACACACACATAATACAAAATGCCGTGCTCAAAACAAGCCAAACAAAATACTAAGACAATAACCATAACTGTTTGGCTTGACTTTACTCAGCTTGGCTTGGCATGTGTTGCAATCATTGATTGTTGTTGTTGCTGTTGCTGTTGGCCAACATTGACCAACACTCGCACATTTATACATAATTTGTTGTCAGTTTGGCTCATTTATGCTCCGGCATTGCTTTGTATCTCCAACTCTTTGTGTGTGTGTGTAATTTGATGCGCGCTTTTAGTTAATTGTAGCAAGACCATAAGACACTTGTCTATCTGTCTGTCTGTGTGTCTGTGTGTGTGTAATGCAGTTACATTTTGATATAGCTACAACTTGCAGCTGTTATATAATATTCAACACACATTGTACACACATGTGCTACTTGTTTGTAATTTTGCTCTGGTGTCTCAATGGCATTTGACAATTTTTGTGTAGTAAATATTTGAAATATTTGAGATATTCTGGTTTAATTTAATTTCCGGCAATAACAACTAACAATATTTGCAATATTGCATCAACAAATTGACATATTATGATGCTATAATATTATTTCATAATTAATTAAAAATCTGTACGAATGCTTTTTGTCAAATGAGTATTTTGTTTTCAAGAAATTACTAATGAATATTTCACAAATGCCAAAGCAAAATGCAAAATGCAAATTTTCTATTTCATTAAAAGTCAATTCGATTTGTTGCATTTTTAATTATTGCATTTGTATGTGTGTATTAATCAAGTGGTAAGAATTAAGAGAAGCGTAAAATAAAAGTAATTAAGTGTTGCATACTTTTAGAGGCGTTTTTAATTTGCCATGAGTTGTGCATAAAACTTTAATAGATTTGTTGTTATTGTTATTAGTATCAGATTACAATAAACAAATTGCCAGACAGACAGACAGACAGACTTTTTATAGGCTTTCGTATTAATGACAACAACAATTCGTGCGCGTTGATGTTCTTTTTAAGCTGGCTTGGCGCTGTTTTTATTATTTGTTGTGACATTTATAAGCAACATTGTTGCATATTATCGTTTATTTAAGCAAACAACTGCTTTAGACTTTGGTCATTTATGTGCAGCAGTCCAACTGTCTGCCTGTCTTCTTTTTATACACGCTTAATTTCACTTCAATCTTTTTATCGCTCTTAAGCTTTTGTATGTTTTTTTTTGCATTCAATTTTCATTTTTATTTACGCTGCGAGGCGTGACAAGTGCCGGCACACTCGCAACACACACACACACACGCACACACACAGACACTTGGCCATGGTCCAGCAGCGCCATTAGTCATCTTTGTTAAATGCGTTTTGGTTTTTTTGTCGGTTTCATTCGACGTTTTTTTTTGTTGGTTTGGCATATGTTTTTTTATGCCTTCTTTTTTTTGCGCTTCATGCATGTTTTTTATTGAGCCATGGCACTGATTAGCGTTTTGCATGCGAATTGCATAAATCATTTTAAGTCATTCATCTGATTTTATTTGCCGTTGTTGATGTTGTTGGCTTTGTTGCTGCCGTTGTTGATGACGCCGCCATTTTAGACGTCATTCTTGTCGTCGTCGTTCGTCGTTCGTTGTTGGTTGTTGGTTGTTGGTTGTTGACATTTTTATTGCCTGAGAAAATAGAAATTCGCTGCGGTTTGCATACAAACACAGACACAGACATGGCAACAACAACAAAAAAAAAATAAAAAAACAGAAATCAAACAAAGCGCAGAAGATGTTGCATAAATTTTGTTTTTATCGCAACTAAATGGTCATAATACATGTTCATGTTGTTGCGGTTGTATTGCGCATTCGTTATCCGCTACAAATGTAGCGGTGTCGGCGGTGGGCTGAGAAGGCGTGACAGTAGTTTGGCGCGCGGTTTTTATTGCAAAATTGCTTAATAAAAGAAATTGTCTATAAATAAAAATTTATTGTTCGCGTTGACTAAGATTTGTGCACACTTTGAACTTGTCACGTTGTTGTTGTTGTTGTTGTTGTTGTTGCTTTGCGTAGGCGTTGACAATTTTTTATTTAACAATATTATAGTTTGCTTGACATAAGAAATTGCACTAAGTTTTTATAACTTGCGTACTTAAATGAGCTTCAACATGAACGTTCTTCATGAAGGCGCCAATTAAAGCGCTAAAGCCAAAAACAGAAGGCAAAACATGTAATAAAATTATGCGATAAAAAATGAAGAAAACAGAAGAAAAAATTAACGAGACAAATTTTAAGCTTAAAAAAGAAGAAAAATTGTTTTTTTATTTTACTTTTTTTAAGGCAGCAAAGAAGTCATCATGAATAAATGATTGAATAAATGAGTAGATGAATGAATGAATGAATGAATCATGATGACGCCGTCGCCAACGCCGTCGTTGTTCGGCGTTCGCCGTTGATGAAGATGTCTTGTGTTATTATTAGCAGCAGCAACAACTGCAACAGCAACCAAGTCGACTTTTGCTAATTGAGGGCAAAGCTGTAAAATCCGAGATAGCAATAAAAAGTGTAAAAGAAAAGAAAAGAAAAAAAAAGAATTAAGGAGGCAAATATTTAAAAAGAGATTTTTATGTTGTGTGCGGCTTGTTAAAGAGTTGGCGCTTTCGAATTTTTCGTTTGCACAATTTAATCTTTATATTTTAAAGAAACGTTTACATTTTCTGTATTCTTTTTTTTTTTTTTGTTACCTTAAATTTATGTTTTTGTGCTTCATAAAGTTGCAATAAGAAAAATAAAGCGGAGGCGAGTGAACTCGACTTGTACATACGCTGTAGCTACAATTTGTAATGGCTGCCACGCCCACTTTTCAAACGCAACCGATTTCATATTTATTCAATATCATATAAAACAAACTTCTAGAACAATTTGTTCCAGAGTTATAAAGTTTTTCTTATTGGCTATATGTTTGGCTCGTATTATACTTCATACCAATAGCATCTAGTGGTTCTAGAGATATAAGCGCTTAAAATTTTTACTAAATCGGTTACTCTTTCGATACTTTTCAAGAACCTATGTCCTCTATAGAGTCTTCACCAAGCTGTTACATACAAAACTTATATACGCTTGTACCCTTAAAGGTAAAGGGTATCAAAACATTACAATTTGTAAGCGTTGAACTGTGAAAATATTTCGCAGCAGTCAACCGAGTGTACATGTATATTATATACATTTATATATTGTGCTCTTCATATGTATAAATATTTAATGTTGTGTGTTGTTATTGCAAATAATGCTCATGCTGTTACTTCCCACAAGCTATGAAGAAACGGACGAGCGAACGAACGGACGGACGGACGGACAGACGAAGGTGCAGCATGTCGCTGCTAATGATGTTGCATGCTACAGTGTACTTGAATGCGCTATGGCATGGCACTTGGAGCACCTTACTAACTTGTGAGATAAACTCGCTCAGTTATTTGTGAGTTTACGCTGTGTATGTGTGCATGTGTGTGTGTGTGTGTGTGTGCATCATTATTATTATTATTAAGCTGCAACATTTGCTAAGCTTAAGAACATTTGCGTTTTGCTTTGCTTTATTTGAGCTCATCATAAACTTCCTTCTTGGGTTGTTGTTACACGTTTGATCTGCTGATAGCTAAGATAGCTACTACTTTGCTACATAAGTCTTGGCTTCATTATAGCGCAAACACACACACACACACACACACACATCCGTGGCATATCTATCATTATCATCAGCATCAGAAGTAGCAGCAAGCGTAGCAGCGTGGCAGTGACAGCGAGATCTAGCGACTTGAAGTAGCAACAGCCATTGCATCATCATCATCATCAACAACATCATCATCTTGTTGTCTAACTGAAGGCAACTGCTGCACTCACTAACTCAGCACTTGGAACGCCGTCAACGTCGTCATCATCATCATACTTGTGCTCGTACTCATTCTCATCGTCATCGTCATCTTCATCGCTGGTCGTCATCGTCATAGTCGTCGTCGTCCACTCCTAATCACTGAATGCATCAGCTTGATGATGTTGCTGCTGTTGCTTCTACTGCTGCTGTTGTTGTTGCTGCTGTTGTTGTTGCTGTGGCGTGGTATGCCATAACATAAGTTGCTGATTGCAGTTGCCGCTGCCACTGCTGCTTCTCCAGTGGCATCAGTGTCAGCCATGTAGCTCTTACATTATCCAATGCTGACACTGACTTTGACTACATCAAGTTACCTCTACGTCGCTTGTCATGCTTCTTTTTTTTTTTTGTTGTTGTTGTTCTTCACTGTTTTTTTGTCTTTGTTGTGTTGTGTCTTCCAGCTTGTCTTGCCTCAAAGTTGCTTGCAGCTTCACGCTTCGAGTGCAATTGTCAGTTGCGCATTTGAGCAGATCATGAATTCTTTCACAGATTATGCTTTTTTCGCATGTCTAATGCACTTCTTCTTGCTCTGCCTCTTTCTTTCTTTTTCATTTTTATTGCTGTGTGTGTGTGTGTGTGTGTGTGTGTGTGTACGTCTTGCTTCTATTAATAATTTTTGCTTGAGAATTTCAATTTCAAATGCAATTTGCATTTTAATTTGCTTTGAGCTTCGCTGTCATGATTTTCATATCGTTTTTTGTTTCGTTCGTTTTTGGCTTTTGGCTTTTGAAGTTGTTTTGCCTTTATTTTTTTTCATCGTGACTTGACATGACAACAGGTGGCGACTTTTATGCGTCTTAACTGCACTAATGACATTTATGCAATTACCATTTAAAAATAAATAACAAAATATTTCAGCAAATAATCAAAAAGACTTAAATAATAATAATAATTTGTTTTTCTCTTCGCTTCTCTTGCAGTCTGAAGCGTGTTGTCGACACTTGCGCTCAACTTAACTACTGCAGGTAAGCTTAAAATTAACTTATGTACAGTGAAAATTCGCATAAGCGAACATTTATCATAGCACGCTTTTTGTTGGGTTATGGAAGATTTTCGCTTATAAGGCGGAGGTTCAAAAATTTGTCTTTCACAAACACATTATTAATATAAATGTTTTCTTTAAGGGATATAATATTTTTGTTGGTACCATGTTGTTTAAAGTAAAAAGGGTTCGTTTTTAACAAAAATACGCTTGGAATTTTCAAGAACATTTTTGGGATTATTTGAATTTTATACGTTTATGGGAAATTTTAAGATCAAAATGTTTTGAAATTAGCATGTCCGATTAGTGGAATAATATTTCTATGAAAAAATTAATGAAATGTTCGATTTTTGGTGCTAACCGGTTATTAGAACTTTCCGTAATGTGGCATTTCACTGTATGCTGATAATTTTTCATTATATTATTATTATTAAATTTTGTGTTGTTGCTTCAACAACTTTTCTATCGAGTTTATTAAGACACTTGAGGCAATCAGTTCTCAGTTGTCAGGTCTCAGCCGCCTAAGTAGTTCATTCGCACTTTAGCGAACATTTACAATTTACCGTTGAAGTAGAAAATTTTGCCATAGAAAATGATGGTTTCGCGTGCAACAACAAATTAAATTGCTTTCAAATTACTCACTGACAATGTACGCTAACTGTCCGTCCGGCCGTCTGTCTGTCTTTTGGCATTATATTATAGTTATAATAATCATAATAAATTATTTATGTGCATTAAAATGAAAACAACAACAGTAACAACAATACCAGGAGCAATAGTTAAGTCAAAGTATTCAAAATAAAATTGGCACAATGCAATCAATCTAAATTAAGTCAAGTGCAGCAGGAAAACTCACAATTGCAAGGAAAGCAATCATGAGAAAATTGCTACGTAGCAATTTTTTTTTTAAGTGTGGCAAAAACAATTTGCCAAAAGATGTTTTAACTGAATTTTAGTCATTTGTTTTTATTGTCTTTGTGACACAGTTTGTTTTTGTTGTTGTTTTTGTCTCTCGCAGTTGTGAAGTGCTCAGATTGAATGGACTGGCAAATGGCAAATTTTAAAGAAAAGAAAAGCGTTAAATTCATTGAGAGCATATAAAATAAGCATAGTCTTGAAAGTAGGGTTAAAACAGAAAATGACTTTTCCATACTTTCCATAGTTTTGCGCCTAAAAGCATAAAAAAAGTATGAAATATTTAAAAAAAAAAAAAAATCAACAAAAAATATGAAAAAGAAATGTGAAATAAAAGTGTACCAAAAAAAAATTACAACAACAACAACGTTGCGACAAAAAAGTGTTGCACGCGTTTTGCAAAAAGTTGAATAAACTTTGGTTTGCCTGTGCGCTTTCGGCGCATAAAAAGCGCAGCAGCCAACATTCGAACAACAACAACAACAACAACAAAAGCAAAAAAAATTATAAAACAAACAAAGCAAAAAAAAAAAGATGCCAAAGGAAGCAATGAAAAAAAGCGCACAAAAATACAATTTTAAAATAAAAACAAAGGCGATGCAGCGGCGGCAGCAGAGGAGGAGCAGAGACAGTGGCAGAGGCAGCGATTGCTTTGAAACTGGTTCAAATGGTGCGGCGGCTGATGCCCGCTTGAGTTGTCTGTCTGTCTGTCTTTGCCGTGCAGCCAACAACAGCAGCAACAACAACAACAACAACAAGCCAGACTCAGACAACGTTGAAGCACGGCGGCTGTTTTTGGGTACCATTGCCAGAGTCAAACTAAATCAGCTAAAAGCCATGAATAGAACTAAGCGCAACTGCTGTAGGACGCAGTGGGTCGGCAGCGAGCGAGAGAAAGAGAGGGCGGTGGCAGTGGCAGTGGAGGTGCAACGCCGCCAACACCATTTGTGTATTATTTTCGCGCTTTATTTTTTTTTTTTTGGGTTTTTTTTCTCTTTTAGTTTTCGTATTACTTTCATTAAACATTTGAACAACTTGTTCGCGCTTTTTCATGCTCAAATAGTTGTGCGCTTGTTTTGTACGTCCGTCTGTCCGTCTGTCTGTCCAAACGACTGTCTATCGTTCTATGCGACTGTGTGCGCTTTTGACCTCATTTCAGGCTTAAACATGGCTTTTAAACTTACTCACGACTTTGCTCGAATTCAATTTTTATTTCCGTTTTTACTTTGCAATTTTGCGCTCATGTTTCTTTGCTGCGTATTTGTTTTTAATTTTTAATTTTATATTTTATAAAGCATAAAAATGGGGGGTTTTTTTTTTTTGCATAAAAAATATAAAATATCGAAAAGAAATAAGCAAACAAATGAAAGGCTGCCAATTAGTGTAGGAGAAATTAACACGTGTGAGCACACACACACATAAACAAATTACAATGTGTTAGTGTTGTCCAATAGGAATTTTAAGGCCTTCAAACTTGCTTCTACATGCCTTATATGTAAGCACAAAGCCATGACAGTGCCCTTACACGCTGCTTTCCAAAAGCAGGCGCACGATATGTTAGTCGCCTTGTTATTGTTTGTATTTGTATTTGTAAGTCGAGCAACAAATTTGAGTTTACCAAAGTCAAATATTTTGTTGAACGTGGCCTAAATAAACAAGCCAACTAACGTATAAAATTCATAAGGCTTAAAAGTGTCGACGAAGCAAATATTTTTCTTGAAAACTGATTTGCTTCGATTGCTTTCCTATTTTGCTTTCACTTGTTTTCTTTTTGTATTTTGTTTGTGCTTTTATTTGCACAAAGGATGTGCAACAACTACACACACACACACACACACACACATACATATATAACAACCCTGATTTAGGTTAGTCCGGCTTGCTTGACTGACTATCGTTTGTGCTGCCTTGATTTTCTTATTCCTCTTGCTTTTGCTGCTTGCCTCCTGCCTCATCCTTTTACATTTCATTAGCGTTGTTGCAGTTTTGCTCATTATTAGTTTTCTGTTGATTTGTCATGCGGCCACTGCAAGTTGCTGCAACCCCTGCCGCCGGCCACGCAACATATTCATGCCTGCTACAAGCTGCTTCCGCTCAACACAGACACACAGACAGACAGACAGAGAGACAGACAGACATGAGGCTGCTCGTTCACTTTGTCACGCGCTTGCAAAAGTTCATTTATTTGCTGTTTAACAGAATTTAGGGATTTCTCGCTCATTGTTGCTCGATTTCAGCTTCCTTGGCTTGGCTCGGCTTGTCTCAGCTTAGCTTTGTATTTGTGTATTTGTATTTGTATTTGTCGTTGTCGTTTTGTTCTTTCATTCTTTTGCTTTCTTTTAGTTAATTTTTTTTGTTTTGTTTTGCTTTGTGTCTTGTACATTTTTCTTTCATTAGGGTGGTCTAATGATCCGGTCCAGCTTCAGCAACATTTTGGGCAACCCAACCCTATCGCAATCACACAAATGCTATTGAGGGTTAATAATGTTTTCTCACACACACACACACACACAGAGTTCAGGCAGTTGACGCAGCCTGCTTGCTTATTATTTTTATTGTTGTTGTTGCTGTTGTTATTGTTGGCTTTGCTTTCAACGCCTGTATTCGATTTAATGCCATTCAAGTGTTCCTTGATTCAACGTACAAACGAGCAAAGTCCTTTTTAGGCTGTAATAATATTTATACGCTTGTCGTTGTTGTTGTTGCTGTCATTGTTGTTGTTGTCGTTGTGAGCGCGTGATTTGTTTCCTGCTCGAATTGATTGCAAAGGCTTAGTTTGCTTAGTCCGCCTTGTCGCTCTTGGCCAAGCCAAATCGTATTTAGTTAAAGTATAACAACTAAGTTGGCTTTATTAGGCACTTTTAGTTTCTGCCAAAAGGTTACACAAAGATTTACTCAGGTTTCATTTTCATTGCGTTACGATTTTTGCGACCGCAGGCAACAAAATGCTTTTGAATTTGAGCTTAAGACAATTTACTTTGGGTGAGCCCAAGCTGATGTGTGCCTGCAAATGTGTTAACTTCAAATATAAATAAGAAGGGCGAAGAATACACAAAAAAAAAAAACACTATTAAATCAAACAACAACAACAACAGCAACTAACATAACATGAAATCAAAAAGAGTGAAGCGTCATGCCAAAATCTACTTGGCAATAAATCCGTAACGAATCCTTTACAGCGGTAGAGCGACGGAGCCAAAGCCAAAGGCAGAGGCAGCGGTAACGTCAGGGGCAGGCGCAACAATGAAGGGATACACGCTTCAGTGCATTTTTGATCGACGTATCCGAGCGTAGCATATTGATGGCAAGTTTTCGTATTTTACGGATATTGCACAAAATCCATGGCCCAGGCATCAAAGCGAAAGCCAACAAGCGACCGAATCAAAACCCAAAAAAACCAAAAACCCCTCAAAAGAGTGAAACAAAAATACAACAAAAAAAAACACAAAATAAATATTAAAAAAAGTAACGAAAGAATGCTTTTCATACGTTGCACGTTTTGCGTTACGTTACATGCGTTACGTAAGCTTAAGTTACGTTTCTTTTTTTTCAAATGCTTTGCGATATAAGACAGAAAGTATTTGATTTGTACTTTTTGATTTTTAATATTGAAAAAAAAAAAGAAAGCAAGAAAGAAAGATGATTAATTACATGTAAAGTTCGATGGGTCGATCGTTGGTCGTTGGTTGTGCCGAAGACAATGCGCAAGGGGCGGTTTGGCGGGTACGGCGCGCATTGTGATTGAAGGGCGTGTGTCAGCCGTCAACGACTTTGACATTTGAGTCTAAACGCCTTTAATTGGATTTTATGCCAAGATTTTGGTTTGCCTTTTTTTTGCATGACTGTTGTTGTTGTTATTGCTACTGTTGTTGTTGTTGTTCATTCGTTGTGTGTTAAAGTTGAGTGCATTAATAAAGATTAATTGTTTTTTAAAAGCAAATTTACAATGACACATTTTTTTTCGCCCCCCCCCTACCACTGCTACTGCTTCTTCTTATTATTTCTATTTGAGCGCTTAAATTGTCAGGTGGCGAGGGGTGGTGGTGGTTGATTGCTGGCACATGGCAGAGTTCGAAGTTCATAGTGCGCGGCACGGAAAGCGCAAAGTTGACTTCACATTGCCAATTCATGCGTCATGTCATGCGTGATGTGATGTGTTGTGTTGTGCTGTGTTCGTGGCAAGTGTCGTGTCGTGGTGTGGGGCGGGGTGTGGTGTGGTGTGGGGCAGCGCCAATAGAAGTGACGTGCACTTAATCTATGTCAATGTACGCGTATAGCTATGCCATGAATGTGCCACACACACACACACACACACACACGCACACACATGCGCACATGCATAGCTAAAATTACAACCTGCTGCCGCATCCTTTTTGCAAATGGCAACGCACTCAATTGGAAGATTAAATGCAATTCTTGTTGCTTCTTTTTTTTTTTTTTTTGTTGCTGACTTTCAAAGTGGCACGTTTTAATTTCACACACACACACAATACGCATTTTCCCACACCCACACCCACACACACACAGAGACATGGCCAAAGACACATCCGCTTACAATGTGTTATTGTCCTGCAATTTATGCGTTCGCTGTCCTTGTGCGCATTTCTATTTGTCGCCATTCTCTGTTCTGCTATTGTTGTTGTTGTTGCAATACTTGCTCAGCATTTTTGCAGCGCATGAATTGCAAAAAAAAAAAAAACAACAAAAAGCAAAACCTAGCAAATAAAACGGCGCACATTTTTCAAATGTGACGCAGGTAATACTTATTTTCAACCTGAATGGCAAACGTTGCGTTACGCCTTCGACTAACTACTTTGCCATTGACTGCCTTCTTCTTCTTCCTTAGCCTGCCTGCCTGCCCTACTGCCTGCCGCCCCTTGACCAAAGTCGTTTGATATATGCTTTGGTGTCGACGACGCGAATGAGTTAAGTGTGTCACAGGCATCGTAAATATTCGCTGCTTAAATTCATGCCGGCATTTTGTGGTGTATTCTGCATGAGTGTGTAGCTGTGTATCTGTGTGCTTGTGTGTGGCAGCGGCAGCAGCTGTCAGGACACACAAACCATACGCGTCGCAACATAATCGCACTATGATGAAGTTCTTTTGCGTTTCGCTTATAGACTCGACTCAAACTCAACTGAAACTCAACTCAACTCGACTCGACTTTGTATACGGTTAACCTCAGGCTAATTTATGTATACACACACACACATACACATAGTGCGCCTTCGATTAACACTATTGTAGTGTTGTATTTCCGGCGACATTAGCAGCTGTGTAGTGTTGATAAATGTGCAATTTTCACTTCGCTCAATGACATTTATTACATGAACATGTACAATGTACAACAATGTGTGTGTGTGTGTGTGAGCGAGCGCGCAATATGTGCCCTAATTAGCTGCCTAGCATTGCGCACAATTTGACACAATATCATTGTGAAAAATGATCTTCAAAAAATATATCGTTTTCTAGGGTCTTCTTTTTCTTTTCCTTTTCCTTTTACAGCTGTCCTTTTGTTTTAGCCGACACTTTTTTTTACCTGCCTCAAAGACTAACCGTTCTTGACCCGCAACACATTCAAAGGCCAAATAATTTCAGTTAATATTGTGCACTTAGTACGTAATTGTCATGTTCGACTACTTTTTTTTTTCTTTTTTGTTTGCTTCCTTCTTATTTTGGTTGCCTCAATAATTCATTTCAACAGAAACAGAAATTCAAACAATTCAATTGTTTTTGTTGTTGTTGTTTCTTTTTTATTTGTATTTGTTTTTGTATTTTTTTTTTTCTATTTTTACCGCCATTGAGGATCATTTTTCAGTTTGTGATTCATGCATTTGCGGCTGTTCTTCCTATTGTTCGACTGACTGCCTGAACTGCGTTTTACTTATGTGACATTCATTCATTGCTTGAAGCGGCAGACAGGAGCGGCATGACATAGTAAAGACAGGGCGCATAAATTAAAATTCACTCTTCATATATAACAATACACTTCACAGTTTGAACACATGACGACGCTTATAAGATATTTCTGTCTTTTCTTGCCTGCAGTGTTGCGCCTTCTCTATAAAAATGATACTTGCGCCCATTGAAGTAGCGGCCCAACTAACCGTCAGTCTGGCACTGTGTACAATGAATAGTTATTTAGTTATTGTTGTTGTTGTTAGTCTGGGTGTTGTTGCTGTTGCTGCTGCCGTTGATCTCAGCGTATTCAATATTTGTCTAAGGGCTTACGCAGGCGTTCAATTTGACATGACATGAATTTATCTGATCGTGCGTCATGTCAGTTGGAAAATTTCCCGCGTTGCTTTCGTTAAGTAGAGTAGTGTTGAGCGTGGCAAGATTGAGTGCCACAGATAGTGATGCATTTCACTCTGTGTGAGGATTAAGTCAGATATTTTAACTTACTTTATCGATTGCAGTGCAGTTTGCAGCGCATTTGTATTGCCAGACATTTCATTCAATCTTGTTGCGCACAGTAAAAGAAAAATATATTTTATATTTAATAGATTTTTATTGACATTTAACGAAAAAAAAAAAATAAATCATATGACTTTGTTTGTTGTAATTGCGTAACCTTTGCGCATATATTTTTTCAATTGATAAGACCGCATGAGCATTTTAATGAATTGCACTAATTAAATTTTTATTGCAAAGCATTTGTCAAAGGCTTTGCTTCAACGAAGCTGAAACTTTAATCAAAATGCCTTTTCCATTGAGCAATAACAATAATGAAACAAACCAAACACAACAAAAACCCAACAAAATAAGTAACAGCAAACAAATAAAAATAAAAAAAAAAATTATGTGAAAAAACGCACACGGGCAATTTAATAATTTTTTATGGCGTTAAATAAAATTTTATTGGCATTTTTGCCAGCAGCTGACTTGGCTCGCCTTGACTGCTCAGTCCATTTCGCTCTCACACTTGCTTTTGCATTTGCAGTCGCCATGTTGTTGTTGTTGTTGGCGCAAACGGTTCGTTCACTGTGCATTCCTTTTTGCATGTAGTTGTTGTTGTCGTTGTTGTTGCCGTTGTTTCATATTTTGCTTGCACTGCTGCTGCTGCTGCAATGCTGCCTCTTTTATTTTTTTGTTCTTTTTGTCGTTTTTTTTCGCTTTTTTTTTAATGCGGGCAATTTTTCGCGCATTTTAAGTTGTCGCATTGTCAGTGCTTGTGACAGCGCGTTGTCATCAGATGCAACAATTACTTAAATGCAGCTATAATTTTGATGCGCGCACACATACACTGTTATATGTATATATATGTATGTGTGCACATATGCTCATCAACACAGACATGAAGCATTTAAGAGTGCAGCAGCAATTTGCATGGAACACGCCCACTTGAGCGGCAACAATAATGCTCATGGCTATTTGGCTGTGAATTTTTTAATATTCGTTTATTATTTTTTTTTTTTTGCATTTTGGTTTATTTTTTAATAATTTTTGCTGTTGGCATATGAGCAAGTGATAAAATAATTGTATTATTGAGCTTGTTGCTGTTGTTGTTGTTGGTTGACGTTGTTGAGGCATTTTAAGTGCGAGAATAAATGACAAAAAATATTTGCGGTCCATTAAACAGTGGCCAGTCATTGAATACATGCTTATTGTTGTAGTTGCTGCTGTTGCTGTTGTTGTTGTTGTTGTTGCTATCATTGTTTATTGTTGTCATTGTTGTTGTTGTTGTTGTAGCAGCAGTATGGTCAATGGCCGTTTGAGTTGTTGTCGCTGTCATATTGTTCGGTTCACATTGTTGTTGTGCTGTTGTTGTTGTTGCTGCTGTTGCCCGCAGTATGCTTATGCGGTTCACACAAAAGGCCATTATCCTGTTGCCTGATATCCTGTCATTGCTACGCAGGCCGACATTAACGCTTCAACGCAGCAGTTGATCAATTTAATAGCGGCAACGCTCATTATTAAATACTTATTTAAATTTATGCTTATTGAAAAGGAAATTGTTCAAATTTAAAAAAAAAACACACAAACACTTAAACATATAAAAACAATTTTGTTGTTATTGTTGTTGTTGTTTTTTATGAAATAAATAACAAAAGAAAAAACGCTTCATTGATGTCGAAGCAAGACTCAATAACTCATGAAGTCAAGCTAACAAGATGCTATAAATTTTGATTAAGTATTGCGCACCCGCTCTCTCTCTCTCGTTCCCTCTCACTCGTGCTGTTAACCCACACACATTGTTCGATTTGTTTTTTATTTATTTCATTTAATGGCCATTGTGTTGAAAGCAAAAGAAAAAATACGCTTTATTGATTCATTAAGCATTTTTTGTCAATTTGTCAGCGGTTTTCTACTCCTTTGCCACAACCACCTGCCTCTGCTTTTTGCGGCTTAGATAAATCACGCCACTTGTCTCGACTCGACTCGACTCGCCGCTCGTCTCTCACGGCTCATGCGGCTGCTCAATCAAAAGCCGTGCGTTGTCGATTATTTTATTGTGAGCTATTCGATTTTATGGCATTCTCTTGATTGCCCCACAATAGTAATTAACCCATAAAATCAAATTCATGGCATAGTAAAATAACAAAGCGAAGAACAAACGAAAACATACAAAAAACACTTTGCTCATGGAGCGTAAATTAATTGAAATTTGAAGTTGTTGCTTTGCTGTCTTGCCTCATTTGCCACACACACCATGCAACATGCTGCAAGCTTTGATGTTGCTACGTTTGAATGCGTTGAATGCGTTCATTTGTTATGCTTCATTGCGTTTGTCACAATTGTTATAAATTCGCGTTTGATTAGATCAGCGCATGGGAAAAGAACTACCAAAAAAATGCCAAGTCTACAAAAAAGTTGGTGTGAAAATTTGCGCGAAATAGTCACTTGCAACAGCAACAACAACAACAACAACAACAACAAAAGTAGCAACAACCAGTTGGGCAACTAATTCGCTTGACAGGTAATGGCGTGCAATAAGTTTACTTCCGCACACGCGCGCCCACCAACCCCTTTCCATGTTCATGTGCTGCAGCATGCGTGCCAAAGCACACTCGAATGCGTTTTGCCAATCAAGTATGCGAATTCGTGCGAATTTTGACACTTGGCCGCATTCTTAATGTGCGCGAACGCTTGCAGACAGACAGACAGACAGACAGAGAGACAGACAGAAAGACACACACACACACACATTAATAACAATATCGAGTTTTCTTTTTGGCTGCGTTTGATTATCGATTGTTGCACGTGTCGCACGCAAAGCCACTTGCTGCTCAGCATGTTGCAACACACAATTGGTGAATGTTCAACGGCGGTAGCACCTTCAGCATTGCCTAATCCAAAATGCTTTTGACATTTGGCGTTACTAATGACTTCGCACATTTGCCATTCATTCATTCAACCAACATACGTTCGTCCTTCCGTGCGCCATTTCACAATTCTAGTGTATTCATTTTGGTGCCTTGTCGTTGCCAGTTGGTGTTTCTGTTACTGCCGTAGTGCTCATGTCAGACATTTGTCATATTTCTGTCAAATAACCGTTTTAATATCGACACATCTCTGATTTAGACAAGAGCTTCCAAGGGTGTGAAGCGTTCAGGCGTTTTATGTGCGTTCAAGTTTTATTAATATTTATTTTTCCTATTGAATGAATACTAATAATAATGATGATGATGATGAAGTTAAGTTGTTTGTGGCATAATAATGACTTCTGCTTACTTTAATTATATGTTCAAGATTTTCTTGAAGTTGTTATTGGCAAAAGATTTCTGTACTACTGTGAGAAACCCTTATAAACAACTGCCTGCAAGGCTAATTATGAGGGCACATTTCAAGTGATAAAAATCTGTGACTTTTGTGTGGGTTTTGTCTTTCTTATTTATGAACTTATTTGTTTTTGTCTTAAAATTAAAATTTATGCGTCAAAAAAGTCATGAAAATTTTATTATGATTTATTTCGCATGGTATTTAATAAATTTTCAATTTAAAACACTTAAAAACAAAAAAAAAAAAAAAAATACTTCAACTCATGACATTTAAATAAATGTTAGCATAATAAATGTTTAAGACAAACGAGCGCGCAAAACAGCTTGAAAAAAGGCATGACGTTATACATATACATATATATATGACGGGGTCGAAAAAAACGAGTTAAGTAAACCCACCTGAACGCCACCCGCGGCTAGCATGAAAAATAACTGCGTTTAAACGAGCTGAGGAAGAGGAAATCTCTTAAAAATGCAAATTCTGTAAGAAACACAAAAAAAAAAATATGATCAAACCAACTAAGCCAAAACCTCATACGTGCAACAAAATCAGTTCGCGCAACGGGGCACCAAAAAAACAACAACAAGCAAGAAAATAACGCAAATGTTTTTCGCAGTAATAAAAAGCAAGATTCATGAAACTTGCACAATTCATTTACAAATAAAAATTGTTGTTCTTGAAAACGTTTTTCAGCAAAACTTCAAATTACAAGTATTGAATGCCAATTGAACGCATTTAAATTCAAATGTAATAAACCGCAATGACTAACGCCTTTGTTGGTTGCCTCTTTGGCTCTTTGGCTGCTTGACTGTTGGGTTATTGGGTTGTTTGTTTGTTGGCACAGTGGCGGCGGCGTGGGCATGACACTTGAATCGGTTTAACCCAATTCATTTGTCGTTTCATTTAAGCATGCATAGAAATTCATCAATCATGCATTACTACTTGCAATATCATGCTGCTGCTCATCATCATCAGCATCATCGTCATCATCATCCATCAGCAGCTATGTGATGAGCAACAGCAAAAGCAACAATAATAAGCACAGAAGCTTGACTGCCATCATCAACATGCTGCCGTTGCTTTATCATGCTCAGCTCATGCCTTCATCATGCATGTATGCATGCATATCATTGCTAACGATGCTTGAAACTACTCAATAACAGCAACAACAACAACAACAGTGTGCGTCAGAAATTGAATTTCTCATTGCGAAATTGCAAATTTTGTAAAGCGTCAAAGATGAGCGTCGGCAGCGACAGCGCGCAGCATACAATTGAATTGAGTTGCGTTCGAGTTGCGTTCGTGTTGGGTTTGAGTTGGGTTGAGTTTGGGTTGAGTTCGGTTGGGGTTAAGTTTCATTGATTGGCCTTATGTGCATAAGCGAATGCGTAATGCATACGTTTGTGGTTACAATGCAAGTAATTTGTATACATTTGAAAATGAATATTAATAAAACAATTGCTTACAATTAAAAAAGCGCATTTCAATCAAATAATTTACACGCTTCTTAAAGCATATAATTGCAATTACATGTACTTATGTTTTAGCACATGCAACAGCTTAAATTCAACACATTATACATATATGTATATACACGTAAGCGCAACAAACATTGTAAATTGTGCCACAAATGAGTGTCGTAAAAAGTAAGATTTACTCTTATTAAATGCCATACGATTATATATGCCAGCATGTTATGGGCACATCTTGATTAGCGCAAACGAGGCGTATTGAAGCGTAGCCACTTGTCCCAAACCAACCAACCGACAGGCCAACCGACCGTATGAGCATGCCAATGATCAACTGTTGGCGACAGACGGCGCATGAATTTGATGTTGCCACACCCCGAATATCGAAAATCAAATGACATTTTCCAAAAACACGTTCATCGTACATACCGCGCCTGAATGACTGTCATTTATGTCTTGTATTACGGATGCTAACACCACGCCGCGCGTCACGTCTCATCGTACAATTGTGTGCGACTGAGCTTGGGTCTTGTAGTTGTAATTAATTTATTGCCAACAAAATGAAGCTGGTCAGTGCCAAGCTGAGTAAAATAGAGTAGAATACTGACTGACTTGATCAGTGCAAGGGTAGGGCAGGGCAGGGCAGCAGTGCCGTGTAACTTTGTGACAACAAGAACAAGCACAAGAACGGCAGACAGTTTAGTCTGCAGGGCAAGTTCGACTAAACTGAAAACAGAGCATTTCAGTTACTCATTCATTGTCATTTGGGTTTGCTTTTGAGGTTGTAAAATTTTAATGTGCACTTCATTATCTCGATTTCAAAATCTAATTACATTGAACGAGCTGCTCAGTGAGACGTAAGCAGGCAGGCAGGCAAGCATTCAGGCAGGCATTCGGGCAGGCATTGAATCAAAAGGCAATTTCATGCGTCTCTGTCTCTGTCTCTACCTACCGAGCAACGATAATAACCTATGAGATTTTAAACAATGTGCGTGTGTGTGTGTGCGTGTTACCGACGCGTTTGGCACTAGTTCAGTAGCAGTCAGCAGTAGACGCAGGTGGCAACTAGATAGATGCCTAGTCGCTGTTGTTGTTGTTGTTGCCTCTGTTGGCTGTCTGTTGTGTGCGCTGCCTTTATGCTGTTATCTTGAGTTGATCTTTTGTCTTATGTGCGCGGCATTGCTGATAACTTAACACGCTCGACTACAGCTACAAAGACAAAATCAGCCTTAATAGCAACAACAACAACATAATCATCAACATCATCATCATCACTACTATTATATTGTTGTCGATGTTGGCCTTATCGCCTTTAGCGCTGTCGTAATTAAAAGTTTACTGGCCTGCAGTGAAATTTTTCGCCTTCGTTTTCTCTTTTATTATTTCTGTTTTTTGTTTTAAGTTTTTCCTTTTTTTTATTGTTTTACGAGCTCAAGAACAAGTTAATTAGCCATCAGCACGTTGATTATTAGTCGCTGGCCAATGAAATAAACAAAAGCACAAAAAAACTCATTTTAAAATTATTTCCTTTTATGTCATGAGCGATACAACGTGATTTAAACATGGCTTGTAAGCAAAAACAATAGCAAAAAAAAAAATGCGTAATAATTTTATAGCCTTGGCGCACAATTAAATTGGCAGCAGAAAAAATTGTTGTTTATATTAACTTTTTACATGTTCGACGCATATTAGAAGTGTGAAATGTTGCATAAATTAATTTCAAATAAGTACTTGTTTGTTTTTTTGTGCATTTTGTGCATGTTAAGCATGTAAGCTTCCTTTTGTGTAAATTTATTTAAATTGAATCTGTCAACATGTTCAAACGCGCAACTAATTAAATAACTAAATAATTAATTAGTTGTGTGTGTGCATAAAGGGTTAAATGCAGTGCTGCTAACACATGCCAAAACAAAAACAAAACCAAAACCACAACAAAAACGAAAACGAAAAAATTGTGTACACACACACACACATTTAAATACTTAGGCAGCGTGGCATGGTAACACTTTGTTTGTGCTCGAGTTTGAAGTGTTTTGTTTTTATGTGCTCGTTCGTAAGTGAGCAGACATCGAGCAGCATGCTGCTGAAGGCTGCTGCCGCTGTGGTGTATTAATGCGGTGTGGTGTGTTAAGGTGTTTTGGCAGTAGTGCAATGCGATGCGTTGGTTGCGATGTGTTCTGATGAGGTGAGGTGAATTGTGGTGTGCAGTGAAGTTGGCGGCGGCGGCGGCAGTTCAGTTAAAGTGTTCGATTGTAGACGCTGATTTTACACTTGAGCGTGTCGACTTGCGCATTTTTGTAGCATTTAAAGACCATTCACTGAGGTGTTGTTTTTTTTTTTTTTTTGTATTTATTTGTTGTATGTTGTTTTTTTTTTGCGCTTTCATTGTGTATAATTTAAACAATTTTCCATGGTGTGCTTAAACACCTTTTTAAACGTTTGCGACGGCACCAACTACAACACCATCAGAGCTACAACAACAACAACGACAACAACGAGGACAATGTCGATGGTAAGCATCTGATCATGCATGCACGTTTCGCGTTCGCCAACAATTAAAATAAAAATCTCGAAAGCAAATAATTTTAATTAAATGCCAATACACACAATGTTGCATACACACACACACACACACATACATATGCACATGCATACGTCGCTGCGTTGTTGAGCTTCACACGCTTTTGTTGTTGTGCCTTTTTTTTGTTTTCATAGTTGTGGCTGTTGTTGTTGTTGTTGTTGCTGTTGTCTTGTAGTGTGGCGTTGTGCGCCATGTGCGACTGCGAGTCATAAAAATTGCAGAGATTGCATGCAACAGATAAATGTGCAACAGCAACAATCAAAAGCAACAACAACAGCAACTACAACAACAATCAACAGCCACCAACCAATGGTAACGACAACAATTACAATATGTATGAGTCTCGCATGGCTTGTATGCATGTTTGTTGTATTTGTTGTTGTTGTACGCTTGTTGCAACAATTGCCCATAAAACAAAATGTCTTAAAGCATTTGCCAATTGCAAATATTTTTTTTCTTTACTCGTCGCTCTTTATTTTTATTTTATATTATTTGTGATCTTTGTTTATTTTATTTTATTTTATTATTATTATTTGATTTTTGTTTTATTTGAAAGTGCAAGGCATTGACACCGTTTAAAACGTGCACAAATAACTTTAATAAACAAATTAAAGTCTTCGGTTTATAATTTGTGCACACCCACGTACAAATCTGCTGCGCTGCGCTGCGCTAAAGTGTATCTTTTGAGCCGAGCGCGCAGATGTCAGATGTCGGTTGCCGGAGCAGAGTTCCCAGAAAGCGATGAAGATGAAGATGATGAATAAAACTTGTATGAGTGAAGGCAACAACTGCAACAACATCAACTCAGATAAATTATTATGACTTTTTTTTTTTGTGTATTTGTTGGTTTTGTTGTACATCTTCTGAGCTGTCTTGTTGTTAATATTATTGTTGGTTTTTTGTTTGTACACGCTTGCAAAAAAGAGCATATTAATTTTGTCGTGGCGTTTGCAAAGAGACATATAAATATACATATATTTATATATATATACTTGAACAGCTCGAGTTCATGTAACCATGTCCGTCTGTCTGTTAGTTTTAGTTAAAATTTAAAAAATTAATAATTGGAAAAACGTTTGCAAGCGTATATAAGTATCAGCATAGCCGAATAAAGCTCACTTTCTGATTTGTTTTTACTTTATTATTATATTTTGTTGGTGTTGTTTTTGTTGTTGTACCGTTTTGGTGTGTGGCTGTTCAGACAAATGATGATGATGTTGCGGTAATTATGTTCAAGTCTTCCTGCCTTCTTTTAAGGTTTGTTGTTTTAGTTGTTGTCTCTTTTAGGTTTTTGTAATTTTTCATATCGTTGTTGTTGTTGTTGGCATTTGATAAAACACTTTTGTTTCACTTTGTTCGCCTTCGCCTTCTTCTTCGTCTTCGTCTTCTTCGACGTACGCTTGTCGCAATCAATTGCGTTGGCGTTCTGTCTGAAAGTCTTTGATTTGGCATCACTACGTGAGATGAGATGCCATGCCGCTTGATAGCGCACAGCACAAACATTCAATGCGCAACTTTGACCCAATTGAGGCGTCGGCATTTGATGCCATTAACAAAGCTCCGTGCGACGCCGCCAACAAACACATG
Organism: Phortica magna; assembly: GCA_037044515.1. Lineage (NCBI taxonomy): Eukaryota > Metazoa > Arthropoda > Insecta > Diptera > Drosophilidae > Phortica > Phortica magna. Next base: position 266,401 of record JBAMBP010003003.1, on the reverse strand, counting down.
AGTGAAAGGAATGCTTAACGCTTCTCTTAAGATTACAAACAAAAATTTGTTGTTTTTTTTTTTTTTTGGTAAATTAATTTTACTTTAAAAGCGCTTTAAATGTTACGCTTGTTAAATGATGATAAAAAAGAAAGGAACTTAAATATTTGATTGCCAGCGTCATGTGCGTCATCAGTGTGCAGCATGAAGTGGCAGCAGCGCTGCCTTATGTGTATTAACTTATCTGAAGTTGCTCAAGTGCAACTCATCTCAGGGCTCATATGAATAATTGTCTGCCCATTGAACGATTTACTTGAATTTCTCACGCCATGATTGATTTATTCTATGATATGAAACAGATGCGTTTTCGTTTATTCCTTCGTTGTTGTTTTTGTTTCAAAATACACAAATAATACAAAGTTGATTCACTCAGTCATTCATTTCGAGTATTATCAACAAAGCTATCAATTAAGCGGCTTTGTTTTGGTCTCCACTTTTATTTTGTTTGCCAGCAAAGCGACATTCTCTCACTTCACACACACGCACACACACCCTCATAGCGCAGCCAAGTTGCTTAGCTAGAAGAACTAAAACAGAAAACAAAAAGCAAAAAGAAGTAGAAGAAGAAGCAGCAGCAATGACGTTGACTACTGCGGCAAACTACCGTATCCGTATTAACGCACTGACAAAGCGAACCGAAGCGAACCGTGCCCATTTTTAATCAATCATGTTATCAATGAACAATAATGCCGTAAATGTATTCACTGATTTTGAAGTCGAGTTGGCAGTCATTGCATATTGAAAGACACGCAAGCACGCACACATGCACAAACACATGCATTATGTGAAGCTTTTAGTTTGCGTTTTAACGCCTCATGGCTTCGTAAAAGCGTTAAATGCATACGTTTCAAATCAAAAGCAACAACAACAGCAATAACAAATAAGCAGCACAACCCACACAATGCGATAAAGTTTGATATGTGAACACATGCAAGTTGGCAAGGCAGTCGGCGAAGGAGCGTGGGAGACGTGACTATGATTGTGAATGCGTTTAACTAAAATGCCAAGCAACCCTGCAAGGCGAACACATGTGCCAGCACAGACAACCCCTCACACTCATGTGCACAGCTGATACATGGCAACGTGCGGCGAGGCAACATGCAAGCGAAATAATGGCGAGAAAACTCAGTTTAGCCAAAGCGACATGGAGCAACACAACACAAACGCAAACACAAAAGAAGAAGTTTAACCACATTGAAGGAGTTTAATTAATTTTCGAGCATTTGATTTGACTACTTCAGAATGGGCGGGCGAGAAGCGCCATGCATGAGTAGTGAATCAATGTGTGAATGAGTAATTCACTGTTTGAATGTCTGTCTGACAGAGGGACGGACGGACTGATGAATGAATGCCGCGGGTTGTCAGCTTTGTTGTGCGTTTTCTATGAACATATTGATTTGTGGCCAAGCGGATTCATTAAGTATTTGTATTTGTCTGTGCGACGGAATCAAATAATGCGGGTTACGCTAAACGCCTTTTGATTAAAATTTATGCAATTTCTATTTTAAATTATACATTTTTTTTTTTTAAACAATATTCGTAAATGTTTCTCACACATTTTTTTTATTTCTTCTACTTTGCAGACAACATTATGAAGAACATTTGGACAGTGTGACGTTAAATGTCAACATCAACATTATTATCATTAACATCGTCATCATCATCATCATCATCATCATCATCATCATCATCATCATCATCATCATCAGCATCAGCATCATCAAGAGGCGCAAACATTAGTGCCATCATCAGTGTAGACAGACGCAAAGATGTCAGTTGGCAGTAAGAGCAACATTGCTATGAAGCTCATTAAGTGCGTAGCGCGCATGAACGCTGACGATCCGCCAAGGACCTCTTAAGCGCGCCAAAAAGTGTATACTAATGCGCCACATGCAACTGATTATGTCTGTGTGTGTGCGTGCGTGCGTGCGTGCGTGTTTGTGTGTTTGCGTGAGCGTAAAAATGCAAAATGCGTTATAAATTTTTATGAGTGTACGTTTTAACGAGTGCAGCCACCGTGAATCTTATCTAGAACGCAAAACTGAAGATACTTCATAAACACTTAACACAAAAAAAAAAGAAGAAAATATAAAAAAAGGAGATACTCAAAGCAAAGCAAAAACGAACGGAACAAGAGAAGAGCACAAAACCAAAATTTAAATCAATTTTTGTATTATTTTCCGCTTGAGTTTCATTTTTTTCGCCATCGCCGTCGCCGTCGCCTTCTATTTGCAAAGAACCGTGTGCCATCAGCTGTTTAAAGTGTTGTTAGTATTTAGTGTTATTATTGTATTTTGTTCGCGCCGGAAATTGCATGTTTAACGCCAACAACAACCACAACAACCAAAACAACAACAACAACCAAGTAAACGCGCAGTGAACTCTGGCATTGCATTGAAGCACGTGACGCGCCCAACGTAACGTTAATACAACGTAACGTACCAACGTAATTGTTCGCCTCACTCACTCTCACTTCTAATAGACGCCATTTAATAGCGGTAATTGCAACTTACACGTGAGGCGTGCATACAACAACAACAAATCTAACAAGGGCGAAAGCAAGCAAGAAAGAAAAAAACAACAACAACAATACACACACGCGCAATCAAGCAGAAAAATAAGACAGAAGGGCGAAGGGTGAAAAAAAACGAACCTTGGCACCCTTAAATGGTAGATTACCTATAAAATAAACCAAGAATATTATTGAATTGAATTGAAATCAAAACGAGATGGCCGTCAGTAACATTGTCTGTGAGTGGTTACGTGCACTTGGCCTTGCACAGTATGCCGAAAGTTTTCTCGACAATGGCTACGATGATTTGGAAATCTGTAAGCAAGTTGGCGATCCCGATTTGGATGCCATCGGCGTTGAGAATCCCGCACATCGACACAAACTATTGAAAAGTGTTCGTCAATTGCGTGAAAAAGGCGCCGCATCCGTTTATTTTATGCTTAACGATCCGAATTCATTATCCGGCAGCATGGAGATACTCTGCGAGACGCCGCCCAATGAGCTGGAGTTGGTGCTGCGCGAACAGCTGGAGTCCGATGGTGTGCGTTTGACAGCGCATCCATATTCAACACCGGTAAGTAACAGCAGACAATTCTGGCTACCATATACAGACAGTCTTATATATCTTATACATATATACATCAACTCTCTTTAACTGCATTTAAATTTCCACGCATTTAATTTTATTGTAACTTCATATATACTTAGGTATGTTTGTGTATATATAAGTAGTACTATAGGTTTATGTGTCTGACGCGTGTTGTGCGCTTAATGAGCACATTTTCTTTTATTGTACTTTGATATGAGTTCAGCTACAATATGATTTCCAGCAATGTTTCCTTTAAGAGAACTTTTTCATAAAGAATTGTAATTTTTAACGAGTTTAGATAAATTGAAATATTAACAGCGTTAAATCATTTATCACTTCTGTTCAAGCACATTCTCAACTTATTGATTTTGTACAAAAAAAAATACGCTTATTGACTAAAGATTTCAATTTAAATTACATTATAGAAGTGTGTGTGTGCGTATAATTCCATAGCGTGTGTGTAATAATTGCTTGAGCTTCCCTTCCTCACTGCGCTCTCATAGCTTTTGCATGCTATTTCAATAGGGTTTTTAAGCTTTATATTTTCGGATAAAGTCTGCTCAGTCTCAAGCACATGATTTGAATAGTTTTGCAAAAGTTTCAATTAAACTACTAATGCCATCATGCCACAAGCAGCGACAGCAGTCGAGGCAGCCGTGTGGCAGCAGCAAGAATGACAATCACCGACGACCATACTTGAAGCTATTCAATGTCACTTTTGCGCATTGAATTAAAATTTACACTTTCAGACAGAGAACGCTTCACTGACAGTGCACTGAAGAAGCCCTGCCAGGCGTCATCACATGCGCATGGCACCCACTAATGCCCGAAATGTCACGGCAGGTGCATTGACAGCGCATGGCAGCGACTTCACTGCTCATGTCGTACGCTCCTACCTTACTTGTCATCTCTGTGTGTGTATGTGTGTGTGTGTGTGTGTGTGGTGGCTTGGCTGGCATTGTTTTTGTGTGCCAAACTGTAAGACTCTTCATTCCTTATTTGTTTTTGCTGCTTGAGCTTTTGAACAAGCTTTACGTGATTTTCATACATCAACTTTAACGAATTTTTAACTTTATTTTTTTTTATTTTACCGTCTCGTAGTTATTTTTGTGTATAATTAAAAAATAAAAAAAAAAGCGTAATTTTTGTGCAACTCAAAATTAATTTTAAGAAAATGCCAAGAATGGCCAACGGTGTAGATAAAAAAAAAAAAGCAATGCGCAAAAATTCCCATGCACAAACCGTCATTTAATCCGCCACAGGCGATTTACTGCCATCAAAAACGTTTAGCGTAAAACTTTAAGGCTTGATTTATTATGCAAAAATATTATGACTCGCCAGAACATAATAAAGCAGCGGCAGCGGCAGCAGCAGCAGAGTCTTTGACATGATGAGTTCCAGAGATTTCAGAACAAAGTTGAGGCAAATCAAAAGCAACTGCAAAATTTGTACATTAAACTGGCGTGTAGTAGTAGCCTCGTTGTTGTTGTTGTATGATTTATAAGTTGGCCTGCCTTTGCTTGCGACTCAGGCCAACTGATCTTGCCTGAGCCGAGTTGAGCGCACAAATCACGTCATTGAGTTGTTTTCATCATCAACGTACGCAACGTCATCATCATCATCGTCATCGTGTTCGTCATCGTCAGTCGTCAGTCGTTGGTCGTCGGTCGCTTCAACGCATCAACAGCAAAGCAGCTACAAAGGCATACAAACCTTTGGCAACAGACGCCGCTCACTTCTCTATATATGCACGGCTCAGCTTGGATTTGTATGCATTCGTATGTTCATTCATACATTCATTCTATATTGCGCTGCCTTTCAACTTCTTCAGTCTACTTTAGAGACTTCTTTAGACTTGTGCCTTCTGTGTTAGTCGTACTTGTATTTTTATTTGCACACTTGTAGTGCGAGTTGAGTCTGGCTAAGGCAGAGGCAGAGGCAAAGCCTTGTTGCATATTTCGCTCATACGCTGTCTGTCGCTCAGGCTGTCCAAACTGTCCGTGTGTCTCTAAATGTCGGACGACTGGCAGCGGTTGTCTCGTTGGTCGGTTGGTTCGTTGGTCGGTCGGTTGGTCGTCGGAGGCTGGCGCATGTTTATATGCCAACAAAAACTTATTTATTACTCATTCAGCTGCAAAATTGTTCCTTAATTGCCCATATCAGCTGAGAAATGAAATTTATTACCTGCCGTGTGTGTAGCATCATGACTGCCTCATAGTCAAGCAACAGCAACGAGACGAGCCATATGTATCTGTGTATCTGCGCTGAGTATCTTCTTTCACTAGTTTTCCACAACTACGACGTTGACGCTGACGACTGTTAAACTTTGGCATGGACATCATTAGCTTTGCTCATCACAGCGTTTTGTATATTTACTTAAATATTGTGCGGACGCGCTCCCACACACACACACACACACATACAGAGAGCTTACACGCCTTCACGGTTTCACAGCACATGTCTTTCAATTACTTACAGATTTTTATGTCAGTCAGTCTGCCTTTCTATGTGTTTGTTTGTTTTATGTCTGTCTGTCCAACTGTCTGCCTTAGTTTCTGTTACTCTGCCTGCCTTTGCACTTTTGTGATTTTTGATTTTTTATGCCAATTTATTTGTGTGCGATTCGGCTTGCAACGTTTGTGGCTTTCGTACTTAAAACCAGCAATTTTTTTTTTTTGCACACTCTTTGCCTTTGCTTGCTCTATATTCACCATCATCTGCAGCAGTACTGCAGCATCCGCCTCAGCAACAGCGCAAAAGACAGTCTTGTCTGTCGGTCTGCCTGTCTGTCCGCCAGCGCGCCTTTGTGCACCTTCGACTTTCAACGCTTTCAACTTTAATTTCATTTAATGCGCCTTTAGCCTTGACCAGGTCAAAAACCATTTTTCTTTCCACTTGCCTCTGCCACTGCCTCTGCTACTTTTGCTTTATTTATTTAATTTTTTGGTCAGACAGACGGCCGGCCAGTCGACTTATTGCGCTTGATATTGATTTTGATTTGTCTTTTGATCTTCTGCTTGAATTGTGGCATGATTTCATTTTTATGAACTTGACTTTGCCGTCAGAATTTTATGATTTTCAGGATTTATTAAAGTTGCTTTTATAATTGAATTTTTCTATTATGCTTCATTTGAAGTTTGAAGCACATGTGCGTTGCGTTTTGCTTATTTTGTTAATTTCAAACCCGCTTTTAATTTATTTAATTGGCATTTAATTACGCTTGCTATTTAATTAAACACATTTAAAGTGTAATGAAATCAAGCAAAGGACTCAAAAAAGCAGCCAACGAATGAAAAACCGGGCAAAACAACAACGACAACAACGACAACAGTAATGACGCTCGCAAAAAAGGATATCGAAGTTAAACAAGCAATTCGAGTGGTTTTTCGTGCAATGCAATGAAAATTGAAAGGAGTTTTTCGCTTTGCGCTTCTGTTTTTGCTAATAAAAAAAAAATAAAAAAAAAGGAGAAAAAAGGAGAAAAAACTTTCTGGCTGATTGGACGGAAGTTGATTTTGACTTTGGCAACTTTTATTTCTCATGTCCTTTTTTTTTTTGTGTTGTTTTTGCTTTGTGCGCCTGTTGCTGGTTTTTTTCAGTGTGTTATATTTGGCCAATTAAATTTTGCTTAACGATGTTGCGCACATTGTATTAAAACCTTACATTAAATTATAATTGTTAATTTGGCGAATGAGCCTTTTTTGAGACTTCACATCGGTCATTGGCTTTCTTTGTTGGCCAAAGGCATGTGTTCTAATCAGTTGTGGCTGTGCAAAAAGTCTTCTCAACTGTCCAAAACGATTTATATGCGTTCAACTAAGTTTGAGATACACGAAATGTCAGTTTCACTTTAAGTTGGCGACGTTGTCATTCTTCTGCTCGTTGGTTGGATTGTCGTCTTCTTTGATATCGCTGCCACAGCCCGCAGAACGTTGCGCGCCTACACACGATAGTCGTCGCTCGACTGTCGACTGTCAACGTTCGTCGAATGAGCGAACGTTTAAAAATCGTTCACTTGACTTGGCAAACTGTCTGTCTGTCTGTCCGACTGGCTGTCTGCCTGTCAGTTGGTCTATCTGTTGGCCATTCGCTTGAGTTTGAACGAGTTTTGGCCGCCAACAACAACAAACTCCGTCTCGTACTCCCATAGGAGTTTAACTACAAATATTTTGCAGCGCGATTGTCGCGCGTTGATAATTGACGATTAATTTAATATAATGCCCAAGTTTAGTGAGTTGACATTCCAGCTTGTGCGAAGTTATTTCGTATCGCGAGAGGAGGACGCATCGCATCGCGTCGTTCAGCTAATGCCATGTTTGTTTTACTTGACTACTGCGGACGGCGGCCGTTGCTGATATCAGTTGCCGACACAGACACGCAATGCAACAGCAACAGCAACTTCAACAGCAGCAGCAGCACAGACTCAGTGGCACAGCGCACAGAGGCTGCATTGGCAAAGACTCTTCAACTCTTTCGTGCCTTTCATGGTTTATCTCATATTTCACATGCCGCAATTACTTCTGCTTCTTCTACTGAGGCACGAGCAGCAGCAATCTTCCACTGGCCTCAACAAACTTCTTCGAAGTCATCGTCATCGTCGTAGTCATCATCATCATCATCAGCAGCAACAACAGCAACAACATCATTATTATCAACTTCGTCATTGTCCTTTGCTTTGTCGCCGTTGTCGCCTATCGTTGTTGCTGCCTGCCTGCCCGCCGTACTGCTTGCCGTACTGCCTGCTCTATAAACTGATTCATAAATACTGCAACATTTCGCTTATAAATCAAAAAATGGCAAAAGTAACTTCGTTGCTGACAGCCGCGTATAAATCTTGGCAGCAACAGCCGCCGCAGCACTGGCAGAGGCAGTGGCAGAGGCAGCAGTAGTAGAAGCATCAGCAGCAGCAGCGGCGGCACAAATAAACTTTGTGTAACCAATTACACAATTTTTTTTTCACTTTTTTCGCCCTTTTTATAGTTTTTTTTGTTGTTGTTGTAGTAACCACGTTGTTACTCTCTTCAGCTTGAGTTTGTGCTGCTGTTGCCGTCTTTTATCTTTAGTTTTGAAGTTACAGCTTTCAATTTGTTGAATAGTTGTTTATTTATGAGAGAAATTCTTATTGGCGCTGCTGCTGATGCTGCTGATGTGGTTTGCTGGCCGCATCAACTGATGCCAATTGGTAGATTGCATTCTTCTTTGCAGAGAATTATGTTTTCTCAGTGGAATAAAACACTTTGGCAACCATAAATTGCAAACTAAGCTTTTCTTTGGCTTAAATCATTGTGGCTGCTTTACTACTTGGAAGGAAAGCCTTCGTTCATTGTTTGCTTAAAACTTAAAACTTCAAAAAAACTTTAATAATAAAGTTTTGTTGTCAAAATTTTGTTTATCTTTGTCAATTGCACTTTGTGGCCAACATAATTCAGCGGTCTCACATATACTTTGCGCACAATTACACATTTCACTACGCTAATGATGGCATGTGACAACTGTAAGTCGCTGCAAGCCAGCCGTAGGCGGCACATGGCACACTCAACACACACACAACACACACAACAGACTCTCGAAATGACCATAATCGCAGAGCGCCAAACATTTTCCGTGTTGTCTGAATTTTGACATTCATTGCCGGACGCTCAACCGAACTCAAATGCCATGCAGGAGAGGCAGGAGAGGAAGATGAAGACTTTGTACGACGACTACATTTGCGACTGCAATACAAGCTGACAAGTGAAAGGAGTTGCAATCGGCAGGCGGTCGTTTCGTTTCGTATCGTTTGTTTGTTAGTTTTGTCGCTTGACTGAGGTTGAAATTGTGCAGTAACTAAAGTTGAGCTAAGGCAGCATTAAAGGCGGAAGACAAACCAGCAGGCAAAGGGGTTGGCGGGCTGCTGGACAAAGCCAAAGCCAAGCCAAGCCAAGCTGCCACATGCAACTATTTAAGTCGACGCAAGTGTCAGCAAATGTCCATGACTTGTGTGCAAGCGACTGAAGCGCTGCTGATGCTAAAGCTGAAGCCTCGACTGCCGTACTGCTGTTGTTGCTGCTGCGGTTGTATGTTGAAATGCGTTGCTGCTAAATGTCAATTAATGTCGTCAACTATTTTCACCCAAGTTTGCTTTTTAATTGGTTGCTGTGACCATGGCTGCCACAATTGTTGTTGTTGTTGTGGCTGTTGTTGTTGTTGCTATTACTGCAGTTAGCTGGCCTCCTTGGCAGTGACAGCGCTTGACAAGCAAAGTTTGTTGCTTTGTTCTATGCTACTCAATTCTGCGCATAAAAATAGAGCGACATTTATGTGTTTGTATGTATGTGTGTAAGTAAAGTATGAGGCATGCCACAAGCCACTCGAGTGGGCGTCGCGCTTTACTGTTTCATTTGCAGTTGAGTTCTCACGCCTATTTTGCTGGCCTGGCGGCGTTTTTGCGGCACACAAAGTGAAAGTGCCCCAGCCAAGCAGCGTAGAAAAAAGGCGAAAAAAGTTATTTAATTGGACATTTAGTTGACTGAAAGTGGAGGCTTATAAAAAGCAGTCATGTCATGTTTACTTAACCCATAAAACTTTTTTCTAATAAAAAAAGGATAAGCAAAATTTAAAAGCTGAAAAAAAAAAACAAATCAATAATTTAATGCGCACTCGAACTTTGCACAGAAGCTGACGACGCACTCATTGACTGACATCATTTGCAAATGCACAAATGCACAATTTGAACGAGTACGGCTTTGCTTGCTTAAAACTAATTAGGAAATTTTTATGCAAAAAAGCCTTCAACAAGAAATCAAAATCAAACATGGCATGAGTGTAGGCGAACCAACTCATGAGTGTTGCCATGCTATTTGCAATAATTAACGAGTAACTGGAACGAACGCTTCAAGTTGCCTACGGAGGGTGAAAATCACACACACACACACACACACACAGATTAAACAACCGAAATCCACAAGCGTTGCATTTGGAAAATCAGTTAATCTCGCAATGTGAGTGCCCTCAATTTCGAGTAGGACTTGGCTCAGAATTTTGCTCAATGCCGAAATGCAACTCAAAAAACTCAAGGCACATTTTCACTATGCAAACATTACACACAAAAATAGTCGTGCAAATTGCCCGGAGTTGTCATCTGTGTGTGTGTGTCTGTGTGTGTGTGTTTGTGTGTTGCATGTTTTGATTGACGAAAATGTCATAGCCTTCGCACTCGTAGTTATGCTCTGCTACTTCTACACAGATTTTTCACTAAACGATACAAAACTCAGTCGTTTTATATGTCCATCCGTCCGTCCGTCCGTCGGTCCGTGGCACTCATAAATCTCACTTATAGTACACCTTTTGTACTTTACGGCCGGATTTGGTTGAGTCGGTTGGCTTGTCTTATTGTTGGTCGTCTTCAACTACTCACGACTGCCACTTTTGGCCCCGTTGCGCGTCATCTTTATAACGAATGTGCGCCTGTCAACATTTCAACTTGACGTCATTTGTGAAATCTGCAAAAGGCGACAGGGCAGGCAGGCAAGCCAAAGTAGAAGCAAATACAAACAAGCAACATTTCCATTGTGTTAGGCGAAAAAGTTGCAAATGAGCGTAGTGTAAAGTCAGGAGCGGTTCAGTTGAGTTGAGTTCCTCTGTCATTTGTTAGACTCACACATGTCTCAGCCTAAATTGTTTGTTAGTATTTTTGTGCTAACGCTGATTTAAAAGTTGATTTGAAAATATTTTTGCGCAAATGATAATTTAAATTTCCATATTTTTTATAGCACAAATATACTTTTCCCTTTTGGGTTTTTTTTTTTTTGATTGCCGCGCTTTACAGACATTTGTATTATATATGCCATTTGTGTTGTTTCAATTCCAACTTAACTCTGCGTTATATAAGTTACAATGACTTTGCTTAAATTAAATATAACATTTCAACATTTTTGCCCCCCCAACTTTGATTGAACACTTTGGCAAGTGAAAGATTGAGCGCTCCTGCACATGTGTGGCGGCGCTTTGTTGCAGCAGCAATCAAGCCAGCGAATTAGTGTCGTTCGTTTCTCGAATCAAACTGCACTTTTTGCCCACCCCTCACCCCCCTTTTGGCTAAGCCAAGTTTAAGTCTTCTCAATTGGGTGGCAACATTTATGCATTATACATATTGTCTGCTGTTGCTACTAGTGTTGCCACTGCGGCAGCTACTTTGCATGCATCTGAAGCTTCGTGTGTGTGTGTGTGTGTGTGTGGGCGTTTTATGCTCGCCATTGTTGTGGGCGTTCGTCTTCTGTTTATTTATATTTATGCCCAAATACAACGCACACGTTAGACTGATAAATCTGCTGATATGATGCATTTGCTAATCTAAGACTACAACCCTATGTACGTGTGTGTGTGTGTGTGTGTGTGTGTGAGGCATTGGCATTGGAAATTTATAGCAAAATAATTGACTGAGTGTTGGTGCAATGGAGTTGCGCTTTCTTTTTGTTACTTTTGCAAATGTTTGCCACTTAATGCTTCCACACACACACACACGCACACACACACACATAAACACATACATGGCCAAATGAAGACACTTACAGACATAAAATAAACGAGCGGCATTCATTAGTTGGCTTAACTCAAACTTTTGCTCATCTCATCTGAATAACTGAGCAAGCGACACACCCACACACACACACACACGCACATACATAGACACACCTGCCTGCAGGCAGTGGCAGTGGTAATTGTATCGAGAAGTCGGCTTGGTCATTGCAACGCAGACACAAATCATGGCAAAAGCGACGCCACAAATGCCACAAAAACCAATTTAGACTACTTACTTGGACTTTTATGTTGCACGTTGCACGTCTGCGTTTGCACCTTCCTACCGATACATGTGCACTTTGTTGCAAATGCGTTGTTGCAGCATCGAAATTTAGTTGTTAAAGTCACAATTCAACAATATTTTTGCGCATAAATTGTCTGTGGTTGTTGTTGTTGCTGCTGTTGTTTTTGTTGTAAAGCGTTGTAGTTACAGTTGTTGTTGTAGTTGTTGTTGTTGGCTGTTTGGTCGTTTCGTTGCTTGGCTGCTGCTGTTGCATTTGGCATTGCCATTGAACGATTGTGCACGATGTTGCAACACACACACACACACACACACACACACACACAAACACACATACTAGCTGCAAAGCGGGCGTAGCAACGTTGCCCAAAACTAACAAAAGCAAAAGCAACAAAAAAAAAACCACACATTTAAACTTTGTTTTCTATTTACGTTGTTGCTGTTGTTGTTGCTGTTGTTGTTGCTGTTGTTGTTGTTGCTGTTGTGGCATTGTGGGCAATAAATTTCAAGTGTGCGACATTTCGGCATTTTGAGTATTTACGGCAAATAATTTTGTTAGTCGTGTTTGTTGCAACAACAACAACAACAACTGCAGCACAGCACAGCAAATGTTTTGCAACTTAACTTGTTCGCCACTGCCGCGCATTTCTTTTTTGTAACACCTGCCCTCCTCTGCTCACCCGCTGCCACCCACCGCCCTATGCCGTGTCACGCCATGCCAAGCCATGCCTCGACTTACACGCCCACTGTCTTGCAGCGCTTGGTTACGCGTCCACCATGCATATGCAAAGTGAATTATGTTGCACAGCAGCTTCGCGGCACTAACGCGGACCAACGAATGCCGCCAAGCCGCAAGAAGCAGAAGAAGAAGCAGAAGAGCGCAGTCGAACATGAAATGAGCAAACGAACAAATGAACAAAATTTATTTATTTATTTATTGCCATTTTGCACGCAGCAAACATTCAAATAAGCGTTGGAAAAACATGGCAATTTAAACGCAAAATTTGCAGATGCAGTTGTTGTTGCAGTACTGCGGCATGTTACTGCAAATGCGCTTTTTATGCTTCAGCTTAATTAAGTATTCATTCGGTCTATGACAGTTGGCCAATCGAAGTATTACTAAACGGTAACTTCATTATCATTTGTGTTGTTGTTGTTGTTAGAGTAGTTGTTGTTGTTGTTGGCATGCATGTGCAGTTACAGATACAATTCAGCGCGCATTACATGTCTCAATGCCTCAAAATGCTAAATTAGCGTTACGTATGCATGATTAATGCCGCAGTTAAGATGCACGAAGCACGCATGTTGCAGCAAGCAATGAGCGTTGAACAAGTGCAACATGCATATGAAGATATCTTTGAGCTAAGCTAGAAAATGTCACATGTAAATTTGCTTGAATTCAAATTGATTATTAGCAGAAGTATTTGCAGCAGAGAAGAAGAAGAAGTGGCAAGCAATCAATAATGTGTGAGTGTGCTTAATTAAATTCACACACACACACACACACATACACAAAGAAGCGCACAAACGTTGGCCTGTGAAGCGAGCGCAGCTGTTTGTGCCTCAACGCCTCATCCGCAAGGCTCATGTTGCGCCATTTGGACTTGCGCTTGGACTTTGTCTTGCTCCTCAATATCGGCGTCGTCATTGTTGTTATTGTTGTTGTTGTTGTTGTCGTTGTCTGCCTTCATTGTCATTCAATGCGACTTACCGTCTTGAGTCTTGAGGCTTGGCTCATTTCGGCGGCTTTTTTGCTCAAGCATATCACTTTTCATAATTGGCCAAAGATGCGCAGGTCTTTCTTGCTTCACTGCCCCGCCCTACACTTGCCTACCCTTGGCATTGTTTGCATTGTTTCGTGCGCCAACATTTCATGTCTCACATGTCTTTCATTCATGTCATTCATTCATTTGTGCCTTCGTATATTTCTCGATGAACTTCCGACTATGCAAAAGTAGTGCCATGTATGTATGTGTGTGTGTGTGTGTGTAGACAGCCTGAAGCTGTCATCATGAAATTCGCTAAACATTTGCCTTATTTCATTTCATCTTATTATAATATAATATAACATAATATAGAAGTATTTTAGTGTACGTTGAACTTGACCCTTCTTCTGGTCGGCTTTCGAGACGGACGGACATGTGGACATGTGATACTTTCTTGGTATTCATGCTGCCACAGCTAAATGAGTTGTTCAAAACAGACGCCAGCAGACGGCAGAAGATGTGCCATAATCATTATCATTATAAAATGTGCTTGTTTGAGGAACGAAGTTGAGAGATTCAAGACTGAAGCGCTGAAAGAAGTTCTGAAGTTTGGCGATTCAAGACTGAAGACTGAAGCGTTGAAAGATGTTCTCAAAATGAATTTTAATGATAAGTTTTTGGTTTTTATTTCTCAAGCGAAATTTTTTTTAACATTTTCATTAAATTTGTGTGAGATTTCGTTGTCTATTCTTACACGTGCGTGCGTGAGTGTGCAAAGGATAAGTTTTCGCTAATTTCGCAACTCATTACATGTTTTTGGCAGACTTTGGGCCAACAAGTCTCTGCAAGTTGTACGCACATGTGTGCGCTTTGCATAATTAAAGGCACTTTTTTGCTGCAACGCAGTCCGGCATTATAAGCAACAGACACTCAACCTAATTTGAAAAAAAAACGAAGCAGCAGCAGCAAGTCGCCTAAAAGTAGACTTCATGCGCAACATGCTTTTTTCGCCGCCATGGCATGTTTTAAATTATACATGTCTTTGTTGTTGCTGTTGTTTTTTGTTGGTTTATTTATGAAACGGCATTTTCATGTTGCTGGCACTTTTATGGCCAAATAAATATGCTTTTTTTGCAGTGTATTTTTTGACATGAACGAATGAATGAAATGTTGGCCAACAGCAGAACATGTTGCCGCCGCGCATTAAGTTGAATGCATATTAATTCGCAATGCTGCTCGGCTTAATTAACTGCTTACGAGCGTTATGCAGAGTGAGGCGGAGGCAGCAGCAATGTAGGCGTGCATGCAGTAACAGTAGCAAAGATGTTGTTGGCGTTGGCGTTGGCGGCAGACGAAAAACAGGATGATGCTCATTTAAATATTTAATGAAGTGCTTACTCGGTACGGTTTTGTATGCTTGCACTTAGCTTGTGGCACAGCCGAGCGCGTAAGCCTTTTCTACAACCAGGCTAATAACACACACACACACGAACATGCGTCGTGGCATAACATATTGTTGCAACTTTATATGGGGCATGATTTGCGCTAGTTTGTTTTTTTTTTTTTTTTCTTGCCAACGCCAACGCTTATAACTGAAATTTGCTTTTGCCAACTTCTTCATTTAAGTACGCAAAGTTGAGCTTGTCTAATGCATAATGTGCATGTGTGGCATCATTTCATTTTTAGGCTTCACGGCGGTTTCTGACATCTGCAATTGACCCATTTTGCTGGGAAGCAATGAAAGTAGTTTAGTCATTTCTCAATTTGTGCAAACATGACCCAACTTAGCATCAACAGCAGCACTAACAAGACGACGACGACGACGTCGATGATGATGACGTTGATCAGTGCGACTCTATGTCAGCTTTGCTTTGGCAATAAGAATTTTGTCATGAATGCAAACATGTCACATACGCGAAGAGTGAAAAAAAACACTCATGCACTTTCATATAAAGAGCAACATTATTATTTCGTGTTGTTGTTGTTGCTGTGAGTGACTTCATTAAATGCTTAACATTGCCGCACAAAAGCAAATCTTTTGAGTTGCTGGGCACGTCTTTAATTAGAAAATAATTGCCAGAGTAACCACAAGCCGACAAGATGAGCACAAAAATGTCAGAGTAGACGAGAATATGGTAGAGCGGTGTAGTGCAGTGGTGAGGAGAGTAGAGAAGAGCTGAGGAGAGAACAGGATTCATACGCAGAGGCGAGCAGAGCAGTGTAGAGCAGAATAGAGTAGAGGAGAGCAAAGGCAGCAGACGTAGAGCAGGGTAGAGCAGAGTAGAGTAGAGCAGAGTAGAGGAGAGTAGAGGAATCAGACACAGTGCAGAGTAGAGGAGAGTAGAGAAGAGTAGAGCAAAGCAGAGTAGAGGAGAGGAGAGGAGAGTAGAGGCATAGGACGGTGAGTAGAGCAGTGTAGAGGAGAGTAGCGACAACAGAGGAGATGAGCATAGTTGTGTGAACAACAGGACAGACAAACAGACAGACAGGCAAACATAATGGCATCAATGCCGCACCTTCTCTACACATATTTATATAGTTCACTTGTCTAGCATGTCGACAACAACAACAGCAACAACAACAGAAGTAATAACAACAACGAGTTGAGCACATAACAATCGTGCATGCGTTTTGCCTTTTTGATGGACATACTTGTCGTATTGGAATTTTTCACAGAGACTTTTCAACTTCCTCTTGCACCTCACACGGCTTACCGGCTCTACGACACTACACAAGACTCTAGTCTACTCGCTGCTACGCTATGCCTTGCATTGCAACACTGACACATGCCAAAACAATAATAGCAATCAGAACAACAACAACAACAGCAACATCATGATGTATTACTAGACAACAAGGCAGGCAAGGGCAGGCTGAAGGCAAAGGCAGAGGCAAAGTAGTCGCCTGCGAGCCTATCGCTTTTGTAGTGAAGCAGAGGTGTAGCAAGTTGAGATTGAGATGAGGTAATAGTACAAAAGTAACTTGGCTTGCTTTGTTTTCTGTTTTCAACGCAGTTGATGATGTTCATGATGATGATGATGATATGACGATGATGATGAGGACGGAATTACAAGCAATATCCGATTCGATGCGATGCAATGCGATCATATAACCGGAGTCTGTGTCTCTCTTGGCACTGTGCTTGTGGCTTTGGCTCCACTTGTGCCTCGGTTATGCTGCTTCAATGCACTTGAGTTGGCCCTGGCCCTGGCCCTGTGCCGGTGCCTGGGCTCTGGCTCGCTTGCTTGCATTTGTAACACCTTTCAGATATTTTTTATTGAGCTGACTTGATATGAGCGCTGATATTTTTTTTTTTCGTGCTGTTGTTGTCTTTGCAGACGCTCGTTTTCATTGTTTGCCTTTGCGTTGCGCCTCCTACGTGCATCAGTTGGCAATATATTAAATCAACTTGTTGTCCTTTTGCAATGCTGTCGTCGTCATCATCATCGTCATCATTGTCATTGTCAATTTTTTTCGCATTTCGCTACTCTTGTTGCCTTTGCCTTTGCCTTTGGTACGTTGCGCGTTGTCAGCGTGTGACATATGTGCATCAACGCCCAATATTTGCTTAGCTGTCAGCACTCAAATCTTGCCATCACTTGTCTTGCCAAACGAAATGATTTGTGTGCATTCCAATTTAAACTTCTTTTTGTTGTTTCTCCTTCAGCTTGCTTGCTTGGTTGGTTGGTTGGTTGTGCTGCCTCGTTTATAATCAACTTTTTGTTGAAGAATATTGTCTGGCCATGGCCATTGCCACACGCTGCGTATGCGTATTATCTATGAATTTTAAATTAAACGCCCATAAAAGCGATAAGCGACAAGACGAGTAATAACAACGTTAAAGCAACAACAACAACAATAGCAACAACAGCAAGAAGAAGCGGGCGCCTTGGTCAAAATGCAGCAATTCAATTAAGTTGCTGATGTTGTTGTTGTTGTTGCCGTCGTTTTGCCACGCTTTTGAGGGCGTCTTGACAACAAATTAGTTGCTAGTCTGGCAGCGCTTTTAATGAGCGTTGCATTGCAATTAGGCGCGTAATTTGTAGTTAGTTGGATAGATAATTAAAGCGCGAAAGCGAACTTTCAACTCTCGGCCACTGAAAGTGCTTTTGTCGACTATCAAAGCTAATGTCAACACACACACACATACATATAAGTATATATATATGTATATGTATAAACGGGGTGTTTCTAATTGAAAAGGCATGAAAACATAGTGAAATTGCAACCCAACGCATTGCATTGCATTGCATTGCTTACAAATGCGACAAAACGCAATTAACCTAGTCGCTTTCATGCGGAAGTTCATGTGTGTGGCATAATACATGGTGCAGTGGCAGCATTTGAAAGCGAAAAACGTATGACAAGCAAGTGAAGAGAAGAGAAGATGGCACAGCATAGTCGTCAACCCACTGTCGATGACACTTCACATGACTATTGTGTCGCGCGTTTGCAGTTGCTTGCACGACCGCCTGCCGCCCGCCCAACAGCAGGCGAGTTCATGCACCTTGTCGTCTGACGACTGACGACTGCTGATGCTTTTTCTTTGCCGCTTTTCGGCAATAAACTAATGAGCGGCGCACGTGGCTGCTGTTGACTAAAGTGCATGACATGCCATAGCATCGCATCGCATTGTGTCAGCTTCGCTTTGCTTCGGTCTGACGTGTCTGATGAGTCTAAGCCAGCGAAGTTGTGCCGACTTAATTAGAAGCTAACTTAGTTAACTTTTTAAGGCAGTCAAGTCAACAACGCGCAATTTGCACTATTTTCTATGCATTGCCATCATCATTCACAATCAGCTTTTTGTGCCGCCTTGTGTGTTTCACCTCCTTTCGCCAACTCTGTCTTGTTTGAATTTCTCCTTTGGTCTTTTCGCTGGCAAAGTGCACAAATGTCATCCTCGTGTCGCGTAATTTCTGCGCAATGAACTCAACTCGCCTCGATTTGTTTTGCATTACGTTTTTTATTTTTTTTTTAATTTTTTGTTTTTATTACTGCCGCGAATTTCTTGTCTCGTTTGCTATTTTATTTTTGCCACCATTATTTTTATTTTTTTTTTTTTGACTATTTCAGAGCCACGAAGTCAGTCAGTCACTTTAGCTCGTTTTGATAGTGAATAAAAAAATAAAAAAAAAAAATAAAGCAATGCTGAAATCTCATTTTGCAATTTAGTTGCACACCCACACATGCCATGCACAAGTCAGACACACATGTGAACGTATACGTTTGTCTCAATGCTCAACCGTTCCAGCATTCGTTCGTTCGTTCGTTTGTTCGTTCCTTCGCTTGTACGTTCCTGCCTTGGCTGCTGCTTCTTCTTCGTGCAGTCTCTCGCTCGCTTGCTCATTCATTTAATTAACAGTCGCAGTCGCATTGCTCGACCGACCGACCGACTGAGGGCGTTCTTGGTCTTCCTGTGTTTTATTATAGTTTAGTATGTAGGAGCACTCACACACAAGCGCACACATGCACTTATGCATACCAACGCGCCTTTATGACACTCATGTGCATATATTTTGCTGCCTTTTTGGTTGGCATTTTTTATGTTCTTAATTTTTTTTTGCACATGTTTAAAGACGCTTCGCGTTGTGCTTCGCATTTCTTTGCCATTTTGAGTTTATTGTATGTTTTTAATTATAAATTATAGTTTTTTCTTCTGCTGTTCATTTCGTACGTTCGTTGGTTCGGTTTCTTTTACATTTCGGTGGAAGTTGTTGTTTTTTTTTTTTGCCATGTTGTTGCTTGTTGCATCTAAATGACATAATTATGGCGCGTAGTCGTAGGGAAGCCAAGCAAAAGCAAAGCATGCCACGCAAGCGAATTTCCCTGTGGGCGTTTTTATTACTTTTATTTGGTGCTTCTTCTTCTTCGTATGCCATTTCGTTTCATGTCGTTTTATTTTGGGCAAAAAGATGCTTTATTAAATTACAACTTGAATTTTTATTTTTATACATTTCGCTAATTTAATTTGAATTTGCAATTATTATTGTTTTTTTTTGTATTATTTATTTATATATATATTTATTTAGTTGTTATACGCATTTTATTTTATTTTATTTTTGTTGCATTTGATTGAGCACTTCATCAACTAAATTATGGCCACAGAGTTTGCTATGCGCCGCCGGCAGACCACTTCAGCACTCAACGCACACACACACATACATATATATAAATATATATTTTTTATTTATTTAATGAAAAGTATCGTTAGTAAACATCGGAAAAAAGACCAAAAAAATCTTTGCAAATAATAAACGTTCGCAAATTTTGGACAATTGAAAGTGTGTTTGAGCGTTAAGCGTGCGCATTTCATACGCAAATATCTCCGTTTTTATGCACAAATACAAAGACAAATACAAGTGCAAATAAAAGTATATATTTGTTTTTAAAAACGTCAATTGAAATCGCAATGAATGTGAATGAAAAAAAAAAAGATGAAATTTAAAAATCAAAAAAAAGAAAAAATGCCACAAAATTTTCATTTTGAGTGTTGGCCAAAATAAAATGCTATGGCAAAAGTTGTATGTCTGGTGTGTGAGTAGCGAAAATTGGCAAAATCAAGCGCTATAAATGTAAGCAACAAAAAAATGTATATCGATTTACAGTCAATGGCCTAAACAAATAATAAAATGAAAGCCAATGAAGCGCAACGTGGCAAAAATGGGGGTCCCAAATGGGCCGACACAGCATAGAGCAGCAGCAGCTGGCAGCAGCAGCAGTGAAAGCAGCAGCAGCAGAGGGCGCGGCAGTCGGGGCAGCATCATCATCATTAGTGGCGAACGTTGTTGTTGTTGCTATTGAATTCAGTGTTGATGGCGTACATTTTTTTTTATACGCCACTGTGGATTATGATTATGAAATGCTTTAATTTTAATAAATTTTTGAGTGCACGTCGACGTTCTCGTCATCATCGTCATCATCATCATCATCAACGACGTCATCAACTTCAATTGCATTGCATAGTTTGCTCTCAATTTGTTGTACAGTGAAATTCTTATAAACGTACGCTTACGGTTTTGGCAGATCTTCGCTTATAAGGCGTCGGATCGACAATTTGTGGTCACTACTTTGCTTTTGGTGCCATGTTGTTTCAAGTTTTTATAAAAAAAAAAAAACATTTATTCGAATAACTTTATAAAAATTAAAAAGTGGCAACACTGAAATCGTTTTTATCAACACAATGTAATGATTTTTAAAAGTGGCAGCACTTAATTCGTTTTTAAGCAAATACGCATGGAATTTTTGGGATTTTTGGAATTACGTCGGTTTATGGGTGATTTTCAGTTTAAATTGTTTTGAAATATAAGCGAATACTAACAATTGTTAGTTCAGCCGTTTATTGAAATGATATTTCTAGGGAAACATTAATGAAATGTCCGATTATGAGTGCTGTGCCGTTATAAGGACTTTCCGTTATGTTGAACTTCACTGTATATTTCATGAGCGCACAGTAGACGTGAGTGAGAGTGGTGGAGTATTTATTTTTTAATGTTCATAATAAAGTTTTATTTGATAACAACTTGAAATGTTTTGTTTGTTGCGAATGAATTTTTCTGCAATGGCAAATTTTGCTATTTTTTGCTGCTTTTGTTTAGTCATGAGTTTATTAATTATTAATGCAAAAAAAAAAAAAAATTAGTTTTGAACCGAGAAAACCCAAAAAAAAAAAGCAATCGAAAGGCATAAAAAAGTGAATAATGCAAATACTAATTAACTGCAATCGAGCTGAGCGCGTAACTGACCAGAAAACATAATTAAGTATGCATGACCACAAATTTTCATTAAAATTGCTTTAATTATTTGTGCAAACACACACACACACACGCACACACACACACACATGTGCATTGCAGCATATTAATAGAAGCAGACAATCATTTTTTAGTTGCTCAACATTTCTGCCCTCACTTTTTGTTGGTTTTAAGCTGATTAACATGAAAATTGCCTGCGGCTTAAAACGTACTTTTATACATATATAATTTTTTGCATATAATTTGCACATGTCGCAGAAAGAAGCAGACAAAAAAAAAAAGCTATAATTATAACGATTTGAATTCAACAAAAAAAAAAAAGAAGAAGCGAAAAAAAATGTGACTATGAAAGGAGCGTTTTAATAAATTGCACGCTAAATAATAAACGCTTAAGCGAACTTAAGCCTAAAAAGCCCTTTTTGCGACACAATTCATTTGCTCTTTGTTAGCAATGCGGATGAAGTGTGGAGTGAGGAAGAGGAAGAGCACAAGTTGAGCTCGCATCGTTATCGAAGTCGTTGAGGTTCAATTAAGCATGAACAATGTTGCCGCTGTTGCTTTTTTTTTATTTGTTTCTCTTTCACACACACAGAGACACACACACAAAGAGACACTTTTGCCTTTGTGCTTCATTTGTGCGTTTGTTGCTAAATTATTATTAATCGTTAATTGAAACGCTTGAGGACAAAACGCCTTCAGTTTGGCGACAATTAAATGCGCGTGATTACGCATAACAAATTACAGAATAACACAGCACAACAGCATAGAAGAAGAAGAAGAAACAGCAGGAGTAGCAGAAGAAGGAGAAATAATAAAAGCATTGGGGAAGA
The DNA here is from genome assembly GCA_037044515.1 of Phortica magna. Lineage (NCBI taxonomy): Eukaryota > Metazoa > Arthropoda > Insecta > Diptera > Drosophilidae > Phortica > Phortica magna. The sequence goes on along the minus strand of JBAMBP010003003.1, from coordinate 244,174 downwards.
AGAAAAAAAATTCATGTTTGTAGTTGGAAAAATGATAATTAATTTTGCTATTGATTTGGCTTATTTCGCTAAGCGCACAAATTCAACTGCGTAGAAGAAGCAGAGTGTAGAAGCACGGTAGAAGAAGAAGAGTAATGTTCATTGAGGCGAGCATAAAAATATGTTTGGCGGCAATGCATTGAATAAGAATAATGAGCAACGTATTGAAATTAAAATGTAAGTGTTAAAACCTTCCACACACACACACACACACACACACATACACACACACACGCACAGTGACATACACGCATATAATTGCACAAATAAAAAAGAAGAGTGAATTAAGCCGGCAGCAAACTGCAGAATAACTCGTTGTTCGACCGTCTGTCTGTCCGTCCGTCCAACGTAGCAGAGCAGCGCACAGTGGAGAAGCGCTGAGATAAGATAAATGATTAAAGGATTTTAAGTGGCACGCAGCCTTGCTTGAACGTGTGGCAGCCATGGCCATGGTCATTGTGATGTGAAGGGGAGGGGGAAAAGGACAGGGGTTGTCCAAGTTTACGCTTAAACGGCGCCAATGTATGCCATATGAAAAACAATTTATCAACGCTTAATTTATGCATTTAAGCATGGCAGATTTTTCTTTTTTTTGCCTTCTTCTTGTTTTGTTTTTGTTTTTTTGTATTTGTATTGAAGTAAAGATTAATTTCAGTCACATTGTTGTTGTTGGTGTTGTTGTTGCAGGCTTACTGATAATAATAAATGTCGTTGTTGTTGTTGTTGTTGACATTAAAATGAAATTACATTTGCAGTTTGAGTTTAGTTAACTAAAACAACAAATAGTAAAAGATACAAATACGAATACGAAGACAGGTTTGTCATAAACTTTATTATGGGCTCTAGTTTTATGGCAGCGAAATAAAAACACACCAACACACACAAACACACACACATAGACACATGTAGTAAAGCTTAATGCGTAATTTCAAAGTAAACCAATCAGAAGGCAAATCTCTCACAAAGAAACAAATAAACTAAAAGCAAATTTTATGTGTGTGTATGTGCATGTGTGTGTGTGTGTGTGTATGTGCAACATTTTGTGGCGTGTGTTGGTTTTACAACTAAAAAGCAACAACAACAACAACTAACTTTAAGCTTACTGAGGCAAATAAAGATAGAAAACAAAAGAGTGAATGAGCAAATGAGTAAATGAGACGCAAATCAACAAAAGTGGCATAAAGCCAAAGTGAGGGGCAAGCGGTGTGCCTAAGACATAACAGTAATGTTGTGTAAGAAGAAGCCGAGCGGCCGTAAAATGTTCCCACGCAATTAATTCGTTAATATTAATTGGTAAACATTTTGTTTGAGTTTTATGCGCGAACGCAAAGGTGATGTTTGTTGTTGCTGTTGTTGTTGTTGTTAAATGCGAGAGAAGCGTTAATGAAATAACGCTTTATAGCACCGACAACAACAACAATAACAACGATGGCAATAATAATACTAACATGTTGAAGGCGTGCAATTACACAAACGACAACAACAACAACAATGCAACAACACTTAAAGCGTTTTTATTTTTGCTGTTGCTATTGTTGTTGTTAATTAAAACACAAACACGTGCAAAGCTCATAAAATAAAAAGCGCAAAATGAACGAAATCAAATAACAATTTTTTTAGTGTTGTTGTAATCGTTGTCGTTGTTGATGTTGTTGGTTTTGTTTAACTTTTAGCCAAATTGCGATTAAATTAAGCTGTCCGAAAGTTAAAACAATAAACAAAAACAATAACAACATTGAAAATGTAATGAAAAAAATTTGTATTATTTTTTTTTTTGCTTCACTTTTTTTATTTTTTATATATTTTGGCATAAATTGCATGAATTCAATCCTTTTAGTGCAAAATGTTATTACAAGCCTTTGTGGTCGAAAGGCAAACATGAACAAACAAAAAAAAAAAACAATAATAAAAAAAATTTATAATATTAAAAAAATACCAAAAAAGATAAAAAAACGATAGCAAAGAAATTTTGTATGAAAAGCCAAGCAGTCAAGCGTCAATAATAATCACACACACACACACACACTCACACACACACAGGCAAATATTTATGAAAATGTGCGGAAATAAAATGAAGCCTGCAAAAAACATTGGCCAAGATGAGCCATGAGCCATGAGCCAAGCAGGCTGAGCTGAGCTGCTGATGTTGAGCATGATGAGCGTAAATCCCTTGAAGTAGGCATCATTCAAAACATACAAATTTTTGTTTATTTTTTTTAATATTATTTTGGTTTTTTTTTTGCTTTGTTTAAACACATTCCAAGTCTTAGTAAACGCGCCCAAAAATATGCTTTCGTTTTTGTTTGGCAAATTTTTATTTCCCTTCTATTTTTTTACTGTTTTTTTGTTTTACTGTTTTACCGTTTATTTGTTTGTTTGTATTTTTTTCACAATATTTGGTAACATGACTGAAATTTCATGCGCCGTTTTTTATGCAACATAAAAATTCAACAACAACACAAAGAAGAAGAAGCAGCGAACAAAATGTTGTCTGTTCGCTCATGTTTTTTCGGGGCACAAAAAAAGAGTTCAATGCCAAAAATATGTAAAATTTCTGTGCGGTTTTTGGCTGCTTTGCGTTTTTGGCCAATGCCAAGGGGGGGTATGGCGGGTAGGGTAGGGTAGGTGCTATGGCTTGTGCAACGCAATGCGGACACATTTGCAATGTTGTGGTTTGGCCTCAAAAATTGTACAACAGACAAACAAAATGCCATAAAAAAAAAAGAAGCATAAACAGACGGACAGACAGACAGACGGACAGCGAAATGCCATGCATATATGGCATGAGTTGTGGCAAAAAAAAAATAGCATCAAGTATACGCCATGGCCGCCAAAGTGAAAGATAAAAAAACAACAAAAACAAAAACGTGAAAAATGTGAAAAATGCGAAAAAAGTTTTTAGCAAAAAAAAAAATGAAAAAAAGCGAAAAAAATGACTTCAAATAAAATCAGTGAAATGTTATTTGTTGCATGATATCTCCATGATATTGAAAATTTCATAACCAAAAACGGTCATCAGCACACGGTCGGCGCTGTGGGCGTCATGGGCGTAATGGGCGTGTTGCACAGTAGCCAAAAGTACACAATTTATTTGCCAATATAAAGCAGTCAACTGCAAATTGCTTTAAAGCGGCATGTGCATGCATCTGTGTGTGTGTGTGTGTGTGTGTTTACTTACTACATGTAATTTTGAGCGCATGGCATTTTAATAAACATTACAAAAAAAACAAAAGCAAAAAAAAAAAGGCATGAAGAAGAAACAACGAATTGAACACGTTTCGGATTTTGAGCCTCGAACTGAACTTAAATGCTCATGATGCTGTCTGAGCTTGAGCTTCAGCTTGAGCCTTCATTGGTGAGCCTTCGTTGGTGGTCTGCGAATGCGCATGGAACGCGTCACGATTTGCGGTTTTAATGTTGTTTCTGTTGTTGTTGTTGTTGCTGTTGTTATTTGTACTGTTGAAACTCACCTTGACGGCACTTGCCAACGCACACGGCAAACAACAGCAACAACAACAGCAACCACAAAAGCAATAAGAGCACCATTGATGCCAGCAACAACAACAACAACAGCAACAACAATTCACAAAAACAAATATTCCAAAAAGGCAAAAAATCATGATATAATTATTCATATGGCAGCAAGCAGAAGAAGAAGACCGTTTGCGGATGAGCGACGAAGGCAACAAATTGCAAATAATTTCCGCGAAGGTGTGCCAGCAGGCGATTCGCCTCGGCGCGGTTCTTGTTGTTGTTGTTGATGTTGTTGTTGCTCTCCTTGTTGCTGTTGTTGCTGTTGAAGCACCGAAAGTGCAACAGCTGCCGTTGCGGCACTGCGGCATTGCGGCGGCCAAGCAGCATCCTCGTCATCTGTCGTGACTGACAAGTTGACTGCTTTATTTTTATTTCGCTTTTTATGTGCGTTTTTTTCCCATGTTGTTGCTGCTGCTGTTGTTGTTGCTGTTGTTGTTGTGTCTCAAACCGACGAAATTCATTTGTCATGCTTATAATTGTTGTGAAGTGAAACCAGAAATGAAATGAACTTCAGCGCTCAAATTACATGTGAAATTTAACGAAAAAAATTAAGGATTTTTATAGCTTTTATGCCCTGAACCTTTTACGGTAAAAGGGTATATTAGTTAGTTAGGTAAAGAGGCGTGGCAGTGCACATAAAGTTTATATGTTTTTGATTTGTATGGCAAGAGAATTCGTACGTTTTAAATGCTTCATCCGTCTTTAAAACGCTCTGGAACAAAAACCCCAGGAGTATAAAACTTTGCGTGTATGTGAAAATAGAAAAAACTTTATATCTCTAGAACAAAAAACCTGGAATTGGTATGGGAATGAAGTACAATATGATTCAATATTATACCAATATAGAAAATCATTATATATCTCTGGAACAAATCGTTCTAGAAGTGTAAAAATTGTTTTTATGATATTGAATGGAAATTTTATTGGTTTTGATTGAAAAGTGGGCGGGACAGCAGTGCGTAAGGGCATGGGGACTTAAATATTTCATTTGTTTATTCGTTTTTGCTTAATTTTTCTTCTCCTTGATAACATTATTATATATTTTACTATAATATATATTCTTTCCATTATATTTTATTATTTTTTATTTGGTTTTGTTCATTTACTTACAAATTTTTTATCTAATATAATTTTAAATAATAATTATAATAAATTAAAAGTTACTAATTAACAATTTATTGTTACTAAACCAAATATGAAGGTGTAGGGTATGCGAAAGTCGTGCAATTTCTTACTGCTTGTTAAATTTTTTGCTTTCACATGAAGTTGCAATGCATTTGTGCGTGCTGAGCGTTGCGTAACTGCAACGGCTGCAACTTCATAGCAACACACACACACACACATGCGTGGTGGCATGCCGGCTAAATCTTTGCAACATTTTCGATATATTTACGGCAAAATTTTTACAACATTTCCGCAGCTTAAATGCTCAACTCGTAATGATGAAAAATGTACGCTCATTTGCTTTTATGACATTCGGTAATGATCTCCTTTTTTTCTACTACTGCTGCTGCTGCTGCCTCTTCTTCTTCTACTTCTGCTACTTCTTCTTTGTTCCACTGGTGCTTTTGGTTTATTGTGCTTATTAGTGTTGCTGCTGTTGTTGCTGCTGTTGTTGTTGTTGTTGTTGGACATGTACTTTAGCTGTCCGTATTGTTGCGGCGCTCGCTCGCTCGGCCAGTGGCTTTTGAATATTAAGTATACGCCGCGTGCAGTCAAGTATGCAAATTACATTCCTTGCCGCAGTCATTTTTGCTGTATTAACTTTTGAATTTTTCTTTCGCCTTTTTGCGCTTTTCTTTATTTGCTATTTGTGTGTGTTAAAGTAATATGAATTGAGCCTGGGAATATTTTAATTTCCTGCTGGCACTTTAATGCCAACAGACGAGACAGCATGAAATCTTATACTCACACACACACACACACAGACACAGACATATGCAAAGTGCAATAAAATCAAATCAAGAGCAAAAAACAAAGCAACGCAACTGAAGTGAAGTGAAAATGAAATAAATAACAAAAACAAAAAATAAGTAAAAAAAAAAGATCGCACGCTCAAATGCGATGCCGCAAAAACAATAAAGCAAGAAGAAGCAAATAAAATAAAAGACAAAGAAAAAGAAAAAAAAACTGGAATCGAAACGAAACGAATCGTCTGCAAACTGAAATCGATCATGATTGAAATGTAGACTTTGTTGCTGCTGTTCTTGTTGTTGTTCTTGTTGTTGTTGCTGTTGTGCACAATGAACGACGTTGTTGGTGATGGCGGCTGCAGCAACAATATTTTGACAGGCAGTCAAACGACAGACAGACAGAGAGACAGACCGCGACATATCAAGGCGCATAAACAGCGTAAAGAACGCACAAAGTCATTGTCTCAAATGGCGGCGAAAAAAACCACCGAAACGAGAAGAAGCAGAAGAAACAGAAATTGTATTAAAAAAAAAAACCACATTTCGTTTTACTTCGAATTCACTTTGACTTACTGAGGATCGAATGGCAATGGGACGACGCGTCGGAACGGCTCACATCTTCAATACAATACGCCGCCAACGCTGACGTCAACGTCGCTGTCGCCGTCACCGTCGACGCCGCCACTCAAGTACGAAAGAGGCAAAAAACGAAAAAACAAAAAAAAAAAGAAAAAAGCAGAAATTGAAAACAGCGACAAGTCAACATGTTCCAGGAATGCGCGCATCATCATCATCATCATCATCGCCAACGGCGGCAGCCAGCAGCCACCAGTAAATGATCATTGCCAACTCAGTTGTTGTGTAGTTGATCGTATATATGCTTCTTCTTCGTTTTCGCATTTAAGACATTGTCAAAGTCATTTCAACTTAACTTCGAGCAGTTGAAGTAGAAATGCAGAACTAAAGCAAGGCAAAGCAAGCGAAGTGATGCGATGCGATTTCGCTGCAAGTCAAAGTGAGCAAATGCAGGCCACAAAAGCGAAGAGGAAGAGCCAAGAGTTGTCGACATTGCAATAATAAAACAAAAATAAATAAATAAATAAATGAAATAAAAGTAAAATCAACATCAGCTTTTAATTAAGCAACGAACTCAACGTTGAGCGTTAAGCAACTTGTTGTTCTCGTTGTTGTTGTTGTTATGGTTGATTGTTGCCCAACGTCGCAGCCACCACCATCACCACCGCTATCGAAGCTGACTTAACTTGCAACTTTTTACTTAAAAAATAATTTATCTGCGTCGCTTAATCGCTTCGCATATCTGAGTATCTCTTGTAAATGCTGCGGTAGCAAGTTCTCTTTGGGCAGCAGTTTTTTTTTTTCGCTTTTTCTGTTTTGTTGTGTTTTGCTTGCTGTCTTGTTTTGTTGTTGTTGTTGTTTTTGCAGGTTATTTATTTTGCTTTTGCTTTTTTTTTTTTTTTTATTATTATTTGCTGATTCGATGCAATCGCACTCGTTTGTTTGCTTAAGACTTCTTGCCGCTGCCACAGCCAACGCGTTGACGTTGACTCCACCGCCACCGTCATCATCATCGCCATCATCGTCGTCGTCGTCTGATTGCGTTTATATGTCTGTCTGTCTGTCTGTCTTTGCGTGGCAATTTTATTGCAATAATTGCAACTTGATGACTTAATTGCGGATGCAACTTGTTTTCCAACACACACACACACACAACTTATGACGCTCGCTCGCTCGCGCTTCGAGCATGAAAGTCGCTCATACCGCTTACCATGCTTCTTCTTCTTCTTCCTCATCAACAGCACTTACCATTGCCTGCATGCTGCCCACGTCTGCAAATTGAATATTTTTCCACCTGGCGTTTGTAATTGCTTTTTTATTTCATTTTCATTTTCACAAAGCCATCATGATTTTGTCTTCTTCTGCCGCTATTACTACTACTACTTCTTCTTCTTGAAGCGCAGCGCTGCATTCAGGCCACACCACCCCACCCCCCAAATGTAACTCAAGTGTTGGTAAGCGCTCGAACAGGAAGCTTTGCTTTCATTATTATAGTCGCTTGTCGAGCGCTCAATTGTTGTTGTTGTTGTTTTTTTTTTATTGCATTGCATTTGCAAATTTCTTAATATACTCGCAGCACTGTTTGTGGGCGTGGCTAATAGCTACACTATTGCCCATCATTGGCATTCGATACTCTTTGGCATTGCCTGCGGCTTCAGCTTAGGCTTAGTTTGCCTCTGCCTCTTCTTCTTCTTCTGCCTCTTCCTCTTAGTTGTTCGCTAATTCAGCGCTACGTGACATTTATGCGAGCCTCATGTAAATTATTATTACACTATTTGTCTCCTTACTGCTGCCTATCGGCGTCTCTTTCGCGCGCTCACTCTAACCGCGTGCTTTCGCCTTTGCTGTGTATTTGTTTTTGTTTTTTTTTTATATATATTTTTATACGTACGTTGATTTTTTTTTAGCGCGCGGCAAATGTTCAGCCATGATTTATTGCCACACTTAGTGAGTGACGTGCTGAGAATCATGTACGCCGCAAGCGCGTGTAGTTTTAATGACACCTTTAATTAAAGGAACATAACATAACATAACATACATATATGTATGTATGTATTAACAGTAATGTTAAAAAATGAAATAAAAATGTTATTTTAAATCGTAATTACAGCTTTCGATTATAGAGATTTAACTAATTGCATTTGTGATTATGCGTTGTTATAAGTTAATTATAGTTTTTAGTTGATAAAAGTTAATTGAATGATTGCCAAAGCGGCGCTCGTATACAAATACATAACATTTTATAGATCGCGGACAAGCGATACAAGCAAATAACACAAATGCAAAAGAATAAATTTTATTGTTACAATAATTAATGTTAATTTATTATGCCATTTGTTAAACAATACGCTTTTCTTATTCTTTTCATTACAGGTAAGCAAACTGTTTGTAACTTAAGACATGTTTTTCCTACACCCTAAACGTGTGTTTGTGCTTGATGTAAGTCATTAGTTCGTAGAAACTGTCCAAAGATGTCAATCTTCTTCATCGTATGAAATTTATAGCCATTCAAAACCGCATTTAGATACGAATCGCACAATAAAACAACAGCAACAACAACAACAACACAAATGCCGCTACAGACTTCCTTTTCAGACCATTAAACACTCTTCGATTGTGCGCCACACCAGTGCCTTAGACCACTCCGTATTGCCATCATAACAAAGCCAGCCAATCGAAGTGAAAAGAATCAAAATAAAATTGTTGAAGCTAAAAAAAAAAATAAAACAAAAAGCAGGAAAAAATCATTTATGCGCCTGTCTGACAATCGGCGTGGTCGAGACGCCTTATCAAGGTGTGATGATCGCATTGCGTGTTGCGCTGCGTTCCGTCCGTGTGTCCGTCTTGCCGCGGCGCCTGACGCGCATATAAAAATCAATAAAAATGAATTCAAATGTCACCAATAAGAATTATTTAATAATTTGAAACAAAATATTCGATTTGGTTTGCTTTCGGTTCGTGTGCCGAACCAACATATAAAGTGTGAGGTCCCGTGGCTGCGAACTTGTTGATTTGATATCTGTCCGTATGTTTGTCCGTCTGGCTTGTCTGCACGAGAAATCAATAAAGAATTTGGTTATTTCGTGGAAAAACGGTAACGTGAAATATATATTTATATATCTTTTTCAATGAATTGAATGACAACAACAAAAACAAGCGCAGCAAATCAAATGTTGTGGCAGAGGAATTGACAGCTAAGACAAACAAAGCCAAAGTAAGGAGAACTCTCTGCGTAAAAAGTATCAATTTACAGAATGAAGTTAAGACAAGAAGACAAAAACTCAAAAAATAAATAAAAAATGCCAACAGAAAATGAAAACTTTGAGACATTTAACGACAAAACGCGTATTCATTTAACATAAAACGCTATTTAAGCTGTCAATTATAATGTGAGGGCGTAGCGGGCGCACTGCCATGAGCGTGCGTGAGGGGCAGTATGAATTGTAAAAAAATCAAAAGAAGGCAAGGAAAGGAAAAGAAGAATTAAGTAAATAGCACATAAATTATTGAGCGCGCATGTCGATCAGCGGGTGGCGTTCGCTTACCTGTTGGCATTGCCCCACGCAAGCCAAGCCATACAACGATGATGAGCACGTTGATCACGATGATCATGATGATGATGATGATGATGGGGACGTATGCGCAGCAAACGAAAATTGGCCATGTTCAATTTGAATCAAACTACTTTGCATTGATTGCTTTGCTTGATGCGACCTCAACGGGTCGGCTCTGGCCTCAACTGTTGGTCTGCCTTGGCTTGGCATGATTTGATTTGAGTCGAGTCTGGCTGTGTGTGTTTGTGTGTGTGTGTGTGTGCCGTCGTTTTGGCTTGAATCTTGTGCGATGTCTGTTTGTTATTTTGTTTGACGTTAACGCTTAACTCTTTATAAATCACACAGCCACAGACGCAGTCACATTCGTCGTCTTTGTGCTCGTTGTTGTTGTTGTGCTGTTGTTGTTGCTGTGGCCGTTGTAGAAGAGGCGTGCGCCGCTGAGGCTGTGACTGCGCGTCGGCATCAGCATTGGCATCGTCATCGGCATCACGACGCATGGAAGATCGATCGATTGGCCGCAGTTGGTTGCCGACGCCGACGCCGCCAATCAGACAAACAACAACAACAACAACAACAACAAAAAAAACGAAACGAAATAAAATAAAATAATCATACAACAGCCGGAAAGCGCGCTTCGCGTCGTGCGTGGAGCAGCGTGACTGAGACTTTTTTTTTCTCTTCTCTTTTCTTCTTCTTACATTTTTTCCATGTTTTTGTGTCTTTTTTTCATTTACGATTTCGAAAATTTATGCGCTGTTCAAACGGCGCGCGTAATAAATTTGTTTGCTCTGCAAGTTTCAACTGCGTTTCATGTTCATTGAAATTGTTTCTTGTTTGTGTTGTTGTTGTTGCTGTTGTTGTTGGCTTTTGTTTTTTGTCGTTCGTTTCGTTTCGATTCGTTTCGTTTCAGTTTTTTTTTTGTTCTTGTACACCTTTTAGGCAACCTTTATGTGCCTGTCATGATCGTTTCGTTTTGACTTTGTTTATTTAAACGTTTCTTCATTTCTTTTGGCTGCTGCAGCTATTGTTGTTGTTGTCGTTGTTGTTGTTGCTGCCTGTGAGTCTGCTACACATGCTGCTGGTGGTGGAGATGGTGCTGCTGCCGGCTTAATTGATGAGCTGCCTTGCCAGGCCAGTCAGACATGCCATTTGAATTCGTATGCGACGAAACTGCGCAGGCGCAACATTCACACATTGGTGTCGCCGCTGTTATTGTTGTTGTTGCTGTTGCTGCGCTTTGTACAAAGCACAACACTTTGACTTGATTGCATATTTAGTTTGATTTTTATTTGCATACCGTGTCGCGTTGCTTCTTACGCCCCTCTCTCTCTTTGCGCGCCAACACTGTCGCTGTTTTGACTTCGTCTTTGAGTTAAGCTGCAATTCAATTGTTTGCGCATGAATTCCTTAAAGCGAAATTTAACCGACTGTCAGCCAACGATATGCAAGCTTAACTCAACACGTCTTGGCTAACTTGGCTCCGAATGACTGACTGACTGAGTGAGTGCATGAGTCTGTGTGTGAGTGAGTGAGTGAGTTCTCGGTTAGGTTTGTCGCCTTAATAGGCACATTTAGTTTGCATTTTTATGGAGTTGTTCAAGTCAAACAAGCCATAAATTATACTTAATTTTATTTAAGCAGCTGTCGTCGACATTTATCACTCAATTTACATTTTTACTTCATCTCAGCTCAGCTCATCTGTCTGTACATGTGCGCTACTAATGAAGCTGTGCACATTTTTTTATAGTTTCGTTGAAAAGTCGACAAACTTTTAACAATTTTCAACTCACGTAATTGGTTTACACACAGCAATTGGCAATTTTAATTACAATTATCAAATTGCCAAATCAAGTCGAAAGTGAAAAAAATTGCAAACAATTTTGCGCAGCTTTTTTTTTTTTGTCTGTCTTCATTTCATTTGATTTTTCTGTGTGTGCGCGCACACTTTGCATCATTTAAGCGCTAATTGCTAATAAAACAACTAACAAAAAAGACATGAAACCGAAAAAGCTCATGGTATGTGAATTTTAAGTGTTGCTGCCTGCCGCAAACCATTTAAACAACAATAAATGCCCACACCCATGACCAAGGCCTCATACCATACTGCCGTTCCTGTCACTCCTACGGTCGGTTAACGGACGATTGCCGTTGCCAAGGCAACGAACAGAGGAGAAAAATTGCATGCCAACAGCGACAAAAGAGTCAACAACATTTGTAATTTCATTACATTATGCTGCAAGCGCACGAGCACATAACCAAAAAACGAGCAAGAAGAACAAGCATAAAACAACAACAACAAGAACAACGAAAATAGCATGAGATGAGTTGTTGATAGATTGATGGCTGTCTCTATGTTTATCTGTCTCTCTCTCTGTCTGTCTGTCCGTTTGGCTCACTAAATGCCGCATGCTCATTCAGTTGAACAACAACAACAACGCTGACAGCACAATTCAAATTGGTGTTGCTGTAACTTTACAATCATCATCAGCAAATGTAACAACAACAACAACACGAATTTTTGCACCAGCAAAAACACACTTAAAACAACAACAACAACCAACAACAAAAAAAGAATATTAGAAACTTCAATAAGTTTTTCGCAACTAGCCAGAGCAAATGTTATACACTACAGCTCTGCGCCTTTTAGGGCTGCCAAATGGTTCATTTCGTTCCGTTTCATTCCGTTTGCCCATTCAATGTACATTTTTCACTTTTTTTGTGTGTTTTACAGTTTGAGTGTTGCCAAAAATATTCGATTTCATTTCGTGTCGTTTTTTTTCTTGTTTTTATGTGCTTGTGATTTTTTTTGTTGTTGTTTTTGGTTTATTGTACGCCTTCTGTGTTGGCGCGTTAAAATAGATTTTTCGCATGGCAAATTGCATTGTGTTGCCGCCGGTAGCGGTCTCTGACTTTCAGTATGTCTGTCTGTCTGCCTGCATGGTGCGCCTGTCAGCCCGCTGTCGCTTCCTTCCGTTTGGCTACACTGTGCAGAGTTGTCTGATGGTCCGTTAAAACATTGCGCTGAAAATCGAATTTCCCGTACGGCGACTGATTCGATTTGGCGTTGCAATTTCACGCTGTTATTGCAAAGTGGCTGCACTCGTTGCTGCTGCTTTTGACGGTTTGGCCGTTCGTTCGTTCGCTCGAATCGGTTTGGTGCGAAAGCGGCTCAGATCGGCTGACTGTGGCGCAACAATGCCAACTATGCCAAGTGCAGCAATGCGAGTAGCAACTTAACCGACACCAAACACGCTGTCGTCATTCCTTGTTGCTGTTGTTGCTGTCGTTGTTGTTGTTGCTTTTACCGCCTACAATAAAGCAATATCGGCGCTTGCAATTTTATCAGCAACAGTATCTATTGCATGTTTCAACGACTGTTGTGTTGTGCCGTACTGCTACTGACATGCACAGCGGCAACATGACAACATACAACAACAATAAAAACAATAAAAAAAACAAAGCGGCATAAAAAAAACAAAGTAGCAAAAAAAACCTAACTGGAAAATTCTCATTTAGTGACGAATTAAGCGCCAAAACAGGCACAGACAAACAGATATGGTCAGACACTTAGGCAGACAAGCGATAGACAGTGAGACAGACAGACGGACAGACAGTCAAGCAATCAGGCTGGCAAGCGGGCGGTTTGCTAGATAGACGATATGCTGTTGAGGATATGAGAGGCGGGCAAAGTGATTGGTAACCGGATGGCGTGCTCATGGCATCAAGTGCAGCACAGCACAGCGCCACTGACAGTGCCAGAACAGAACGACGACAATGCCACCTACAAAGGGCCTGTTTGCCACAGTAGCTGCCGCAAATGAGTGAATGAGCGTATCAGGCGTTGCCATCGATTGCTAGCTGACTGGTTGGCTGGCTGGCTGGCTGGCCGTCTGTCTGGCTGACTTGGCTCATTGGTTGAGTCTGCCGACTTGTATTGCAGTCGCGGTTCCATTTCAAACTCATTCGATGCTCTACGCTGATTTTGGTATTGGTGTCGGCGTTGATGATGGCAATGGCAATGGCAATGGCATTGATGATGAGCACCATCATGTCGATGCTTAACGTCGTTTGGTTATGCTACATGCCATTCTCTCAGTACCTCAGTCCCTCTGTCGGTCAGTCAAGTCAGTCTATCTGTCTGTCTGTATCTGCATGTCATTTATGGGTGTTTATGGCTTTAAACGCCATTTTGTTTTTATGCTTGCATGCCGTATGGCCAAACACGTCTAACGGTGCTAACGGTCAGCGCGGCCGGAACGGACGAGCACTTTACTCGTTTGTCGCGGCGACCGTTCACATGCAACATGATTTATCTATGCAATTTTTGTACTGTGAATATTTTACACACACACACACACACACACACACACACATGCATACAATATTTTTGTCATCAACACTTTGAAAACTTGTCGATTGCTCTCTTGGAATGTTCGGTTGGTATCGGTTGAACGATAAGGCTATAAAAATGATCTATGCATGTAGTATGCCCTTGGCTTATTGACTCGGCATTTGCCGGAATTTGTTTTCTATTGTTGCCGCTGCTGCTGTTGCCGTTGATGGTCGGTCGTTGGTGTCCTTTGGCGCAATAAGTGAGTGTAAATAGCAAGTGAAAATACCAGCTGTGCCAGCTATGCTAATGGACTCTGTAATCAAGTTGCCATAGCGACGCAACATTCATGATTATTTCATTGGATAAAGCATGGCAACTCTGCGCAACGATAAGCAAAATTGACAACAACAACAAGAACAATAACAGCAACAAGAACAATAAATGCCATTACAATAACAGCAAGAACAAGTACAACAACAATAACAACAACGACCGTCGTCAACATTAATAATGATGGCAAAAATTCAAATTAAAATGCTTAACAAAAATGCATTGCACAAAAATAGTTTCAACTTGAATGGCATTCATTGTCATAATCATAATCATCGCCATCATCAACATTATTATGATGATTACTGTTATGAAATGCGCATAGCGAAAAATCATTTTCATTTTCCGCCCTAAAACGATAAATGCGACAAAAAAGCATTGAGCAAAAGCGACGGACAACGGAATAAAGACATTTGCGTTGAGAAAAAGCAAATTGCAGTTAATTAGTCGTTGAATATTGTTCAATAAATCGACAGCAACAACTACAACAATAGCAACAACGACATAGACAAGTTGGCCGACTGTCGATTGCTGCCGTTGGCCAAAACTCTATTGATTTATAGCTAAAAGCAAATATATATCATAATGCTTGAATTCAGTCCTGTAACTATAAGCTGTCTATGCACGGAGGAGGGTGGGGGGTAGATGGCGTTGTCAGTGCTGGATAAAGTATCGTGTTAAGAAGGCGTGACAGTTGTATAAAAAAACAACCCTCATAATTTCGAATGGACAGCGGACAACGGCCAAACGTGTGTAATTGAATTGCCGTGAAAAGCAGCTGTGCTTGTTGTTGTTGTTGTTGTTGTATGAATATTATACTTGCAGTCATTTTTCAATTATGTCATTAGCGTACTGACACAAACAAACACACACACACATACATACACACATACATACATGGCATGTGCAGTAGTAAGAATAACATGTTGAAAGGAAATAAAAGTTTAAGTTAAAAATGATATTCAACACTTTTATAGCCACAAAACATGGAAATTCAATTATCAAACTGTTGCCTGCTTTACTTTGCCTCAACGTTGCGCCACTAACATTATTATCCTTTGCCGAATACGGCATTAAATATTCATAATTATGCCTGACAATTTTTAAAAGATTTTCTTAAAAAAAGCGCACAACATTTAATTGCCGTTTAATTGCGGTTGAAACAACTTCATTTCAATTTTATTTGTTCTTCTTCTTGTTGCTTTTTTTTCGCTGTCAATTTATATTGAAGTGAGTGAAGTGAGTGCGACATTGAGTTCAATTGAACTGTTGAATTCTTTTGCGAGTGACAAATTGTGACGCGTTTGCAGTTGACTAATTATTTGATGTAAACAGATTTTTGCAATGACGCTCAAACACACATTAACAGCATCGACCGCGGCCGGCCGCGCACGTCCCCGGCACGCACAAGTTCAGTCATACACGATTAACAAATATTTGCATTCAATTTCAGCGAGCAAAGAAAATCGTGCGTAAAAATATATATATGTATTTTCGTAAAAAGCAACAAAGCAGAAAGGGAAAAAGTGTGCGGAATATTTGCTAACCTGCAGCTAAAATGCAAAACCAATTGAAATTCAGTGAGACAGACAGACAGATAGACAGATAAGCAGACAGAGCGACCAACAGTTGAGATTTGCAGCTCGTTTACAGAGTACTTGCCTGGCTGTCTGGCAGACAGACGAACGAAGAAACAGACAGACGAGCCGACTGATTGATTGAGTGAGCGAGCGAGCGAGCGTATGAACGAATGAACGAGAAGGTGCGACGAAGCGAAGGAGCGAACGATTGAGTGAACGATTGAATTGCGTTCAAATATGGCAACTTAAGTTGGTAATTGACTTTTGCAACCGCAGAATGCGAGTCTGCAACATTTTCACTTTACATTTGCACAAACTTGCAACAATTTGTGCAATAATATTTGTGCATGTGTGTATATGATATTTTCACCCCCAGCTGGCAGCGTTGAGCTTCAGCTTGTTATCATCATCGTCATCGTCATCGTCAACATTGCTGCATAAAAATATGTAATTCGAGAAGAAACGCAATGCAACGAAATAACATGGAAGCTGCAAATGTTTGCATGTAAGTCGTTGTCATCTATACGCGTCTCACTCCGCGCTACGTCCGATTCCACGCTGTCGGGTATACCACCTGCAATGTGATGCGTACATTGACAATTGCATGTTATTGCAGCGTTGCTTTGCATACATGTGAAGACATGTTGCATTGGCAGCACTGGCCGACTGTCTGTGCCGCTCTCTCTGTCTGTCATATTAGAAAGTTTAGCAGCGTTGCACAGCTGGCGAACATAAGCGCAGACAGACTGTTAGTTTTTTTTATGTCTTATGTATAAGTACGAATTTATATATATTTGATGATGTTCTTCTCACGCTGTAAAGGAAAAGCAATTTCAATTCAGCACACTTTTTCTTACAAATAATACAACATTTGTATGCGTTTATTGACACGAGTCAACGATGTCGCTGATGATGATGACAACGCATAAAGAAAAATTACTAAAATGTACGTTTTCTTTGTGCTTAGCAACATTTTGCATTGAAGTAGGTTAATTTATTTGTCCATTTTCGTTGTTTTTGTGCAATTGATTTTGTTCAATCAACTGTTGTGGCAGTGTAGTCACCCTTCGGCATGCATGCACAACGTCGACAAAATTTAGATTGCAAATAATCTTTGACGGGAAACTAATGAAACATATTTTTTTAATCAAATCGAAATACGCTTGGGTCTCATTATTTAGCTAAATGTGCTATCATTAGGCACATTTCGGAGCGCGGCTGCTGCCATTACAGCTGCCATGCTTTATTATCGAGCTACAGACGACGAAAAACCTGCCATAGTTTGCCACCAACCCGCACCGCCATACCGCGTGTCGACAAGCGCATTGACAAATGATGCCACTTAATTCAGTGATGAAAACACCTACAACAAGCAAATGAGCAACACTGACGGGTGGACGGTGGTACAGCCTTAAAGGCAGGCAGCTTGGTGGGCGCATAAACAGACTGCCGTCTGGCAGCAGCTTCGGCAACGTAGGCCAAAGTGCAACATTTTGGATAATTTTTGAACTAAAAATACAAACTAATTAATCTGTTATAAAGTCTGCGCTGCGAGCTGCGAAGCTAAAAGATCATCAAGGGAATTTTACGCAATGAAATTTATTTAAAATTTAATTTTCTTCACTTGTCGTTGTCGTTGTTGTTGTCTATTTGATGTCTCGCAACAACAACAACGAAAAGAAACATGTTAAATGCAATAATTTAACTTGACTACGGCACTCATTCAACAAATCTGTGGCACTAGTACGTGTAAGCTGCATTGGGGGACCCTTCTGCGCTGCTCGCGCTCTCGTTCCCACTCACTCTTGCTGCTGCTGCCTTGACAGACTAGCTTGGACTGCTCGTATGCCGGCCTGCCTGCCTGACTGCCTGCCTGAGTTGTCATTATTCAACGCATCGCTGACTGACTGACTGAGTGAGTGATGTACATGTAGATGAATTTCTTTGCCGAGGGAATTATTTCTTTTTGTTTTTTTTTTTATCGTATTTTCTTTATTTTATTTTTTTTTTTTGCATTTAGTTTGAATTATTGCCTTCATTAAGATTGCGTTGTTGATTTCACAGTCACTCACCGGTGGCGGTGACGGTCACATTGCTGCTGCCGGCGGTGGGGGCAATGTCGAAGTCACCGTCATGGCCATAAGAACGGCCATAACAACATCTCATCATCAACACAAATGCTGCCACACATTTTGCTTTTATTTGTTGTTGTTGTTGTTATTGTTGGCACAAAGACAAGTGCTTGCAACATATACAACAAGTACATACATGTCTATATTCATATCGACCATAAATTAAAGTTCTGTTGTATGTGCATGGCACTTTGTCAGTCAAGTTCATATTTTTAGCACAAGATTTTTGAAATGAACGCACAGCATGTTTCTCTCCATTTATTTATCGCCATGATTATTCCAAGAAATTCACTCTATGCGTGTGCCTGTGTGTGTGCGTGTGTGTGTGTGTGTGTATGTGTGAAATTCGCTTGACTGCAACATTTAATTGTCTCCATCATAATTACTCACTTGTATAGAGCACTTGTTTTGCATGCGGTGTGGGCTGACACAGCAGCCACAACTCAATCAACAGACTCAGGCCACACTGTCCACCCCTGCTCTCCTCACACAGTGCGCCGCCTAGCTTGTGTCTTTAGCATGCTGCAATTTTACTACATTCTTTCACTCTCGCTCTCGCTCACTCACCCGCTCAACGGCCTTTGCAGCAATCTACCGTTTTCAATCTTAACTTTCGTCGTTTGCTAATTTTGAAGCAGAAAACTTTTTGCCCCCCGAAAATAAATTGAGAGCACAGAGGCATCGTAATTAAGAACTTCTTTCTTGCAACAAATTTTCGTTACAACTTGCATAATAATAGTAATAATTTTATGCTTCTGCGACTTGAACTTTGTTCAGAATATTTTGTCAATAACCCGCGGGGTTCTCCGAACCGAATGAACGTATGAACGGATTTTAATGATGGAAGCGTTGTCGCGCAAACTAACGAGGCGGGGCGCGAGGGCACAAGGGCAGCAAAAACTTTTTTGCGAACACTTAAAGTTGTTGTTGTTGTTGGTTAGCATGAGCGAGCAGCTGGCGATAGAATAGAATTTGATAGAATGCCAACAGGAAGCAACAAATTTCATGCCTTGATTCGTCCTGCATTGACGCGAATTTCATTGTTGCACTGTGCCGGGAAGAGGAGCAGCGGGTAGAGTAGAAATTGTGCGAAGCAAATAGTAAAAGCGGCAGTCATGTGAAAAGCTCTGACCGTCATTCACTCATTTGCTCACTCATTCAGGCAGTCAGTCTGTCCGACTGGCTGTCGGTCTGTGGAGTGAGTGAGTCAGTTATTTGTTCATTCGCTCACTTTTGCGCGGTTTTCGTGGTTAACAAGCGCTTCCTTATCCTTATTATTTTAATGCCTGCGGCAACATTTCATCTTTCCTGTGTGCCGTGCCTGTTTTCCCACTCCTCGTCGACGTCGTCATCGTCTTGTTTGACTGTTTTTCCATTTTTCATATTTTTTCTTTGCTTTTTTTTTTTACACATTTTCATTTTTGTTTAAATATTTTAACTACCGTTTGGTTATTTTTCTTATTATTTGTTGTTTTTGTGCCCCTTTTTTTTCTGCGCCGTTTGTTGTTTGCTCTGCAAGGGTGTCTGCAAGAAAGGCAACTATGCTGTAATTGGGGTTAACTTAGCGTTGGCGTTGGTTTGCTTTAAGGGCTATGCAAAGGTATGCGCGCGTTGGCCAAAAGGGGGCGTGTGTGGACGGACCGAAGAAACGACATCGTCTCCAACTTCAGAGTTGCATTGTGTGGCAAAGTGTGCCAAAAGGAAGAGTACAATTTTGCCGCACTTATAAATTGTTGGTCGGTCGTGTTGAGCTTTGTTTTTTTTTTCTATACTATGAAAAGGCATGAGACTTTCCCTTGCTCGTGCAGATGACTGTGTGTTTTTATAGTGTGTGTGTGTGTTTGTATGCGGAAAATGCATTTATGTGGTATTTTTTTTTTTAAATGTAGTTTGCATTTTGCACTTGGCTCTGTTGTGGTTGGACTGTGAAATTTCAAGAAGTATTTCATTTTCGCTTTGTGTGTGTGTGAGATTTCTTTTTGTGCCTTTTTTTTTTTGCTACGCTTCTAACCCGCAATGCTGCTGCTTCTTCTTCTTGCTGCAGGCACGCAATTAAAAAGTTTATTTTCACTTGAAATAATATTGTCTTTTTTTTCTTTGCTGCTTCTTGAATTTTCTCTACATTTATTTTTTTTTGTGTTTTTGTTGTTGTTGTTGTTGTTGTTGTTGTTGTTATGTTCTTTGCGCGTTTCAACTGAAAGTGAAATTTATGTAATTGTGGCGTCTTTTGCGTTCCATTCCACTTTATACTCTCCCTTTTTTTTTCGTTTTCGTTTCTGCTTCTTCGCCGTTTTGCCATTCGCTTTCATGTCAATTTGCATGGTGTTTCTGCTGTTGTCTGTAATCAATTTAAGGAATTCAATTAAAGTGCCTTTTTTTGTGTCATAGCATTTTTTTTTTTATTTTGTTGAAATAAAACAGGCGTCAAACTCATATACACTCATACACAAACACACGCATATACGTGCAATTTGTTGCCTCATCAGCAATTCAGTTGATAATTATTTTTACGCGACGCGCATCTTTATTAAAAATGCAAATGGCAGCACTTTGCCACTTTTTGTGAGACTCAATTCAGTTCGGTTTGGCTTGGCCGCAACACAACACAACGCCACGGCAGCGCAACTAGAGAGCGTCAGAGTTGCCAATGCTGCTGCTGCTGTTATTATTAATTTATTAAATATACAAAGAAGAAAAAAAAAAAAAAGCAAAGCCAAAAGCCACGCGTATTGCGTGTGTGAGACTGACAAACAAAAAAAAAAAAAAACAACAACACACACAGAGAGACCACACAGCAGCCGCGAAAAAACAACGCGGGTTAAAAATGCCATAGCATATGCACAGGGGCAGCGGCGCATTGCTCCTGTGTCAATCGACGAGGCACATGAATTAATAATTATTGTTTTCATATAAAGCGTTGCATTGCGGCACTCATGTCTTCCACTCACTTCCGCTGTCTGTCTGTCCGTCCGCCTGTCTGTCTGTTTGGTGCGCCTGTCTGCCTATAATGTCAGCTTGACATTTTTTCTTCTTTATTGCGCTTTTCGTGTTTTTTTTCGTGTTTTTACTTTGGTCGCGCGCTCGTGTCATAAATTCATTTTAACTTTTGTGCGTGCATGCCGCACTTTTACACTATGACACAAAGTGTAACCAAAAGCCAAACAAAACCGAACTGAAAGCGCCGAAAAAATATGATGATGAAATTGCCATAATTCATAATAAATCCCCGACGTGTAATAAAAGCACACAACGTGGTCTAATAAAATTATTAAACACAAGAAATACTCAAAGGCAAATGAAGCGGACCGAAAGTAACAGCAGGCGATGGCGTCAGCAGGCGGCGGAAGGCGGTAGGAAAGTCCCGCTTAAGCGCAAAATTCGGCCGCAGCACAAGCATTTGATTATTGCTAATAAACGCAAAATTAAGTTAATCTAATTAGCTGTCACGCATTATGTGGCGAAGGCTGATATCGCTGCCAACGTCGCTGTCGACGTCGCTGCCACTGTTGCCTGCCACAATGCGCAACAACAACCACCAAAGCACACGCCAACACGTTCGTACGGCTCGTACGCCAGTCTTGCGTAACTAAAAGCGTGCAAAAGATGATAATGACGAGTAAGAAACAGAAAAAGAAAAAAAAATTAGAAATGAAAATAGGAAAATGGCAAGAAAAATTAAAAGCAATGTTGAAATAATTCAACTGTTCGGTTCTTACCTTCGATTTAACGATACTGCATATTTCATACATTTAACAGTTGCCAGTTGCCAACCCTCAATCAGTGCAAAGTCGGCAACAACAACAACCCCTCTATTTGCTAAGCCGCCCTTAAAACCGAAAGTAAGCATGTCTGTCGTTTGTCTTTTGGTCTGTCTGTTTGTCTGTCCGCAGGTCGCTCTCTGTTAGACGCTGCCCTTGGGAATTTTGCACAAAGTCTGTTGAATTATTTAGTTGAAACATTGCTGCATCTTTATGTGTGCACAGTGGTGGCATCTTCTTTCAACCGATATCACTTTTTTTTTTTTGTTGTTTTTTTTGCTATTTTACTTTTTTACTTCCAACCACTTGGTTTCGTGCTGACATTTTATTTGCCAAATTGCTTGTAATATGAAACTTTATATTTCTGTATGTGTGTGTTCGTTTCTATTGCTTTCATGCCTTTAACAAATATTGGTAATTTTTAGTTTGCTCAATGCATCAGCCTCATATATAGCATAGCCTCAAACCCTCAACGGCAAGTAAACGAATTTAGCCCAACCCCCGTCACACCGCCGCCGCCTCCACCACCGCCACCAACAACAACGTAATGCAGACAAAGTGTGCTAAATCGAAAATCTGAAACACGCGTCACACGTCGACTGAGGTATTTATTATGCTACTGCATGCGATGCGATGCGAAGCCATCAGCTAATAAGGCAAAACCGACGCTGAGTATGAGCTCAGAGTCGCTGAAACTGTGTCTGAGTCTTAGTCTGTGAGTGAGTGTGAGATGGAGACCCTTCTTATCTACCGCATAAATCCCGAATTCGAAACCAACGCAGCTGCTTCGATTGTCATGGTTTAAAAATGAATTTGAATGAGAATTTTGCAAAAAAGAAGACCAACAAAAAAACACAAATCAACTTGTTACAACAAAAGAAAACGTAACAAATCTAATTATGGATATTTTGTTGTTATTCCTTACGACACAAAATTTCTGGCTTTGCTGCTGCTGAGTGCTTTCTGAACTGAACTGAACTGAACTGAAACTGAGTTTTGTGCTCATTATGCATTCAATTTGGTTGTTTCCCCATGAAAATTTGTAGATTTCAAAAAACGTTTTCATTTTGTGGTAAGTTGCACAAAATTTTCAAACGTCTCTTACTGTATTACGGTGCGTGTGCCTTGTGTGCCCTGTGCCTGTGCCTGAGCCAGTGCCTGTGCTTGTAATAAATTTGATTTGTTTCAAATTACAAAACCAAAAATGTGCGTTTTGTTAAGTCGGCAAATCGAATTTTGTAGATAATGCTTAACAATAAATAATTCCGTAAATCATTTTGCTGCAGGCGACCAACACAAATTGGACTATTGTGTGTCTGTGTGTGTGTGTGCCTCAGTTGAAAATGTACCAAGCAGCAATGAAATTTACCTTTCGGTAGAATATCAAATTTGAATTTTGTTTAATATTTTCCTATAACATTCATATTCATTTTCAGCATTAGTCTGATTTGTCTTTACATTCCAAATCTTCTACTTCGTGCTTTGTGTCTTCCCCCAGTTAGGGCATCTTCCCTTTATTTTTAGCTCAATCGGTCTTGTTTAGTGCCTTTAAATTTGGGTTGAGCCTTTTGCGTATGCAACACATTTTTGCCGTTCTATTATGCTTCACGTTTCAACTGCATTGTGCCAGTTTCCTTTGTGCGCTCTCATCGTCTTCAAAGACAAAAACGTGCAGCATGAATTATGTTAGATTTAAAGTAACTGCATTGACAATATAAAATTAGAACAAGTATGTGTATTATTTTTTTGTCTTTTGTTTTTTTTTTTTGTTCACGTTATGCAACTGCAAGTATGCAACACATTTTTGCTTTAGAGTTTTAAGTCTTTGGCTTTGAAGTATCTCTTTGCAGATGTTTCGTTCTGCCTTCTAAAGAAAAAAAAGCAGCAAATTTGGCACAATGACTTCAACAATTGCATTTGGTGAAAGTAAGCACACGGCAATAAAATGCAAATTTTCTGCGCTGACAAAAAGTATGCTACAAAATGTAACTAAAAACTGTTATTATAATGTGCATGCAATGCAAAATGTCAATGATCTAAGCACCAAAAACCCAAGAGAAATGACTGTAATTTAACAACAAATGAACACACACATGCACAATAAAAATTGTGAACGATTTAATTGCCAAAATTTCTACATATGTACAAATTAGCGAGAACGAACAAAAGCGGAATGTGCAATGCAATGTGATTATGGACGACAATGTGATGAAAATACGATGAAAACCGACTGGACGACAACAGTTGTGCGTTGTTAATGATTATTACGCTGGCATTGCTCATGATAATGAAAACAACAACAACAACAGCAGCAACAAAAACACCAACGACAATAACAATGACTAGGACGCGGACCAGGACGATAATGCTGATGCTGATGCTGCTGCCAGCAATGGTGTTAGTGATGATGCCACTTTGAAATGTTATCGCTGCAACATCGACGACGACGACGATGGTGACGACAATAACGACTGCTTTAATGAGAACCCCTCTGCTAATCCCTGTGACAATTTTGTGTTGCATTATGATTGCAATGCTATGCCCGGTCCTGCCTTGCTTTGCCTGTTAGGATTCAATACGATACGATACGACACGGTGAAGCATGTGTATACGTCGCCTGCGTACATTTGTGCATGTGCATGTGTGCGTGTGTGCATGTGTGCATGCAATTGTCTGCGTATTGTTAGCATACAAATCGGCGCTTTGTGACATTATATCAATTACTCAACAACAGTGACACTGACACCCGAACCGAGTCGACTCGAATCGAGCCGAGTTGAGTCGAGCTGAGCTGTGCTGAACTGAACTGAATTGAACCGCGTCGACCCAAACTACCCTACCGTACCTTACCCTAACCGATATGCCGAAATGCCTCTGATGCTGAGCGACGCTGCTGCGCTGTTGCGCTGCAGTTAGGCATTAACACCCTCACACTTGAATTGTGTCGGATCGGATGCTTATTGTCCAGACCTGTCATGTACCGCAACGCCTTCGCCTCACCCATTCCTGTATTATGCTTAACTCCATGCTATTCTATTCTGCATTGTGGCTTCGAAATTGAGCATTGAAATTGATGAAATAATTTTCACACTGACATTTTGGTTTCTGATTGTGGCGTACATATGTGCACAAAATGAACTGACAAAGCGTTCTATCTCTCCGACTTTTATATGCTGACAGCTGACACGCCCACAAGTTCCGCCCAGGCTTGTGGCGTGTATTGCAGCTGTTGAAATGGCTTGGTTCGGGCTCGGGCTCGAGTTCAGTTGGGTTTGGTTTGATTTGAATTGAATTGGACTAGAGTTGATTTGATTGCCGGACCACGTTTGCTTTGCGTTTGTATTTCTGTTAGTTTAGTTGTGCTCGAGTATTGAGTTGGATTTAGTTTTGTATCGTTGAACGTGCTCAACGAAATGTGTGCACAGAATGCAATTATTTTTGCATACCTTTAGGAGTTAACGACTGTGCCGTTTGAGTGTTGATAGACAATATTAACAGCGGTTGACATTTTGTGTAAATTTATTTTTGATATTTTTGTATTTATTTATTTTTTTTTTTGTGGGGCTTTTTATTATTAGTTTTGTATTTTTATATTTATTATTATTTATTTTAATTTATTTTTTTTTGGTTGCATTTTCTTTTTGTGCCCTTAACTTTGGTTTACAAAAGTTGTGTAACATAATTATAAAAAATAAATATTTTCTATAATGTGCGAAGCATGTTTTTTGCATGTTTTTTGCATGTTTTTTTTATCACTTTTTTCTTTTTTTTTTTTCTTTTTTTTTTTGTAATTTTTTACTTATGACAGACATTAAAAATATATGTAAAGATCTAAAGTAGCAAGTAGTGCAGTCTTCAAGCATTTGTTTCAATCAATCTGTTGCTCTGGCGCCGAACTTGAGTAATCATCTATTTATCCATAAAAGTTGTTGTGCTTTTCCTCGTGTCTACTGCTAATAACCAAAGCGGTTTTTTTTGGCGTTGCATTATTATATAATTAACTATGCTATTATCACAATTCATTATTTTTTTTTTGATTTTTTTTGTTGAAGAGTTTTGTGTGTTATAATTTTTTTTTTGGTTGAATTTGACTTTTTTACGAACCGAATTTGAATCAATTTAAATTGAAAATCTTTCACATAACTAATTCGATTCATTTGTAATTGAGCTAAACAAGCGTTGCCCATTAATTGTTTACCAAAAATGTCTCACCCAAACACGATTACGTATTCGTTTTCCGACCAATGGACTCCGATGGCTTGGCCACCAATTCGGTTGATTTTGTGTGATTTGTTGCTAATTCCGTATGCGACTGAACTTTGCCAGCATCATTGCTCAATGCGGCATCAGTTGGTTTCACCTGCGTCTTACTCACACTTATACACGGCTCATTATTGTCGTCCTTTATCAGCGCCACAACTGATTTATCAACCATCTGTGGTCGTTGCTTTGCTCTGGCACTCAGACTCTTTAAGCGCGTCTTTTGGTACAACAACTCACCGCTTGAACTCGACTCGTCCACGACGCTCAGAAAATCGGAGTCGCCTTCCGAGTCAATGGGCGTAATGACCGTTGGACCGACATAGCCCTCGAATATCGAATTCAAATTATGTGTCTGTTCCAACAGACGCCATGATGTCGCTATTATCGTCTTAATGCGATCGAAAGTGTCGGCATCGTACACCGAACGCGCCGTGTTGGTCTGATCGAAGGGTTCCTCAATGCAGAGTTCGTTCCATTGATGTACATCGTTCTTGGTGGCTTTGGCGACGCGGCATGTCTCGATGGGCAGCACGCCGCCCACACGTATTGATATTGCACACTTGGAGTATTCAAAGAAAGTGTAATACCTAAGAAATTCGACAATCAATTCGCCAAGTGGTTGTTTGTTGCTCGACTCGTAGGGTTCCATTTCCTCGTTCATGTCCACGTAACCGAAATCGTTGCTACGCAGCAATGAAAACTTATCGGGATACATCTTGTGCAGGCACGGTAGCACCGGCGGTTGCACGCCGAATTGCAGAAAGTGTATCACCATCAGCACAAGTGAGTAGCTGGAAATGGTCATCGTCTTTGCATTGTTAATATTATGATACTGTGCCCACTGCTTTACCACCAGGACCAGTGGACGCAGACGCCACTCCAGCTGAGAGTAACAGTAGAGCAGATGCGTATTGCGTATGCCCACCGAGTTGTTGAAGTTGATATCAACTTCGACTTTGTGCTGGCGATCCATGAAACGGAGTATAGGCACACGTGCTTCGATGAGATTGAAATCTTCGAATTCAGTCGTCTGTATGAGACAGTCACGCATGAGCTGCAAATGATAGACGGCCTCCATGCGCGGATCAATGCTGGGATTCGTGCAGGCGAGCATGCACATATCAATGTCGGAGCCATTTGCGCCAAAATTTGAAATGGATGAGCCCACAAGGTACAAGCCATACCGCGGATGCTTAGCCTGCACATCGTGGGACGTACGAATTACAAATACCGTTTGAACATGCTGTTCGAAGTGTCTTACATTACTCACCATCATCAGCACATAGATGTAACGCCATAGTCTCATTTTCAGCTTATAGACCCTCTCAGTTTGCTGCGTCTCCATGAACTTGTTCCACACGTTCTGCGTCAGCGGATCCCAACGCGATTTGTTGAGTAAGTTGGGTGGCGCGCGTTTTGTCTCGACGAGATGCGCACGTGCTAAGAAACGATCTGCCGGCGTAAAGCCGAACAATTCATGTAGAAAGGCTAGGTTATCGCGTGCTTGATGTTTGTGCTCTGACTTTGTTTTTTCATCCTAGAAGTAACTGATTACATGTAAGTCAAGTAAGTTAAGCAAAGTGGATTGCTCACCAGCGAACGTTGCACAGCCATAGTTGGGGAATCGGAGCGTGATGAATTGCCACCAGCTGCCGTCATCGATTGTGGTGAAGCATGATCGCCAATGTCAGCCATTCCGCTACCTACATTGCCGCCATCGCCCGCTTCTTCACGTTCACCTGACGAAACGGATGCCGCCGAGGTTGTTTCCGAACTGGAGATGCACAAGCGCGCAAGTGTTGCTGCTTCATTGCTGTTAAGTCCCATGCTCATGGAGTGCTTGTAACCATTATGCAAACGCATGTTGTCCTCCGAATCCTGCAGTAGCGACATATCACCATAGGGTACTAAATTCGGACCGGAGAGATTTGGCATTTCGGTGCCGGTTGCCGTCGCAACGCAGCCATAGGTGATGGCACGTACCATTGAAATAATCGAGTTCTTTGATAGCGACGATTCCGTGCTTGTGTTACTCGAGGGCTGATTCCGACTACGATAAGACGTTGTGCCATCCGAACCGCCATCGGAACTCGCTATCGAAGTACCGCCATCCCTAGTGCCTGTTTGATCGGGCTTCAAGACAAATGATTCAATGTCACAAGAAGTCGTCTTACTAGCTGTGCTCACTGGCGCATAATCATCCCGTTCTTCCATTGAGCCATCTTGTGCACTCACACAAGAATATGTGCACGCTGCATTTGTGTAATTCAAATAATTGCGAAAGGTTGTAAACTCATTCTGTCGCGAGTGATAATAACGTGTATATTGATTTTTGACACGGTGATCCACGGTGCCGCTCTCCGTACCCGACAGCGGCGCTCTGAAAGCACTCGGCCGTTGTTCGATGAACTTTGGATGGCGTGCGTGAAAGTTTGTGCGTGAAGTCGACACAATCGACTGATGCGGCTGCGCCTGCGTCTGCTGTAGCTGCGGTAACTGTTGTGGCTGTTGGCTCTGTGACTCGGGGTCCGCATTGTAGCGCATACGATTGCGATAGGAGCGATTTGGATAGGGTCGAAAATTCGAGCCTATCGCAGCCGTATTGCTACAATTACGAACACTCTCCAATTTGGTGGAAGCATTGGGCTTTGAGTTACTCTCGTCCGATGAGCGTTTGCTGCGCATGCCACTACCATGTGATGACGATGATTGTGAACGCGACGAGTTTGAACCTTTGTGCTTTGTGGACTTTTTGTTGCGCCTCGCAAAGTTGACGACTTGGCCGGCATTGCGATTTACTCTGTCGCCATTTGAGTCGTTTTCGTTTTTCTGATTGATTTGATTACTGCTGCTGCTGTTGTTGTTGTTGCTATTATTATTGTTGTTATTGTTATTGTTGCTATAATCGTTTCCATTGACGCTGGCAGCGGCAACGTGTGGATTGGGAAAGCGTTGCATATTGCGTGCGGCATCCAAAGGCTTGTGACGACCGCCACTGTTATAATAGTATTGCGACTCACAAAACTGGCCGTTTGTCGTAACTGCCGTAGGGTTGGCAGAGCTCAAAATGGTGCGCCCAGTGCCATAACGGTCACGATTGCCAATGCGTGCATTGAACCGCCACACAGTATTATTCTGCTGCTGCTGGTGCTGCTGTTGTTGTTGTTGGGCTGGCAGTGTTTGTTGATTGTTTCGTGCTTCTAACTGCGGTAGCTGTGTCGTCGTCAGCTGTTGATGCTTTTCAAACTGTGACTCTTGATTGGGTGCATCGGGCTGTGCCACGCTTGTTTGTGCTGGCTCATTTTGTGGCGGAAGATTCGACGTTGCGGCGGGCACAACAAGTGCATTGGCAGGCGCGCCAGATGGCAGAACATTTTGTGGCAGACATTGCACCAACGACGGTGACGGTTGTTGTTGTTGCTGTTGTTGCTGCTGCTGCTGTTGTTGTTGCTGCTGCTGCTGGTGATGTGCACCGCTAGGCCGCGTGCCATGTTGATAGTTCGTGTGCGAATAATAGTTCGGATAGACGAAACGCTGCGCGCCATACTGACCATCATAGCCAAGTGGCATTAGGCTCGGTATGCCATAGGGCGGCGCAAAAGGCTGATTGTACGGATAATTGCGATCGTATTGCCACATTGAATTATCGCTATGCCAGAGCCGACGCTGTGAGCCCGTGGGCACGTACGCTTGAAATATATACGAATTGGCGGGCATGTTGCCATACCTGGTCGAAGCGCTTGAACCGCTTGGCGGTGAACCTGCGCCCGGTGGCAGATTCGGCAGCAATGGCGGCACCGCCTGCGAATTGGGCGTGGGCGGCGACGAGCGCAACGAACGTGGCGTTATCGATGTCGGCGTTGGTATATTCATGGTCACGCCGGTCATGTCACGACCGACCGAGTACAGAAACTCCATCGTATACTTATAGCCACCGATGGGTCGCGGAAAAGCGCTGAAACCAATTGTTGCACGCGCCATAGGCTGATCTGTATGATCATCGTATCGACCAGTGTCTACACAAATCGCATCATATATTAAAGCGGAACCGATGATTTGATTGTCTTTAGTGTATAGACTGGGTGTCTCTGAATTTTGTGTCATTACTGAGGAGGGTGTTGGTGGTGCCGTGTTTGCTGCTACCGCCGTTACCGTTGTCGCTAGTGTTGCTATTAGTGGTGTTGTTGTTGTAGTTAGTGTTGTTGCTACTGTTGTGCACGGCACAATTATACCCAATCCGTTTGTTGTTGCTGTTGTTGTTGCAGGCGTTGTGGCAGTCGCCGCTATGCCGCCCATTGAGGTCATTATTGGACTCGTCGTTGCACTTGTTGCCTTCTCATTGATTGCTACCGTCGTGTTGGACGACGCCTTTGTCATTGTGCCTTTGGTCGTGTTCGTTGTCGTGCCCGCTGACGTACCCTTTGCCTTGGCCTTTGCCGCCGCTGCTGCTGCCGCTGTTGTTGCCGCTGCGAATGCAGTTGACATTGCGTCTTATGCCTTGCTTTATTTTGGTAACAACATAAATATAGAAAAATCTTTGTAATTATTCTATTTGTGCGTGTGGGAAAACAAAACTATTGTATTTCGGCTCTCTACGCATACACAAACACGACACGCACACACTTTCTACGTCTAATGCTTAGTTTGCTACGTTTTGAGTAAGTAAATCGACAATGACTTCGACTTGCCAAACAAAAGAGCTTTATTAAATTCTCTTTGACACTGCCTACCATTCACTCAACTCCGCTACATTACTTTTAATAATGCAACACGTATTGTTGTGAAAATACCTTCTTGCACCTTCAATGAATTCATGGCTTCTTCTTTTATTTGGCTTAAAGTTTTAATGAAATTCTTTGCGCGCAATACAAATGATTATGATTCATGCGCTGTTTGCTATAATGGATTTCGTGCGTGTGTTTGTGTGAGTGTGTGTGTATTTCGTATATAAGATTCATTAGAATTTCAAATACTAATCTGTAAGCAATTTGCACCCTTTTACAAAATGCCAACTTCGCATCTGCCAGAAAAAAAAATAAGACCTCAAATCAAAATGTAATGAAAATGAAAATGAAAATCGCGCCCCATTACAGACGCCTCGCGCACATGTTCATTGCTAACACAGACATTGAGACAGACGTTGAGGCTGATGCTGAGGTTGAGGTTGAGGCTGAGGCTGAAATTATGCCAGGCACCGTCTTGCTTTGTGTGCAAATAATTATTCATTGTCATTGTAATTGCCGTGCGGCGTCGGTGGCTGTCGGATAAGTCAACGTAGGCCAGCTGACGGACGTTGGGCGCTAAATGGTATTACATACAGGCGCGCACAGGAGCGGCGTCAGTGGTTTTCACAAGTCATGCCTGCCGTACGTACACGTTTGAGTTCACTCGTTCACTCGTTTGTTCATTTCATTTACGCTGTTTTGACAACTTGTGACATTTCCTTTAACTTTATTATTTGCGCTGCTAGCGAGCCGACAACAAATGACACAAACAACAACAGCAACAACAAGAACACTGCTGCCGTTTTTGATTACTTTGTGCTTCAGCGTTTTTTCAGTTACAGTTTTTCGCTTTTAGATACTTTTTTATACCATTCGTCTTCACATTTTTTTTTTTTTGTATTTTTTTTTTTTGTGATTCCCAGTGGACAACTGACAATGAGCAACGACGACTGCAGCGGCACAGCATTAAAAAAATAAACCAAAAACAAAAAAAAAAGCAGTAGTCATGAAAAGAAAAGTAAAGGAACAGGAACAGGAATTTTCATTTTATTTCAATTTTCTTTTATTATATTTTGCTTGGCTGCAATGTCAAACCAATTGGAAAATGGTCAGCAAAGGGTTAATTTGAAAGACACATCAATATAACGAACAAAAGACATGACAACCATGTGCATGTGTGTGCGTATGTACTTAGTGCTAGTGCCTGTGTAAAAAAGAAGCGGAAAAAGAAGAAACGAAAAGTCATGTAAGAATCGGTCATGTATTGAAGCGTCATGAGTAACAAATTACCTCAGGCATGTGAAAAAATGCAGCGGCGTTGGTGTTGTCAACGTTGATGACAATGACGACCGATAGCAGCAGACTGAAGGCTAAGACTACGACTGAGGGGCAGGCGGTGTGTGGGGCACAGAGTCAGTTTGTCGTTGCAGCAGTCATTGCTGCTGTTTGTGTTGATGAACTGCAAACATTGCGCTTGGCCGTGGGCAAAGTCTTGAACTAGAGCATACAGACAGACAGACAGACACCGAGTCCGACTTCAGGTGTATCCAAACAAACATACACACATACATATATATAAACGAACATGTCATCGCACAGCCTGACAAGTGCACAAACAATTGCAATTGTTTTCGTTCAGCGCTCGGATGCGTTCATTGCTTCAGGTCAGTCGGCGTTCAGCGTCCTCAGTTGTCCACTTTTTCTGTCGCTGTTTGTTGCTGTTGACAGTTTGTTTTAGCAAAGCTTTTGTTCTTTTATCTGCTTTATTTTCTTTTGACCCTCTTCATTTTTTTCTTTGTACACTTTAACGGCCAAAACGAAACGAGTCAACATAAGTTAAATCAAGTTAACTCGCATACTGTGCCACTTTTAGCTCCGTCACGCAGCCACTCAGTCAGTCAGTCAGTTAGTCGGCTTGTGAGTTTTCGTTTTGGTTTATTAAAAATGTAAACTAAATAAATTTTATTGTTATTTTTATATGCTAATAAATTTGTTTATTTTTCTAATTACAGGTAAGCGTTGTTTGTATATATAACATTAACAATAAATTACATGCACTTTGGCGCCAGAGCATGCCTGCCTACAACAGGCAAACACGCACGCACAGACAGACAGTCCGACAGACGTACGAACATATTGCATAATCACGAAAAACATTAGCGTAAGTACTTGTATGCATTTTTAATTAGTCAAAATGTTGCATACTTTTGTGCAGACTGTTGAAATATATTTTGTGGATTTTTGTAAATGAAAATAGAAATTAATTTAAATATGACAGCAATAAATCACAACACACACACACATACACACACACACACAAGTCATAAATATACATTACACAATACTAATACGGCGCACATTTATGGTAGCATAATTTTAGGCTCAAATTCAACGAATGCCGCAATTAGAATGTATTAAATTTTGCAAAAGTGCCACAAATGCGGCAAACATGCGCGTTTCAATATTTTTACATGAATTTTTAATGAAAATTTGCCAAAATTAAAATAACAACACACACACACACACATGCACACGCACAATACAATAAAGCTGCGCTTAAATTAAAGTCTGATTTGGTACTAAATCGACATGGTTTGCCATGCACGTAAAGCACACTCGAGTGCATTTTTCGGCACGTTAATATTTATGACAATTTTCATTATCTGTTGTGTCAAATCGAAAATATTGAATAATAAAAAAAAAACGTGTTTGCATACTTTGGGGCGCATGTGAAGGAGTTGAGCAGGCTTTTATTTGTTGGCATGAGTATCTGATATCGTTACTTGATGTGTTGGCAGATACTTACATGATTTTTCGTTGTTTCGCTGTACGTACGTACAAATTACCCGCATTGCTTCATGTGCTCGCTGCGCTGGCAGTGGCGATGGCGATGGCGATGGTGATGGCGATGCCATTTTATTGACTATGTAAATTTTATGCATTACAACGCAACGATTGCCGTAGCTGATGACGCGTCTGATCATGTCATATCGCAATCAACGCGCAGCATAAGCGTGTCTTTTATGATTTTCCTTATATTATTTATTATTATATTTTTTTTTTCAGCTCTTTTTTATTACCGTAAGCCATTTTAATGCTTATGCAAGCAGCTGGCAACGGAATTTAATATATTTTATTGATAAACTTTAAACTTTAAAATGAAAATAAATGCAGTGTTTTTAAAGCGGACAAAAAAAAAAACCAAAAGGCAGAGGAGCACTGCCGGAAGTGGCAAAATAACCGATAAATCACAACAATTGCACTTCAAACACTTTTCATGCTTGTTTGCGCTACGAAAATCCTTCAGCAAAATCGCAATAAAAAACCGCATTATGAAAAAGTCATAGTGCGAATAAAAAAGTAGTAAGAAGGCTCTGGCCTGGCCTGGTCTGTGCTGGTGTGGCAAGTACTGCAGTCTACTTGCCGCCGCCTTGCAGGTGCACACTTTTCCACTATCGCAAAGGACGCAAAAGCGGCGTCTCGGCGCATTTGCATATCAGGCGGCGTCAGTGTCGGCGTCGCCGTCTGGCTTATCGCGCACGAAGAAAGGCGCAAAGGACATATGAAACCTTTGCAGCGCGCCACCGTTGACGTTGTTGCCACCAACAACATCAAGCATTGACTGGTCATGCGCTGCGGTGAGCCAAACTGTGCGATTTTTCTTTAGTTTGCTTTGCATGGCACGACGGAAATATGCCTTATTTCTGCCACTTGCTGCAAGTCGTCAAGCCAAGCCAAGTTGCTGGCACTTTCTTCTTGCTAACTCTTGTTGCTGTTGTGCTTGCCTTGAGACATCAAGTGCGCGTTATCGCATGCAACATCGCCCGTCAACATCCTGCTGCTGCCAGCTTACCTTGACGCATAGTGCACGTGGCGGAGGCAGCGGCGCTTGAGGTACATGGCAGCAAAGTGATTTTGTGACAAACGCACCCTTTAGTTTAACATATAAAATACAACAAATAATAACAACAAAAATACACAGAGAGAGAGAAAAAAAGAAAGCAAAAGCAAACAATGTAAAAAGTATGCTTGAAGTTTTTGCTGAAATAAATCAAAAAGTGTATGAGAAGCAAAGCGAAACGAAGCGAAACGCAACGAAACAATTTCAACTACAAATGATATTTTATGCGAACTGCGAACGTGTTAAAGATTCCGCCCACGTGCAACATTGCATTGCAAGCGCTTCAGACAGACTCAACTCAACTTACACTTACACTTCAACTTCAACTGTATCTGCAGTGCAGTGCAGAGCTGCTGCTGCCGTCAAGTGGCATGACGCCGGTTGCGATTTGTGAGCAAAGAAGCTGCGCCACATTTAATTTCCATTTTCTTAACGATTTTGTTACGAGATTTCCTTTTCAGTTCTTTTACACAATATTTATATCCTTCTTTTTTTCTTCTTATACATATATATGTTTATATATATATATAAGTATTTTATTTGCGAATTCATTTTCGCGCAGCGCATTACTAGTCCAAAGAAGGCAGTGGGCGAGCGGGATGTTTGCGGCAAACTAAGCTGTAATGAATGTGTCTTTGTGTGCGTGTATGAAAGCGTTGTCATGTGCATGTGTGTGTGTGAGTGTGTGTGTGTGAGTGTTGGCAAAGTTTTGCGCACGTTGCATTGCTTGAGTTGATGTTACCTGAGTGGAAGTTGGCAACACTCGCAATTAATGCCGGAAATTGTTACGTCGCGGTGCGAACGTTGTCGACAAGCTAAGGGCGTGCACAAGTGGGCGGCGGTGGGTGTTAGGCAAAAGGTGTGGCACTTGAAGCGCGCGAAATTAACGCACGATAAAATTTCTGCGACATTTAAACCTTCTTTTAAAACAAAAAATAAAAACAACAACAACAAGATGAAGTTTGTTTTTCTTTTGGTTTTCTTTGGTTATTACTTTTATTACTGCGACATTTTCGCTGCGAAGTTTCATCATTGCACGCTTTTCTTATAATTTATCTGTGTCAGTGCATTTTCGCTCGTTCGTTCGTTTTCGCTCCTTGCGGTTTAATGCATTTTAAAACGCTTTTGCGTAGCTTTGCGTGCGTGATGAAGCGTTCCGTATACGGTCTGTTGCCTGCACCAAAAGGATATATTCAGCAGCAGCACTCATTCATTCATTAGGTCGCTCCACTGCGACTCAATGTAAGTTTAATTTGTTTGCCGCCAGCAATTTAATCACTGATATACCATATATATATATATTGGATTGATTCACTTCGATCTTTGTCATAGTGTGCAATGAATGCATGTGCATCAAAGTGCATAACTCAGAAGCTTTACTTTTATATATACAATATATGAGTGTACGCGACAAAATTAACGTTCAGCTTACGAGATACTTCTTCATCACTTCTTCTTCTTGCTGGCTTTTATGGGCCAGGCGCGTCCTTAAGGTATAAAAAAAGGAAAGATACAGTAGAAGAAGAAAACGTGCAAGTCCGCAAAACGTGATTAATTTCAATACACACACACACACACACACACACACACACACACAGAGAAAGACACATTTGCATGCGCCATGAAGTGTTGCATTGAAGTAGCATGAAATGCATATCCAACGCGCTGTCTCACTCACTCTCACACACACAGTTGTCTTGCCTGTGCTTTAAGTAATTTTTTAAGACAGCAAATGCGACGACGCGCAATCAGCAAAAGTGGGGAAAAAAGCAGCAAGAAAATAAAGGCAATAAAAAAAGGCGACAGGATCGTTTCGCCGGGCAAAGAAGAAGAAGAAGAAAAAGAGACGAGAAAATTAAGAGCAACTCAGCGTAACCGCTTCATGTGCCACGTGACGCTGACGATGATGACGTTCGGCACGGCACGGCTTAAGACGTCGCTGCAGCGGTAGCCAGGATAACGGCAGCAGCAGCAAAGTGCCTGCCACCTTTGCAGGACAACGGGACAACGCGCAACACAAGCCAAATCAGTCGGTGCGAGAGATAAATGTGACTAGGTGTGTGTGTGTGTGTGTGTGAGTGAGAAAGCAGAACGAACGAAGAGGAATAACTAAAAACGTGCCAAACGTTTATTTAAAAGGATTTATGTGCGTTACGTGCTAAATGCGAAATAATAATACATATATAAATTTTTTTTTTGTATTTTTTTGCAACATTTTTCCTGCGCTTACTTATTGCAATTTTACCCCGCCGCTCACCTGCTCACCTTCTTTCTCTTCATGTCCGTCAGAACAACGCCGCTGTCTCAGGCTTGGTCAATGTGCGTTGTTGGCTGAGCGTCTTTTGCGGGATTTGTATCAAGCGGGGAACACACACACACACACTTACTCAACACAGGCACAGTGGCAGTGACAGTGTTGGTTACTGTTTTGCCATTGCGCATAAATGAAATTGTTGTGATTTTTGCGCACTTCTTGGCATGCCAACTCTACGGCTTTCGTTTTCTTGCTACACACATACATACATACATATATATATATATATACGTTCTGCTTGCTTTGTTTTAATCTGCTTTCGAGTTTATCTTTAGTGCAGCCATTTTGGTTTGGTTTCATTTCATTCCATTTCCATTACTGCTGTTGTTGTTGCTGTTGTTGTTGCTTATACTTGACTGCCTCAGTTGGGCAAACGACGCTTTGAGTTAATTGCATTTGAAGTTAGTTCATTCACCACTTTGAGGCTTTAAGTGCGGTTATTGTCCAGCGCACTAACACACACACACACACACACACACAGCGGCAGTTTATTTTCTGCACAACGAAAGCAAAAGTTCACAACTTTTTTTCCTTTTTTTTTTTTCTCGTCTCCTTGTTGAAAGCAGCATTTCGAAGGCTCTGCCATTCTTGCCATTAAATTGGAAATTTCTATATTGAAATCGAAAATGCCTTTTTGGCATTTGGGAATTGCAACGGCACCGCCAGTCGAAGAAAAAGAACTTCGGCAGCGCTTTGTTTATATTTAGTTTCGAAATGTTTTTATTTGACTTTGCTACGGTTTGCTTTGCTTTGCTTTGCTTCGGTCTCCGCTGCGCTGCGCTGCGCCAGTGTTGCCATTGTGCTCGGCGTTTCGCACACAGCATAATAATTAGTTTGTACAGACGAAACGAAAAATTGTCTTTATTTTCGGCCACAAAACTTTCGCATTGCAAACGCCAAAGGGGGCGGGGCGGCGAAAAAAGGCGGCGGCAGAAGAATGAAAAAAAAAAGACGAAAAAAAAAACGAATCAACGAAAAAGTTTTAATGTAATTTGACAGCAACAGACCGTGTGGGCTGGGCAACGCACTAAAGCGAGAGTGAGAGGGAGACAGAGAAAGAGATATGCCACTGACAAAGCACAGCGAAAATGGCCAAATAAGCAGCAACAAAGCATGTATTTTGGCCAGGCCACATTGAGACTGCGACTAACCTAAGG
This sequence comes from Phortica magna, assembly GCA_037044515.1. Lineage (NCBI taxonomy): Eukaryota > Metazoa > Arthropoda > Insecta > Diptera > Drosophilidae > Phortica > Phortica magna. The sequence goes on along the minus strand of JBAMBP010003003.1, from coordinate 206,066 downwards.
CTAAACTAATTAAAGCATAAAAGACATGAACAACAACAAAACGCAACAAACGAAAAAAAAGAGAAAAGTAAAACAAAAGCAAAAAGAAGCAGAAAAATAAATTAAAGTATGCCTCAAGGCTTAAAGCGTGCTCAGACTCTGTCTGTCTGTCTCTGCTGGCCCGCTCAGTCAGTCAGTTAGTCAGTCAGTCAATTCACTTTGAGTTGCCTGTCTTTGAGTTGTCTTGTCTTGTCTCGGCTTGCCTTGCACCTGAACTTTTCGCTAAGAGTTCCATGAACTCAATATGAGCAAACATAATAAGCATAGTTTTACACTAACAACAAAAAAAAGGACACCTTAAGACATTTTTGTAAAGTCCTTTTGCGTGCGAGCTTATGACGCTTTACATGTGCACATGGTGTGCATGAGACATAAAGACTTTCCGAGGGGGCGGGAAGTATGACAGACGTACGCTCGTTGCATGCATGCGCAAGTAGTGTGCCTTTTGTCCTCAAGTCCGGTCGCTGTCTCCGTCTCCGACTCAGACTCAAACGCCTTAAAAGTTCTAAGCAACCTTGCAAAAGTGCCTTCGTAATTCTAAGGTTGATGACTGCAATTTACGTGCTTAGTGCCACAAGTAAGTATATAAGTGGGCGTGTCGACGTTTTGGTTGACAGTTGCTCACACACACAGGCACACACACACACACACACAGACACATGTCTAACAAAAGCGCACATGTCCTTGGAGACAAGAGACAAGACTACTTGCTTGTGACTGGCATAAGCAAGTTGAATGTCTCGTTGAATTTAAAGGCGTCGCTACGCCTCAAAAGCCCAAAAGTATGCATTTTATTTAAATGAGAAAATGTATTTTAATTCATATTTGTAGAAAGATTATATTTTCTTTAATTTTTTAAACCTTTTTTATTTGCTGCATTGACATTTCAACCGTCCAACAAAGTCGCCAAGTGTCCGATGCACTCAAGTGAAAGTCTCATTTATTATTATGCCGAAACGCTCTCAGGGCATGGTCAGCTCAGTCGAGCTCAAGTCTGTCTGACCGTCGCCTGACCGTCTTACAGTCTCACAGGCGTCTCTGCGTCATTTTTAAGTTTATTTCGGCTTGAATTTAAAACAGTTGAGTTTTGCTATAAAAAAGTTTTGCCTTCCACTTTTCATTTATTTATTAGCTAAACTTAAATCCGATTAGACTTAATTTTATTGTCGTCTCACTGAGCTGATTTAAAGCATTGCTTTTTTGCTTTACTCTCAGCTTGAAGCATAAAACTCGTTGCTCCTCAACTGCCATGGCTGTAGTAACCGAACACGAAGAAGAAGAAGTAGAAGAAAATGAGCATATCGAATGTCCAATAAAACTTGTATTAAATGAAATATAATAAATCTCCGTAGACAATTTTCAAAGTCTAAAAAGAAGAAGCACAAAAAAGAAAGAAAAACAAACAGCCCGCGGTCATCATTAAGTGTGTTATTTATTTGACAGCGTGGGCAGCACAGGCCAAGGCCTAAGCAACAGTAGAGGAGTGAGCGAGCAGGCAAGAGCAATGGCAATGGAGACAAGCAGCTGACGAAGCGCGTCGTAAAATTGATTTAATAAAATAAATAAGCGAAAAGGCAAGAGGCACGTTTCAATTTGAAGCATCGTAAATTTTAATTTAGTTGTTCATTTGATTGCCGTGCAAGAGCAACAAAAACAAACACACACACAAATTTAATGTGCAATTCAGAAAAAAACTTTAAAAGTAACTCAACTCGCAATGAAATCAGCTGTGTAAGTGATGCGCCTCATTAGGCGAGTTCAAATTGAATATCAAAGACAAAACTAAATCAATGACTAAAGCGAAAAATCACAGCACAACTTGACAGCTCACACCCACACACACACAGACACACACATAGACACACACACAGACAGACACCGACTCACACTGAGTAGATAAATAATCGCGACTTACTTTAATGAGTTTTATCTTTGAGTTGTGTTGCTTCTGTTGATGTGCTGCTTCTTCTTGCATTTAGTTGTTGTTGTTGTTGTTGCTGTTTGACAGTTTCTTTACTTAACTTAACTTGACTCGAGTTGAGTTGAGTTGAGTTGACTCGACTCGCCTCGCCTTGACTTCGCTTCGCTTTTAAATTGACTGTCACTTGAAGCGCCGCGAGCGTTTTTTTTTTCTTTATTTTTGCGTGCTTCTTCTTCTTCATTTATACGCTCATTGGCCGCGCGTTGAATGAGAAGGTTATCTTTGTTACTTGTTTATTTTTTTTTTCTCCTCTTTCTTAATCAAATAGAAACAACATTTTCAAATTTATGAATATTTATGAACATGTCAAAGTTTATCGCAACAAAGAAGATTTCATTCAATAGAAGAAGAAAACGTCGAAATCGGCTAAGGGAGTTATAATGTTTTGTCTCATTTTTGGTTATGCGCTTCAGTTTCAGCTTCATTCAGCCATTAATTTGCCTTCAATGGCTGACGCCATCGATGTGTTGCGTTTTGTGAGTTTGTTTATTCAAATGCGCCTTGAGGTATGCAATGAAATGTTTGCAGAATATTAATTTTGAACTTGGCTTGTCGCACGCCCAACTGCCTGTCGCTCGACCAAAGTTTATCAACAACAAATGAAAGCTGACAAGACAATTTTTAGTTTGCAAACTTCTAGAACTTTGTCTAATACCGCGTCGTCGCCATTTTGTTTTCTTGCTGCTGTCGCTTTTTCCACAGAAACAGATTTTTTTTCCGGCTTTTACAATTTTTGCCAGTGTTGAGTAAAGCAGCTTTTGTGATTTTGATGCTTTGGTTTTTTTTTTAAATATTTTTTCTATTTTTTTTTTTTTTATTTTACATTTTGTGTATTTGACAGTCGACTTTGCAGCTGACGCGCCCGCAAAATTATGCAAAAGAATTAAACATGCAAATTCTCAGTATTGCTTGTTGTTGTCGTTGTTGTAGTTGTTGTTGTTATGTCACTCTGCGTCAACGACGCAAATTGAGTGCTTTTGTGGGCGAATTTATGCAATAATTTGGCAACATTTGTGTTTCGGTCCGTAATGAAGTGGAATGATGACATTGAATTAGCTTAAAGGCAAAAGGAAACCCCAAAAAGAAAGCGTACTGAAAAGCAAATTGAAAAGAAAATTGTGGCAAAGCTTAAGTGTACACAAAGCGGCAAAACCATATCGAAAATATTTAATGCGTTTCCGCGCATTTTCCTTTCAATTTTACGCCTAAATTGCATAGCACACTCACAGGCGTTCCCCAAAGACTTACACACTTCGCTACCGCCGCATCTTGTTGCTATTTGCTATTTGAGTAGTTGAGTATGACGGAGCAGCGGCGGCAAACGCTTTCTCACTTTGTCGCCACAATCTTGTAATCGTTCACTCAAACGTAATACGAGTGCGACCCATTTTCTTGGTAGCGCACAATTTATTTGTCTGCCTGTGTGTGTGTGTGTGTGTGTGTTGTGCCCGGAATCTTTTCTTTACAATTTTTATTGACTGTCAGGCACATTGTCAATAATTTTTCTATGCCATTGAAGTGCATCTATCTGAGACGACTCGAATCGAATCGACTCGACTCAAGTCTTGGCTTTCGTTCAACGTTATATGTATGTATTTCCCAAGCGCCTGATGTTGTGCTACACAATAAGTGTTGGAATTTGAGCAAAGTCAACAATTTCTTTTTATTGTTGTTTTGATTTTCTTCATTCTTCGCTTATTTTTTATTGTTGCTTCTTTTTTTTCGTTCGCATTTTGTGTGCCACCAAAGACATCACTCACTCGTCTAACTTCAAGTGTATACACTTACATGTGTGTGTGTGTGTGTGTGTGAACTTTGAAGAAAAAAATCTGCTTAAGATTTTCTTTCATATAATTTCTTTTCGTTTTCTGCCGACGTTTTGTTTGTTGTTGTTGTTCGAATTTGACTTTGTCCGCGGCAACTTCATCATCATCATCGAGCTTGAATTGCGTTGAGTTTATTCATGATTTGCTATTGTTGTTGTTGCCGTTGTTGTTGTTGCTAGTACTGTTATGTCGAGCACATAAAATTGCACATGAAAATAAATTGAAAAATTCCAAAATGGTCGCGCCCGCTCATCATTTCACTGCGTGCTTGCCTCGCCTCGACTTGTCATCATCATCATGATCATCATCGTCAGATTCATGTCATGTTTTATTTGCGCTTCTCACTTGATTTGCTCGCCGATTGTATAATGTCTTATTTGGCAGCGACTTCGCCTACGCCTTCGCTTGTGTCGCAAGCAACGAAAAAGTTGCTGTGTCAGCGCTGATTAGGCGGCATGTTGCGCCCAAAGGTGTGCCAAGGTTTTTTTTTCTTATTGGTTTTTGTTTGTTTGCTTTCTTGGTTATTTACACAATCGACTTCGGTTGCCGGAAATCCACAACTGCCGCTGTTAGGCAATAAAAAAAAGTGCTAACACGCGCCAAAGTATGCAATGCATGCAGGCACACACACACACATGCAAGTCGCTTAGAAGAAATAGCAAAAGAAATAAGCGAAAACCCCACTTTCAATCAATGCCAATTTGAACGCATTCGAAATGCGACGTTGCGTTGTTAAGTGCGCTCGGCCTGCACATTTCCGGCTGACTTACACACACACACACACACAAGCGCACGCACACGAATGCGCACGCATGCCAATGCCGTAATAAACTGTTTAGTCGCTTCGGCATGAGTAAGCGCGCCTCGCGGTAGGCAACGTTTTCTTATGAGTTTGTTTGCGGATTTTATTGCTTTCGATTTCCATTTTCTACATGGCCTGCCTGCCTCACGCTCACTCATGTGCCACGTAGGCGCCTTGTGCCGCTGTCGCCATGCGGCTTGTCTCATGGCATTGCCTGTGCTGCCTCTAACACGACGATGACGAGGACGACTCGTTTGCTCTAGTTTCGTTAGTTCTTCGCTTTGCGTGAAATTCAATTTCCTATTTTCGAGCGCTCGTACTCACATGGCAAACTACTTTAGTATCCTTGTCGCGCGTGTAAATATCCTTCAGAGACTTTCGAGCATACGTACGTTCGTTTTGTTGTGGCAAAAGTTTTACTCCTTTTGCATATTGAAATAAAAAATGTAGTTTAATCGTTTTTGTCGTTTTTATATATCGAAGCTCGTTCTCAGTGCCTCCTTAGTAATTCGTTCGTTCGTTCGTTCATTCGTTCTTTCTATCTAGCCACGCCATCGCTGTTGATGTCGCCATGCCTTGCCACACCTCCTGCGCTTGCCATGCTTGCTACACTTGTGCCTTTATTTCTGGTTTTTTGTTGCGGCAAATTTCATTGCAAATATTCTTGATTTTTATTGCGTTCGTTCACAAGTGAAATTGCTTCAAATCTATTTCTGTTCATGTGTGTGCTTGTGTGTGTTTGTGTTTTTATGTATTTGATTTTCTATTTTTATTTGCTTCTTTTTTTTTTTGTTTTCTTTGACGACATTTATTTCATAGATTTTGTTATCCTTGCACTCGTTCGTTTAAATCGTTTCGGTTTCCAGGCAATTGAAGTTTTTCCCTTTTTTTATGGCTGTCAAACCGCCTCAACGTTTATTACTTGTGTGCAAATTCATTTTAGTTCACATTAACATGCAATTTTATGCTTTAATTTTTCGTGCATGTCATTTCTATAGAATTTTTCATGTTTTCTTATGAAATAATAACTATTTTTGTTTAGTGTGCGCCTATGTTACACAGCGCAACAGCGCACATACGACAAGTCAGCGCTCGAAACGTTTGTGAGAACCTTCACTTGACCTTTTTACAAATGCAAATCAAAAGAAATCAAAACAAAAAGTTTAACAATAAAAGATGAAAAATTTATATATACCAAAAAAACAAAGACAAAGTGTTTGGAAGCAGCTGAGGGGGGGTGTGGGGTGAAGCGCTGCAATGCAATATAAAAAATAAATCATGCGCACCATTTAACAATAAAATGCGATTTCAATACGAATTTATATTTTTATACTCAACAACAACAACAACAACAAGAACAACAAAAGCAACAAAAACAACAAGAACAACAACAACAATAACTCAACGAACCCAAAGCCATTTGCACCGGAAATCAAGTCGCATTGAAAGTAAAAGCCCAAGCAAAAAAAAATAGCCCCCACACACACACACGCACACGCACACACACACAGATAATGCAGCAAATCGTAGCATAAAAATCGTTTGGTTTTATTTCTACTTCATATTCCTTTTTGAATTTTTTAATGTTTTAAAGCGTAAATTCTGTCGAATTTTCAGGAACATTTAACGAAAAAGTCATAAAACTCACAAAAAAGAATGAAAGAAAAAATAAAAACCAAAATAATTTTTTCCCTTTGTTTGTATATGTATATGTGTGTCTGTGTCTTCTTGTGTATTGCGTCGACTGTCGACTGTCGCCATTGAACAGCTGCAATGGATACTTTGGAACAGAAAATGGAGCGTAAAACAAAAGGCGAAATGGCTAAAAGTATGCAAGACGAGCAAGGGGGGACGCAAGCTGCTCGGGGTGGCTGCAAAACGGCAGAAGTGAATATAGAGAGCGAGATGAGACGAAGCGGTGAGGGGCGGGTATTGAAAGTAAAATAACCAGGACTAATGAATGTTGAAAATCAATTACAAGACGCAACAAAGAAAAGTCGAAAAGGCATGGAAAGGAAGGACATGGCAGGGCAAGGAAGCGCATGGCGCACGGCGAGCAAAGCAATTTCACAGAATTGCTTCGTTTGGTGCGTTTGTTGGCAGACAGGTGGGTCAGATGAGCGGTAAATGGGGGGCAAGGCGGGGTGGTGCGGCTTGAAGTTGCAGGCGAAATGAAAGTGAATAACATTGGTGGTATTAAAGCGATACAAGTTTGATTTCTATGGGAAAGTTTTGCACATAAAACGGACAAAAGGCAAACAAACAAGAACACATTTGTGGCCTTATGCAAAGGTGAACTGAACGTGCGTCGATGTCAATCAATTGGCCGATGAATAAAACAGCAGCAGCAGCAGCAGAGGCGGAAACAATGAGGATGTGCCGACGTAACGAAACGAAATGAAACACAAGCAGAAACAGCAACAGAAACAGTAACAAAAACGACGAATAATAAAGTCAATGAAACCATAGAATTTTACAACTTTCGATTTTCAATTTTTTTTTTTTTTTATTTTATATTATTTTTTTTTTTTGCCTTTACATTTTGTCTTGTGTGTATTTGCTGCCAGCTACCTGGAGTGTAAGTGAGAGAGAGTGCGAATCGGATAGGTAGAAAATAAAAAAGCCATTGCATACATTTGAGCGCAAACAGCAACAGCTGTTGCATGTCACCGTTGGAACGCCGAAGCGCAAAGTGTTTGCTCAAGAAAACTTTGATCGAAGCAAAAGACAAATATTTACATTTAATCGTTTGCATTGGTGTGGCTCGCCTGTTTGTATGTGTGTATTTCTTTGTAAAAGACAGTGCAGCATACTTTCAGGCAGCAGTAGATAAGAGACTGGCGGCAAGCAATGAAACGACCTGCAATTATGAGTAGTATGCAACTGTGCAACAGTGCAGCCATTATACTAACAGCAAAAACAACAACAACAGCAACAATAGCAACAACAATAGCAACAACAATCAGTCGACAATAAACACAAAAAAAAAAAATGCCAACGCAGTGTGGCTTCTTCAAGTGAGTTTAATATAATGGCACATTTTATGCTTGCACTCAACTTGCCAAGGCAAATTGGCGTGCGATCGATGTAAGCGCCTGTCAGCCCAGCTGTGCACGAAGCGAGCCAGCAAGGACATGCGACACAGGGCCACAACTTGGTCAAACACACACACACACATTTACAAATGTATGTATGCAACATTGAGGGCCGTGCTGTTGGTTAGAAGGGCGAAGTCGCACGACAAAGAAGTGCAAGGAAAGTAGTAAAGAAAAAGAGGCGGTTTTGGCAACACTGACAAGACATACGAACTACAAAGTCAGCATAATGGTGAGCTTTTGTCCTTAGTGTTGCCGTGGCTTCGACGACGTTGACGTCAATGTCGATGTCGATGTGAATGTCGGGCCGACATTACTAACGAGCGCTTTGAACAAGCTTGTACTGTTGTCTATGGCACACACACACACACACACACACATACACACCTTTACATACACTTAGACATACATACAAAATAACTAAGGCGATTTGCGCAAAGTCCTGCTTGCCGTGTCCTTCCTTACCTGCCAACGTTTGCCATAATACTTTAGTTTACTTCACTTTTGTTCTTGTTTAGTACTTGAGTCTTCTTTGCACAGACTGACTGCCTACTTGCCTCGCAGTCTGTCTGTCTGTCTGACCGTCTGATTGCCTTGTGCATTTCACTGTTTACAGGTGCAAATTTCAAGTGGATTGCTTTTCTATCGTTTGGAAAAGTAGTAATCGTCATAACGTATCAAAGATAACTTTCAAGTGGTTATGTATACCGAAGCTAAAGAGCTTTCTTCTTGTTCTTCTTGTTGTTGTTGTTGCTGTTGTTGTCTTTTTTTTTCATGCTTTATGCTTTATTTTTTGCTCGCCCATAAGATACTCATTTGATGTCGGCATACTACAATAGCTGCAATAGCCTTCAATGGCCGCAGGCGGCTGACCAGCAGCGGTGTCCAAGACAATATCGCTGGTAGGGTATTATTGGCGCCGTTATTGCCGCAAACACTTTGCAAAATTACAATAAAGCGGAGATAAGCGGATTTGTGCTGACTCGTGTTCAATGTGCCGCAAAGTTGTGGACTCTCAGACAGGCAGGCAGACTCATGCCACACACACACACACACACCATGTCGCATGCACACACGTACGTACGCCGATAATTGCGCATTTTGTCTTAAGCGCATAATTTTGCAACATTTTTCTGCAGAAGCAGAAGAACAACAACAACAACAACGATTTGCTTACTAAGCGGATTACACATGCCACGCCTAAACGATGGGCGGCAGGCCATATGTGCGTCAGACATGAAAACAAATCAAAAATTTCATTTGCAAACCCAAATTATTTTGTGACATGGGAAAAATCCTTTTAGGCAACCAAAAGTATGCAATAATATTTGGCATAAATATTTTAAACAAGTTAACGCACAAAATCAAAGATAAGTCAGCACACATACGATGAGAACTCACACAGTGCTAAAGTTGAAATGAAATTTGACGACTAAACGAGCGAAATTGTATGAAAAATTTGCAAAAATAATGAAGCATACCTTAAGGCGTACAAATATACGCACAACCAAAACGACAATACGCACACGCCCACACATAACAAAGCCAAACAAACGAGCAGCAAATGCTCACACAGACAGAAGGACAGACGGACGGACGGACAGTTGACCAGGCGAGCGTGTAAAGAAAAATTGGGAAAAAAAAGAAGCCAAAAGAGAAGTCCGAATGTGGCAAGAGAGAGAAAGAGTTATGTCTGCCAAATGGAGGCATGAAACATGACATTTTTCAGTGTAGCAACGCATACATTTACAGTTAGTTCAACTTCAACCGCATTCGCTTGTTCATGCCTTCATTCGTTCATTCAATCATTCATGCATTTGCTCAACACTGGCAGTGAGTTGGTCAGCCGGCAGTGGCGTGTGCGTCATGTTGTCCCAAAAGGATTACTACCTTTGCTTTGGCTTATGCCATGCCTGTCATACTTGCTCGCACCCTCTCCTCGCCTCTTCACTCACACAACGCCCGCCGCAGGACTCTCATACATAGACAGACAATGATTCGAATACCATTTCATAGTCTGTCTACGTCACTTCCTGGCCAGCAAACCAGCAAGCCAGCAAACCATGCGGCCAACCATGTCGCCCACACTGGCAAATATTCACAACTTAGTTCACCTCAGTCTCAGATTTGTTGGCTTACACACTGTTTTGCATGCAAACATGTCACAAGTTGCAGTCATGTTGCGATGCGCATACTTTTTCTACACCAGCTCACCTCCACTCGCCCACTCTGCCGCTCTCTCGCTTAGGTTTTGTTCATAAAACCGACCAAAGTGCGTTTGAATATTGCTTTCTTTTCAATTTGATTTGCTGCAATTGCTCAGTCTTGGCCTCGGCCTCGGCCAAGACTTTCAGGTGCTCAGCTCAGCGCCAGTCTGTGCTGTACAACTTGCTAGATTTCTCCAGTGCTTATGGTCTCAACAAAAGTTCGTCCAAGTGCTTTTCCACGTCTACGCTTCGCTTATTGATTTTAGTTGGCATTTCTTTAACATTATTTTTATCCTAGTGCTGCTTCACTGTTGTGCTTGTTCGGGGTCCCAGCGCTTGGTCAAAGTTATCATTGCTCGTTTATGGCAAACTGAAGTGCGCACTTGATTTATGCAGCATTTTTTTTTTTTTCTTATATTTCTTTTTTGGTATTTTTATTTTTTTTATTTATTTATATATATATATTTTTTTTATTGCATAGTTTTGTGTTTTTGGCAACAAAATTTGCAAAATATTTTTCTATGCAATTTTTGTGATTCTCTTGAGAAATTAAACGCCGGCAAGTATGCAATAAAATTTTGATTTGCAGACATTTTATTAGAATTTTGCTAAAGTTATTTGTTCTTGTGCTTGTGCTCGTGCATGTGTTGAGCTTTAATCAAATTAGCATACATGATTTATGTCTGTGCAAATAGTATGTATTTTAATTTTAATTTGAAGTTGTTTCTTTTTCTTTGCAGGTAAGTGACATGAAATTGTGAAGCAATTCTCCCAACAACCAAACAGGTTTGAATTAAGTATTTGCTTGATTGTTGACAAATAATTTAAATTCTTCCAAATGAGAGCGACTATAAATTGTTTACGCTGTGTGCTAAGGAAGTCTTAATAAACTCATGTGTCAGAGAGAAGGTTAAAAGTAATAAATATCAAAGGCAAAAATAAAAGCGTTCCAAATACTTTTGACGCGTCATAATTTAACGACCGAATCAGCAACAACAACAACAACAACGCAGCAGCAAAAGGCCAAAGTTTAACTAACAAATATAAATGTCCAAATTATGTAACGTCATAACTCCCTTTTTTGTGCTCCATTTTTTTTGTTGTGATTTTCTTTTTATTTTTCTTGAATTTTTCATGTCTTTTTGTTTGCTTAGTAACAAAATGATTAACTTGATTTATGCGTGCGCCACGTAGCAACTTGCGACGCGTCGACAGGTGCTGCCACACACACACACAAACACACACACACATTCGTTGCTTCACTCGCAGGCGTTAATTTCTTAACACACTCGAACGCAAAAATACTTCTTCTACTTGGCTTACTTTCTTTTGCGCAACGCCAGCAAAAATCACTTTAACTACAGCCAACTTAACGAACACGCACACAAACACACACACACGCACACAAATAACGCTAGGTCGCTGCCAAAAGTAAAGTAAAGTAAAGCAAAGCGAAGCCATGAAAACTAAACTGAGCTCAACGTGAAATTCTTTTTTGCTTTTCTTTGCCGCTTTGGTTATTTTTTTTTGTGCTTGCTAACGCGACAGAGTTGCCAACAAGCGGCAAGCACGAAAAAATAGCAACACACAACAACAACAACAACAACAATGACGACCGCTGTGGCGAAGGTGCCCTCATTTGTTTTAATGTGTCAATTTGTTGCACCACGTTGCGCATACGCCCCGTTGGCACACGGCTAACAATGTGTGTAGCCAACTCTATGTGTCTGTGTGTGTGTCTGTGTGTGGGAATGACCGCACACATCATTTGCTGACTCGTCTATTCAGACTGACTCACTCACTCACTGAGGCAGACACTTGGCAACCTTCATTTGAACATGCACAACGACTTCGCTTAGCTGCCAATACACCTGTAATCTGTCATCTGTCATCTGTCGCTTAATAAACGTTTAATGTCGGTGCGGTCGATCTGTTTGGTCGGTCGATTGGTCGGTCGGTCGGTCGGTTTTTGTGGGCGTTGCACAATGGCTCGTTTGCTTTGTTGTTCGACCATTTGATTGCTGGCTTCGAACATGGTTTGTTTCATTTCGTGGCCTCGCTTGGGTTTGTCTTTATTAGCAGCAAGCTGAGCTAAACTGTGCTGTGCACAGAAGACGCATAAATCTGCCAGCCATGCTTAACACAACTCAATTGAAGACGTGGAAGAAGACTTGACTGCGCCTCGCACACTTGCTTAAACATTCGTTCTACTAAGCTTTGCTTTCTGCTTTACTTTCGTGCCAGCGTTGTTTTTGGTATGCTTGTTATTGTTGTTATTGCTGTTGACGCCATATTGTTTTGCAAAGTTTTGCCATATTTCGCTATAATACATATACATGTATAATGTCTGAGTTGGTCGGTTGGCTTGGCTTGGCTTGCCTGGGCCAGACTAATACGCCGTTTGCGCAAATAGTTATTACTTTGAATGGTTGTTAATGTTTTCTTGTGCCTTTTAAGCTTTGCCACTTTGCATGTCTCTGTGTGTGTGTGTGTGTGTGCGAAAGAGAGTGCGAGTTATTTGTTAAATGGCATTTGGTGTGGCTTTCAAAACTTGTTACTGCTGCTTGACATATTTTTTCTCCCGCTTCTTTTGTTGTTGTTTTGTTAACGCTTTTGTTGTTGTACTTAAAGCGCGTCGATTAAATGTAAAGAAAGCATAAATTGTTTGCGCGCATAAACAATAAATGTGCCACAAAAGCATAAACAACAATTTCGCTTTTAACGCTTTAAATTATAGCATACTTTCAGGCTTGCCATTAGACCAACTAGCCTGCCATTTTAATGCACGAAAATATTAAAAATCAAATGTGTGCTATGAGTCGTGAGTCTGTGCGAGTTTTGTGTAAACACGCAAGCATTGTTAAACTACTTAAAGTGCACGCCATAAACATACACACGCACACATACACACATGCATAAAAGTATGCTTCAAAAAGCCGTTAACTTTAATTACATTTCTGACTTTTAATAAAGCTTATATTTTTTTATGATCTTCAGTTGATTATGGCATTAATATTACTAAGCTGAGCTCAACTTACACACACACACATACACACAGACACAGAGGAAGGCTTTGTCAATAGTGCGGTTTATTTTGAACTTAACAGTTAATTGCTTGCAACATTCTGTGGCACAATGTGACACATGCATAAATTGTGCAAAACTATAAAGTTTTCCCCATTGGATTTCTCGTTTGCGAGCGCACGTAAAATATGCCAAGTGGCATAAACAATGCTTCAACATGACATACTCGTATCTAAATGGATGCGGTGAGATACATTTTCACAGCTTAACACCTCCGAATTTGTATAACTTTATATGCATGTGTGTGTGTGTGCGTCAGGTGAGCATAGACGACGCGTCGCCTTTGCTAATAAGCCGCCGTGTTCATATTTAGTGGCACACACACACATACACACACACACACATGTGCTTATAAATACAAAAAGTTTGGCCAACCTTTTCTTTATTTGTTGGCTTTTTTTTTTTGTTTTTTCATATATAATTTTGTTTTTGTTTTGACTCATTTTCATTTCTGTTTGTTTGTTTGTTTTGTGTGCTTGTTGTTGTTGTTTTTATTTTATTGTTGTTACATTTTTAGCGTTTTATTTGGCAAAGCTTTTGCTTGTTTTTGCTCATGTATGCTGGAAAGGAACATATTTTTAACTCATATTGCGTGAATTTGCTCATGACTGTGCGACACACACAGGCGACTCAGTTAGATGTGGAGTGTGAGTGTGTGTGTGTGTGTGAAGTTGTTGTTTTTTGGCAGAGCATCGTAAAATTTGTACTTTTTATGTGCAATGCACACATGTGTGTGTCCGTATGTCTGTGTCTGTGTGTCTCTGTGTGTGTGTGTGTGTGTTTATAGAGGTTCCTTTTTTGCGGTTAGCCTGAGTTAACACTGCCACTGCCTGTGTGTGTGTGTGTGTGTTGCTTTTGGCTTTATTTGCGCACTTTGTGGCAACAGAAGCTCTTCACCTCTTCACCTCCTCACCTCCGCACATTCGACTCATTCTTCTCATTTGTCGCTTCCCAACTTGTCTCAACGCTTGTTGTCGTTATTGTTGCTGTTGTTGTTGTTGTACTGCGAGCTAACATTTTCATTTTCATCAAACATGTCTCAGTCGGCTTTGTTCGCTTCGCTCTTTGCTTTTTTAAAGGTTTTGTTTATGTTCGTTTGGGTTTCCTTTTCTCTTCTTTCCTTTTTTTCTGCCTCTTCAATTTACACATGCTCACTTCGCTACGTTCATAGGTGTTTCGTGCGACATGTGTGCTTACATGCCACGCCCAGTGGACGCCGCCACCACCCCCGCTGCTGCGGCGCGCTGTACACATTTAATGGCGTTGATATGGTTTTATGACCTTTGCGGCCCATGTTCCTTTCGGCGACCGAAAATTGCATTGTTTTTTATTTTTATTTTTATTTTTAGTTTGTTTTTATTTCGCTTTTATTTGCGCCTTTGCTTTTGTTTAATTCTTCTCTGTGTGTGTGTGTGTGTGTGTGGCATGAGTTTGAAGTCCTTGTGGAGTCATAAGTTCTAAGTTGATTTTCTTGTTGTGCTCGGTTTATTTGTGTTTATATTGCCTTGGCTCATGTGTCTGTGTGTGTGTGTGTGTTGTAATGATTTAATATACTTTTCTTTGCTTTGTGCCTTTTTGATTATTTTTTGCTCACTCTGTCTCTGTGTGTGTCTGTGTGTGTGTGTGTCTGAGCTTTGATTAAGTGCGCGATTTGAGGTGCTTAGAGAGTCAAGTCAACGTCGCTGTCAATGTGAATGAACTATTGTCTTGATGTGTTACGCCCAACACATTTGCTCCCCCCCGCCCTCCTCATGCGCAACACCAGCACCAACACATGAAGCATTATCACTCAGCCAGCCAGCAACACTTCAAGTGCAGCTCATGTTGGAACGCTTCGGAACGCTTGACATTTGTCACCGCAGATACTTTTATTGTGCATTGTCTCTGCGCGTCTGACGTTGTGTAAATGCTGCGACATTGTTGCCGCTAAAATGCAATCAACACTCAAAGCGCAATGCACAAAAACAAGCAACAACATGGCATTGTAAAAGATACAACAACAGCAACAGCAACAACAACAATGAGACACAGCAATAATATTAAATAGAATGCCAACTGTCGTCGCTCCTCGTCTGTCCGTCTGTCTGTCTGTCTGTTGATGAATAAAAAATACGTACGTATTGAACAACACATTGTGAAATGTCGTCGACAGTCGTCGGTCGTCGTCAATCGTCGGTCTCCTCGTCATTCACGTTCTTTTTCTTCGTTGCTCAAAAACATTTCGTTATAATAAAAATTCAATTGGATTTTGTTGTCGTGTATGCGTGCACAAGCACACTCATTGATAACACACACACACACACAGACACATATACAGACAGACAGTGATACTGCCTGCCTGCCTGCTTGACTGACAAATAAATGTTTTTATTTTCTTTTTTTTTATATCTCCTTTTTTGACGAATTGTTGCATAGAATAATGCCAAGTGAATGTTCTACGCCAAAAATGCTCAAACAAATATTGACAACAACAACAACAGTGGCAGCAACAACAGCTAGAAAAACACTCAGTTACATTTGGCAAACGACAACTCAACTCAACTCAACTCAACGAACAAAACACAAACACAATAAAATAGAAAATTTGTTTGCATTTTTATAACCATCAGGAAATTGACGCCCGGCGACACCAACAACAACACCAACAACAACAGCAACGATCCTTGCCATGCTTGGTGGCAAGCAAACTCATGCCTGCCTTCGTTCATTCATCGTCGTTGCCATCGAACCACAAAACCGCATTCGCAGCAATTGAAGTGAGTTCGCTTTCAGGCTAAACGTTCCACTTTGAGTTTGAGGTTTGAATTGGATTTGAGTATACGCCACACACCCATTGCTTGTTGTTGTTTGTGTTGTTGTTGTTGTTGTTGCTGTGTTATGTTTGGTTTTCATTTTATGACATTTGCATGTGGCATGTAAAAAGAAGCTAAAACAAAAAGGTGATTTCATATGTTTGTATAGCTCACTTTGTGTGCGTGTGTATGTATGTGTTTGTGACGTGGTTACATATACAAAAGCAAAAGCAAAGGCAAAAGCAAAGCCGCCGTTTACAGAGACAAACAACGTTGGGAGTTGAAAAAACCAACGTTGCCGGCAAAAAAAATATCAACAAGCTTGCAGTTATAATAATTTAAATTAAATACATATAAAAACAACAACAACAAGAACAACAGTGACAGCGGCGTGAATAACTTAAATAATAACAACAGCAACAACAACAACAATAAGCGTTGCAAGCGGTAGCAACATTTGCATTGCAAATATTTACGCTTTTCATGGATTTGTTAATTAATGTTGCTTTTACCTGCGCATAAATAATGCACTTAGCACAACAACAACAACAACAACTGCAACAACAACAACAACAATAGCAATAACAATAACAACAATAGCAATAACAACAAGAATTGTAACAACAAATATGTAATAAAGTATTTTATTGCAACTTTTCTGTCGTTTTTCCTTATTGTTGTTGTTGCTGTTTTTATTATTGTTGTTGTTGTTGTTGGCATTTGAATATTATTGTTACTTATTGCCCGACACATCGTAACACGGCTAATGCATTTTTTCATCTCCCAACGCTTCTTTGCTGCTTTTATTCCATGCAAGCGAACGTTTTTTTTCGTTGCGCTTATAAGTATGCAACACCATTTTTTTTTTGCCTTTATTAGTTATGCGGTTTTTCTCCGCTGCTGTTATGCATATGCGAACTATTTGCCGTAAATATGTGAAATATTCAAAGTGACAACTTGGAAAACCGCATTTTTGTGCGTCATGCCGGGAACGAACCAACGAACGAGCGAATGAGCGAACGGAGCGAACGAACGAACGAACCGTGAACCACGCACGTTGAGTCAAGTCAAAGGCATGTCATCATTTTGTCATTTGGGCGGCTGTGAGTGGAAGAAGAAGTGGTGATGGAGGAGAAGGGTGAGGGGTAGGAGTATGAAGAAGAGTTGTGAGAAGGTGAAAGGGCAAATAGTTGATGTGCTGCGCTGCCGCACAGAATTGAGCTTCACACAGCGATGGCTTGGAAAGCAGACAGAAAGGGAGAGAGAGTGTGATTGAAAAAGAGTGAGTGGGTGAGTGAGAGTGGGTGAGAGGGTGAGTGAAAGAGGTAAGCTGCACACGCAATGCTGCGATAAGTGCGACAGACTGTCAGCTAAATGTCAGATATGCCATACGCTCATATTTTATGCCATTAAATTATGGATTTTGCGCCAATTTATATACAAATACATTTCTTTTTGTTTTTCTCCTTGTTGTTGTTGTTGTTGGTTATAGTGTTGTTGTTGTTGCATGCACACTATGTAAATCGCATGTTTTGACAGTAAATGTTTTACGTGTAAAATTGTGAAAAGAATTTTGCAAATTTTTCACTTTGTAAAAAAAAGAAAGTATAAAAAAAAAAAGAAATTCGCTGTCAACCGAAGCTTTGACAAGTGAAAATTGTTGGCACTTTTATATGCCTTTATGTGTGTGTGCCTGTGTGTGTGTGTGTGTGTGAGCGTGGCACAGTTGAAGTAAAGTCTTGCATGCCAAACAGCCACTTAGGCAAGCAACTCATTTGATATGCAATCGCAGCGTTTCAATATGCGCCAAAAAGGATATGCAAACGTTGCCTGGCACCGCAAGGCGAAGCTAAAACAAAATAGTTCCTATTTCAATTGCCACAAAATTGAACTGTTATTGCCATAAAATAATGATTTATCGCGCATTCGCACACACAGCAATACATACTTATACAGAAAGCGGTTGACAGTGAGACAAAGGGAGAGACAATGTCAGAGAGAGGGAGGGCCGAGAAATATTGACAACTCTATTAAATTATGGCATTGAGAAATTAAGTTGCGTGTCTGGCATTATTTTATTATCATAATTTCAGTTCTTTATTTGTCAAATGCATAATTCGTTGTAGCAATAAGCTAAGCCCCCGAAAGTATGCCAAGCAAACTTGAAAACGCCAAACGGCACAAAATTCCAAACATAAAATTTTTGTCATAAACCCAAAACAACTTCAAACACAAATTTGTTGCCAAAAAAAAAAAAAAAGGACGAAAAAAGGAAGAGAAAAAGAAGGCAATTTCAACGAAAATTATGACAATAATTGTCATTAAATCAAAAATTCCTGTAATTGTCTCATAAATTCACTATGCAAATTCGTTGCTTGTTTTGTATGTATTGTATGTGTATTAGTGCGTATGTGTGTGTGTGTGTGTGTGTGTGTGTTTGCTGTGTGCATAAGAATGAATTTCATTTGCTTCGTGCTTTGCTTACTTTTTTACGATTTCAATAAAAACGTATAAAGTGAAAGAAGTAAAGACGAGGCTATGAAACCTATAAAAAATGTAGCATGTTTTTAGGCGCACTGTTTTGCTGTCGAACTTTTTGAAACTGTTCGCTTTGCCCTCTTGTTGTTGTTTTGTTGGTTCGCTAACTTCATTCGTTTATTTTTTTCTTTTATGGCAAACTATAAAAGTCGAATTTATTGAGCGAACGATTCAAAAGTCTAAGCCCCCCCAACCCATGCGGTGTGACGTGGGCGTTTCGGACCACAATGGGCAGCAGGTGAACAGCAACTTGATTAGTCATTTGGGTTTTATGCCACCAAATGAACAAGAAAACAAAAACTTATATGTGTGTGTGTGTGTGACGATGTTGGTTGAAAGAAAAGCACATGGCCAATGGGCTGAGGGGCAGCGGGTAGTTAGCCAAGCGTGAGAGTCACGTAAGCAAACATTTTAAAATACGTACTTCACGTTCGAATGTGCGGAAATACGCCCCAAAAATTAACACAAACGATTTGTGGCCGACGGCAAAAGGCAACAAAGTCACTTCGGTCCTGAGTTCTGAGTCCTTTTGTGTGTGTGTGTTTTGTTGGCAAATAATTTAAAGTCAGTCAAGTTGAAGTTGAAGTTGAGCACAACTGACAATGCTCGGAAATTCAAGGTCGATGTGTGTGTGTGTGTGTGCCTAAGCAAATATTAAAGTGGCATTTCATGCGTGCGAAAATTTCGCATATGCGCATAAAAATATGCTATACTTTTATTTTTTTTTTATTATTATGCTCATGTTGTTGTTAAGCCGCCAACGAAAAATCCCCTGTGCCACAGCAACAACAACAGCAGCTGGCCGCCAATACACATACGCACTCACGCACGCACGCACGCACGCACGCATGCACGACTTCATTAATAATTCAACAAAAGACCCAAACGAGCAACGATGCCAACGACACCGAACCTTTGCTGGCTTCTGCTTCTTGTTGCTCTTCTTCTGCTTCTGCCACTCGCCTTTTTGGCCATTTGGGCATGGCTCGGCCCCGACTGACGTCTGCAATAGCCCGGAAAATGAACGAAGGGTTTTTTCGGTATGCTTTCTTGCCTGCTTGGCGCGTAACACACAAACACATGTATGGGGGGGGGCGAGCCGTACAAAAAAAAGATAGCAAAAGAAAATATTGCAGACATAAAAGGATTTCCTTTTGCAATCTGACTAAATTAAAGTCGAAAAAAGATTTCAACACAAAATCCTGCAAGTGATTTATTAGCAAAAATTTTAGTTTACTTTATTAATTCTTTAAACGGTCGTCTCCACAACCCCAACCAACCCAACCAACCCAACCGCTCCTACAGCTATTAGTTTTTTATGTGTGCTTGTGTGTGTGTTGGTGATACTCATAGGACAAACGTAAGCAGTTCCTTTGACGGCTTATAAAATATTATGCATTGCTTTTAACATGATTGAACTGAAATTAACAAACGTCTGCTAAATTGTTTGGCCCCCGAAGGCAATAACAACATGAGTGAGTCGCTGAACTGAAGTTGTTTACGCCGATCAGAGAAGTGTGTTGGGCTGACATGATATGAGATGAGATGGCGTGGGTTGGAATGAGTGAAGTCAACTTGAATCGAATTGAAATCGAGTCGAGTCGAGTCGAGTTGAATCATTTTCATGCGTTGACAAATAAGCTTTCACACAGAGGATTTGTCATGTAAATAAACTCGCCGTTTAGCATATGTATTGGCCTGTGTGTATGTGTGTGTGTGTGTGTGCGATGTGCTTATGTAATCATGTTGTCGACTGCTGCTGCTGTTGATGTTGATGTTGCTGACTGTTGTCGTTGCTGATTTAATTTAGAAAATGAAAATTTACAGCCGTGCGCGCATATATAATATCAACAGCAATAACAACAACAACAGCAGCAACAACAACAAGCATAATTTTTTGCCGCATTTTTACGA
This sequence comes from Phortica magna, assembly GCA_037044515.1. Classification (NCBI taxonomy): domain Eukaryota; kingdom Metazoa; phylum Arthropoda; class Insecta; order Diptera; family Drosophilidae; genus Phortica; species Phortica magna. The sequence continues at coordinate 185,788 of JBAMBP010003003.1, read as the reverse complement.
CGCAAAAATACATTTTTCTTCTTATAAGCGCGAAAGTATTTTCACATATTTTGCCTTTCATACATTTTTTTTCGGCGTTACGATTTTATTGTCAACCAAATACACTCACACACACACACACACACACAAACACATGCATGCATGCCGTTTGAGTATCAGCACACATGTCTGTACATGTGCGTTTGACAGCGAAAACCTTTTAAATCCTTGTTAAGTTGACTAAATGCAAAGTTTTTATTTCGTGCGGGAATCATTTATTTTTTTTGCATTTATTTATTATTATTTGCTTTTGTCACATAAGCCAAGGCGCGACACCATGCAACATGAGTGCCGCTTTATGTCATATACAAAAATATAGCAAACACAAAAAAAGAAATGTGAGCGCGAAAAAAGTGAAAGAAAAGAAAAGAAACGAAAGAAGAATTCTTTATAAATAAAGTGAAATTATGCTGATTGCGAAATATGCACCCCCATAAACAGAGGCGCATTACTTGCCACTCAGACTCAGCTTAAAGCACCTCAGCTCACGCCCCACACACCGCACAGCACAGCTCAGCGCAATCGATGCATGGCAATGGCAGCAAGAAGACCATGAAGCTCGGCACGTTGGTACGAATGTTGAAGGCGCAGTAGATGTAGAAGAAGAAGCAGTAGAAGTCAGCAATGAATGCTGCACAGTTGACACAAATGAAAATGAAAATGAAAATCTCTTTTAGCGAACTTAAGTGAAAAATATATGTGTGAAAATTCGCAGGCATATAAAAAACATATACTTGAATGTTGATGATGATATTTTCAAAGCATAAGCATGCTGCTGCTTCTTCTGCTTCTTCTTCTCGTAGATTTTGATTGCCATAAGCGCTGAAATATTAATGATGTTGCTTAAGCTAAGCTCAAGGCTTTGTGCGAGGCTTTCAAAAGATTTTTTTAATAGAAAATAAAAGAAAACGCAATAAAAAATAAGAAAATTAATTAAAATTGATTTGTCTATGATTTGCATATGAAATCTTTCACAAACGCTTACCGAATAAACAAATGAATGAATGAATGACTGAGTGAGTGATTGAGCCAGAGAGACAATGAGAAATGCCTAAACTAATACAAAATTATGCAAAGCAGCTTAGCAATAAGCACAAGTCCTACTCAGCCCGGCAGCGCGAAGTGTCAGGCAAAAGGGGACTTAAGGACTCAAAATGAAAGGATAATTGAAAAGCAATAAAAATGCATATGCGCGCGGCTTAGACGCATAAAAATTTCATACTAAAGAACCTTCATGCATTCCCAAAGGCAAACACACACACACACACACACACACGCACACGCACAAATAAGTGACAAGAAACGAAGGCATAAAAAATATAACTGTTAAATAAAGTTGAGCCAAAACTTGAAAGCGGCTTTCAACTTTTCATACAACTGTTGCAGCATAAAAAATTTATCACAAAATGTAACAACAACAACAACAACAACAACAATGAGAAGAAGAAGCAGCAGTAGCAGAAACAATACCAAAACGCGACACTTGAAAATTAAATGCAAATTCTCATATTAAAATGCAAAAAGAGCGAACGAACGAGTTTCAAAGGCCAACGAAGCTGAAGTAGAAGGGGAAGCCGAAGTGGAAGGGGAAGGCGAAGTGGAAGCGCAGCTGAAAATGTGTCCAAATGCAAAGCAGTATTATGAAATATTAAGCGAAAAACAGACAATTGTGCGAGGCTTAAATAAGAACGAAAAGTACAAAAGGCTACGCAATGCATGCAAATAGCAAAACGGAATATTGCATGTGTGCGAGCGAGAGCGCATGTGAGAGACATAGTGGCAAAGCCATGAGCATAGAGAGAAAGCGAGATAGAGCGAGAATGAAGTGGAAGCCCATCAGCTTAAGACTTGACAGCTGAGGCGACGCACAAAGTAAACCTGTCGTGAATGGTAGAAGGGGAAAAGGAAGAGAAAGAAGAAGAAGAAGGGGAAGCTGTTGGCGAAGAAGCAGTGGAAGGAGAAGATAGTGAACTGTAGCAGGGAAGAGTCAAGAAAAGAAACAAAGATGATAGAAAAATAAATTAATTTAATTGTGTGTGTATAAGTGTGTGTGTGTGTGTGTGTGTGTGTGCGTAAGCAGAAAATAGCATTTAAATTAACTCATTAGCAGCGTAGGAATTTTCTTGTTGATAAAATTCAAATTCAAATCAAGCAAAGAAAACATGTGAAAAACAAAAAGCAAAAGACAATTTTTGAAATTAAACAAAAATACAGCAAAATACCGCACCTCGCCGGCAGCCCCTTACACTACCCACAAGCCATTGACGAACCCTTGCCTTTGACTGCTTGCATAATGGTGTGCTATCAACACCAAAGCAATCGCAACCCTTATCAAAAGCAAAATGCGAGAAACGAATACTTTTTGCGAAGCGCCAAAAAATAAGTCGCAATAAATCAAGTTGTAAGCAAACTGACTTGAATGAATGAATGACTGAATGAGTGAGTGAGTGAGTGAATGAGTGAGAAGACTATCAGCCAACATAATTAATTGTGCATTGCGTGAAATTTTCATTTATGCGTACAATTTGCACAGCATTTGCGTACAGAACAGTAACAGAGTAACGGCAGTGGCACTGGCAGAGAGAGTGTGAGAGAGTGAACGAGAGCAACGGACAGAGAGACAAACGATCAGACGCACAATAAAAACGCAAGCAACGCGAAAAATGTTCACACTTACAGAATTGCTAAAGAATGGAAAGGAACAACAACAACAAATGACAACAACAACAAGCAGGCTTGGCATGACAGTTGATGAAGTGTGAGGGAAACGTAGAATTTATGCGGAAAATTAATTTCACAACAGAGCAGAAAATGTGAAACACAATTAAGTTAATTTTTGAAATGAAACGATACGAAATACAACAACAACAACAACAACACCAACAACAACAACAGTAAGTGAAGCAAATGTAAAGCATATAATAAACTGACATCGAACGAACGAATGAATGCAGCGGTGCTGGCACAAAATAGACGAAGGGAGCGCCGGCGGTGTGGGGTTTGGCTGTGTCTGTTTCGGTGTTTGTGTTGAGGATGGCGTTTGGTGAAATTCAATTCAATTTTTTGAATGAGACGACAGTAAAGGCACTTAAATTGCATGTAACTGCGACTGGTAATACAAACGCAATTAAAACACCCAAAACACACACACACACACACACACACACACACACAGACAAACATGCTTTAATGGCGGTATAAACAATGGTAATGCAAAGCCAAGCAAGCAAGGCAGGAAGCAAGCAAGCAAGGAGATAAACTCAAAATAGGCAGACAGCCGACAAAGGACATGAACAACAACAACAACGACACACACACACATACAGACACCGACACACACCTTGTGTTACCATAAAGCATACTTAATGGCGCTCATCGTATTTCATTGACAGCGAACGCACTTGAAAATGTTTAAGCATGTTATGTGTCGCGGAGGGGGACGGGGATTTGGGGGGAAATTTGCCATGCCAGCGCGCAAAAACAGCGAAATATTGTTAAGCTGTGTCAGTTTTCAGTGAATGGCAAAGGTAGCGACAGCAGCAGAAGAAGAAGAGGCGTGGAAAAAAAAATAAATATAAAATTTAATGCTGCAAAAAATGCGAAAAAATAAGGCAAATGCCAGAAAAACAGTTGGAAAGCATGAAAATCTGTTTGGAAAACAAGTTTGGCGCATGAAATTCGAGAAGGTTTTTTTTTCGGCCATTTTGTTTTTATTATTTCAACTTTTTTTTGTTTTTGTTGTTTAATTGCATTTAAAAATGTATACACACGCCATGTATAAAACAAGTGCAAAGGCAGAGAGGCAGAGTGAAGGAAGGAGTAACGACAACCGGAAACGGAAGTGCGCACAGTTTGAGCATATTAAAGTCTGACAGATGATTTGATGAGCGATAAAACTTTCGACTAAAGCACATGCCAGTTAGTCAGTAAGGCAGCTGGACGGACAGACGGACACACTGACTGACTGACTGACTTGCTGGCAGAGCTGAGCTGAGCTGAGCTGAGTTTGGAAACAGATGCTTTTCGCTGCAGAAGAAGAAGAAGAAGAACTGTTAAAAGTTGCCAACTGTGCGCATTTATCGCCTTCGACTTCTTTTTTATGCGCGTTAACTTTCATTGCTTTGCCAGTTGGTTACCCCTCACCCCCCCCCTGTCGCTTACAGCATTCACAACACGTTGAACTGTGCTTGCACACCGTCGCCCGCAAATACACAAGTGTGCAATAAATTTTTCAATGTCATTCGTCTGCTCGACAATCTATACAACAACAACAGCATGAAGCACGAAGCATTGCAATAACAAAACACCCTTTAATATCACACACACACACACACACAGAGCGAGAGAGCGACATGTGCACATGGAGTGCAAAGTTCATTGCTGACTTTAGTGATAAATGTGCTTTGGTTTTTGTATCTTTAGTTCATTGAAGTCCAGTTAGCAGTCATGCGCTTCACTTCATTCACACTCCTCACACTTGCCCCTCACCCAGCCAGCCAGCCAGCCAGCCAGCAGCGGCAGAAGTTGGTGTTAAAATCGCACTTAGCAAATATCATGGCGCAATGCAACGTTGAATGTTCCTTTTATCTTCGTTTTGCATGCATTTCAAAGTCACTTCATGCCACTTGACTGGCTTGGCCGTCTGTCCGTCTGTCCAATCGTCCATCTGTCTGTCCGTCTGCGTTGTAGTTTCATGCTTTGCTTCTTTGCTTCTTACGCTTCTGCAAATAGTAACAATTTTTTGTTGCTGCTTCTTCTTTCTAATCGCGCCTTCGAGACTTCATTAGTGCTGCCGGCGACGTCGGCGTCGACGTTGGCTGCGGCAGATAATGCAACCGAGCAGCTAAAAGACATGACCAAAAACGTTTTGTTACTTTGCCAAGTTTGTTTGTTTTTGTTGTTGTTGTTGTTGTTTCATTCCTTGACTCACACTCCATTAGTTTCAAGTGTTGCTGCTGTTTATGCCACTGTTGTTGTTGTAGTTGTTGTTGTTGTTGTTGCTCACTTCTTGTGCTCTGCCTTTGCAACCTGTAGTGAAGTGTCGCTTAAACTTCTTTGCTGCGCTTAATGAAGTATTTGTATTTGAGAATTGAAACGAGACAAAACTCGTATAAAAAGCACTTCAAGTTGAAGCTGAAGTGATGAACAAGTTGAAATGAACAGCGCAACGCAAAGTAACTACAAATAAAAAAAAAAGGAGAGCCACAAAAAAACAATTCATTTAAGTTTGAAGCAACAGCAAATGAAGATGAAGAAACATTTTGGCAACAAATGTGTTTAAGTAACAAAAAAAGAAGCAGCAAAGTGTACAAGAATTCAACATTAAACATGCTTAAACCAAATACTAATATTTTTATTTGTTATTGTTGTGTCTTTGTCATTGCACGCACAACGCGTCGCATGAGCGTTTTACTTACGTTTTATTTTTTGCTATAAAAACGAAAAAGAAAAAAAAAAAGCATAAAATATTCATAAATTCCGACATGCTTACGTTTTTACGTCATAAAAGAAATATACACGCATAAAAATTCATGCGAAAAAATAAGTAAGCGAAACGAAACGAAACGTAACATTTGCGAGTGAAGAAAAGTCATGTTGGCGCAAAGGCCACACTCATGTTTCGTTCTCTCACTGAGGTGAGGAACGATGAAAAAAGGCAACAACAACAAAAAATGCTGAGTAGCAAAGACGTATGTATAAGAAGAAGCAGTGCTGTGCGAAATAAAGAGAGCACATATTAAGCAGAAGAGGAAGCATTGAGTAAGAGCAGAGCAACAACAACAGCAACAACAATAACAAAGCAGACAAGAAGAAATTCACTTTATTTGGTCAGAGAAGATGGGCAGAAGAAGCAGCAGCAGCAGCAGCAGGAGAAGGCGATGAGGAAGCGACAACGACATGACATGAAATTTGTGCACGAACATGAATGTCACTAAAAGCAGGAAATAATATTTTCATTTCATTTGCACCTTATTGACAATTGACATGAAATTGTTGCGCTTTTTATGGGTTTTCTTTTTTGCCTTCCACTTCCACTTCCACTCAACTGACTGAGTGACTGAGTTTTTATTAATGTTGTGCTTGTTGTTGTTGTTGTTGCTTGCCTTGATTTTATGCTTTTTCCTTTGTTATTGTAAATAAACCAATAAAAATGGCAGAAATCTGCACGAAAAAAGAAGGAGCGGCCATGCAATGAAAGTCGCTGGTGTTGGTGTTGAGAGGTGAGCGAAAGAAAGAGCGCGCAAGTGTCAGAGTTAATTTAAAGTGAGTGAGAGGGAATGATATGTTTTGCAAATGCCTTCAGACAAAAAATGAAATCATATGTTTAAAGCATAAAAAAAAGGAGAGGAGAGAAAAAAACGAAGCCAAACGGAATGTCTCGGCACATGTTTATTTATGTTGTTGTTGTTGTGTGTCGCATGTCAGTTGCATTTGTCGTGCGTGTATGTCCTCATAAATTACGAGCGGCAACATTTGACATTTGTGACTCATTGCAAAATAAAAGAAAATTATATGAATTTTTTTCGCTTATTTTTATAATAATACAAACACACACACACACGGCAGCACAACAAAGCTGCAACTTTTTCGCTTAGCTTGGCGTAAAAAAAATTGGTAAAAGAGAAGTGAAGTCGAAAAAAAATAATATTGCATACTTTTTTGTGCGGCGGCACATTCGTGATTCATTTGAAATCAGCGCTGGCATTGTACTATGCCAACAACAACAACAACAACTACAACAACAACCACTACAAGAAAATCCAATTGAATCCTTTGCACAAACACTTTGAAACTAGCATGCTTTAAAGTATTATTATTATCCTTGCATCGAATACGCCCTGAAGTACATGCACACACACACACACACAAGCAGAAGCAGAAGGATCGTGCACAGACAGAGCACTAACATGAGTGGCACAGTGGGCAAGTCAGCCAGCCAGCCAGCAAGTGAGTGAGTGAGTGAGTGAGTGAGTGAGTCAGTGTGAGTGACTGAAAGCGAAGAAGAAGCGCGCGCAGTCAAGACGAAATCCCTGCAATCTGTCGGCTGCCTTTGTAAACGAATAACGTAGAAGATTTATTATAAGCTTCAAATTTTCTTGCTTTTTTTTTTGGGATATTTCATACCTTCCACACCGCCTTCCTCTGCGCCTTCCTCAGCGCCTTCCTCTGCGCCTTCTGCTGCTGGCTTGCTGGCACTCAATTGCTTGGTAGGTGTCAAGTGTTATGCGCTGCACTTCGATGATGTCCTTTGCAGGACACTTGACATAAATTATTACTATTTGAAATTTGAAATTGATATGAAATACGAAATTGAAAATTGAAACATGCGAAAAATGAAATCTAAGTTGAATTAATGTTGATTTGCGCAACTTCTTTACATTACAAATTAATGAGTTGTTGAGCAAGACTTGATTGCGAACTGAAAGCGTAATTAATTGGCTTTTAATGTTGGCAACAGCAGCAACAACAACAACAACAGCCATGCAGTTAGTCAAACAAAAGCCAAGTGAAGGCAAAAGTTGTATTGCTGTGACGCGCGCACTGATTTTGGCAGCAGACAAGCATAAGTTGTGGCAGTCAAGCAGTCAAACAGACAGACAGACAGACGGACAGAGGGACAGACGGACGCGTATCTTGATCCTTTGTAGACATTTCGTTAAAAGTGAAAAACTTCTAGCAGTCAAATCAAAAGCAAACAATGCAGCCAACGGCACAGAAGGCACAGACGGCAACAACAACAACAACAACAACAATGAGAAAGTAAATCACAAACGAGACACAACAGCGGCAAGACAAGCCAAAATAAAAGAAAAGTATAAAACCAAAAGAAATGCTGTAAGAAAACATAAGCAGAGATAAGCTGCTGCTGCTGCTTCTTCTTCTCGGAGCGTACAAAAAAAAAAAATAAAAAAAAATGACGCCAACTAAAACGGAAATGGACAAAAGCGGTGTGAGTCACAGTAAGGCGGTCGATTGGGCTAAGCGGGTGGTTGGCGGTGCGGTGCGGTGCGGGTCGGGGGCGTGAAGTGTACAAATGTCTGCTGCAAATACCGCAACATGTACTCAAGCAGATAATGTTAAATACCACTCGAGCCAAAGCCAGCAACAAGAGGCGCAACAACAACAACAACAACGGCAGCAACAACAACAACGGCAGCAGCTCAGCAATATAACAATAAAAGAAAAATGCCAAAAGGAAGCAGCAAATCCATGTAACAACAAAAGCCATAAGCGGGCGACAGTTAAAAGGACACCAAAGGACAGCCAACAACAACAGCAACAACGCAACCTTTATATGGTCACAGACAGCGACAGCAGGCGTGGGTGCATGCCTCTGTGTGTGTGTGTTAGTGAGTGAGTGAGGTTGTGTGTCGAAGAGCGGCAGCAGACGGAAGGGCAAACGAACAAAAGCGAAACAAAGTTCAAAGCACAAAGCAGCCAAAGTGAGTGAATAAATGTGACAGTGTGTGTGTGACAGTGTGTGTGTGTGTGTGTATGTGTGTGGGGGCGCAAGAAGGTGAAACTAACGAGACGATGCCTAACAAACAGCAACGGTTGCCGATAAAGTGAAACCGGCCAAGCACAGAGCAACACCTCGAAACATTGAACATCAACAAGCCCAAGTGCCCGGCAACAACAACAACAACAACAGCAGCAACAACAACAGCAACAACAAAGCAACGACAAAGCACACAAAGCCGTTGCCAAAGTCAAAGCCAACAAGAAGAAACCAAAGAGCGAAAGAGAAAAAAAAGTGAACAAAAATCGCCGGAAAATTTAAGCGAAACATTAAATAATTTACAAACAAATGCAAAGGACATGACCGGCAACGGGCACAGGACTCGAGCCAAAGACTGAAAGAAAAACGCGCTTAATCGCCGGAATACACGCAAAACACACACACACACACAAACACACACAAATACAACGAAAGAAAGCGCCAAAAAAAAAAATAAAAGAGGGAACACTCAAAAAAAAAAAGGAAGGAATATATGCGAAATTCGAATAAAGCGCAAAACAAGCGAAACGCATATGCAACAACAGCAGCATGTGGCAGGCAGCAGGACAGGCAGACAGACTCCGGTTAAAGGATAACAAAGTCGACGACTGCAAACGATGATTTCGACGACGTCAACGACAACGACGAGAAAATCAATAAAATCATGTAAGCGACGACGGCTGATGATGATGCTGACGCTTCTTGTTGGACTGAATGCATGCACAAGTGAACGAGCGAGCGAGAAAGAGAGAGAGGTGAATGTGCGAAAGAGTAAGCCACTTTTACTTTCCAGCTGAAGATGTCTGCTTTGTCGTCGCTGTGCTGCTTCCTCTGCTATTGCCGCTTCCTGTCTAACCAACTGGTTGTCTGTCTGTCTATCCGTCCGTCCGCTGTCACAGTCGTCTGTGTTGGCCCGCAGCAATATTTGCGTGTCTGTTGTAATTGTGGTTGTGTCAGCTTGTGTGTCCTTGCGCTCAAGTTGCTCTCCCTCACTCCCACACGCTCTGCCAATATGTGCATGAACGTACTCCCTGCTTAGACGCATACACACACAGAGAGACAGTCAGAGTCATAGACACATACACTCGATTATGTCTACTGATGCTACAAAGTGCAACAAACCGTTTTCAAAATGGGGTTTTTTAAGCAATTTTTGCATTTTGATTAGTGAAAAGCAGAAGAAGAAGCGCAAAAAGTTGTCTGCAATTGAACTTGAGCTCGCTCGCTCTCGTTGCTGACGACTGCTTGACAGTTGAGCTTTATGCAATTTGTCACGACACGTTTGTATTTATTATTAAATGCATTTCAAACATGTACAAACAAACGCCAGCAGGCCACGGACAGACAACGTGACACGACACGACACGACACGACATGACATAACACAGCAGCCCGTTTGCTATTTGTCAGCGACGACTTTGCTTAGCTTAACGTATCGCTCTTTCATTAGTTTCCAAATCAAATCAAACGAAATAATTCCGCAATATGCGACCGGTTAAAGGAACCATGAAGGAGGCGCCAAAGCGCACACAACGCAAGCGCCTCAAGACGCAACACCGTTGGACGCCGCACAGCGAGGAACGCTTCGCCGTTTACCTGCTCTACGCGCTGCTGCGTCTGCTGCTCGTGCTAGCGCCCCAGCCGGGCTACGTGCATCCCGACGAGCATTTCCAGGCCACGGAGATCATCGCCGGCGATCACTTTCGGCTGCTGCACACGCGCGCCTGGGAGTTCGACCGCACGCAGCCAGCGCGCAGCATGACGCTGCCGTTGCTGTTGCTGCGCCTACCCTGGGCGCTGCTCACCACGCTCGCCAAGTGGCTGCGACTGGAGAACGCCGTCGGCAGCTACATGTATCTCGTCTATCCGCGCTTCATCTTCTGCCTGTTCTCGTACCTCAACGATTGGTGCGTGTATCGCATCTGCCGACGCCACCAGCTGCGCGCCGATGTGCCGCTGCTCGCGCTCGCCAGCTCCTGGGTCATGCTTGTGCTCGGCACGCGCACCTTCAGCAATGCCATCGAGTTGGTCTTCTGCGCGTTGCTCATCAATTGCGTGAGTCAACAAAGGCAGGCGTCCAAGGCCGAAGCAAGTCTCAAGCAGTCGCTCCTCATTGCGAGTCTTTGTGTGGCGGGCGTCTTCAATCGCGTTACCTTCATCTGCTTTGGCGCGCCTATGCTCCTGGCGTGGCTCAACGCAGGCAAGCCTACTTTCAGCCGCTTACTGAGTCGTTGCGTTCGTCTGCTGCTGTGCGCACTGCCCGCGTTTTGTGCCTTCATCGCTGTCGATTCCATGTACTATGAACGCTTGTGCGCTGCGCCGCTCAGCCTGCGTAACTTCGTCTTCACGCCGTGGCAGCTGCTGCATTACAATCTGCAAGCGCAAATGACCGAAACGCATGGCTATCATCCGCACTACTTGCACCTGCTCGTCAACATGCCACTGCTCTACAATCTGCTCAGCCTCTTCGCACTCCTCCAACTCCTACAACGCACTAAGCAACCGGCTCAACTAACCATTGCTGGACTGCTCAATGCAGCCTTGCTCCTGCCACTGTGCTGCATGTCGCTCATCAATCATCAGGAGCCGCGCTACCTCATGCCTTTGCTGGTGCCCATCGTGTTGCTGCATGCCACACAGCTGCAACAACGCAAACATTTACTCAAGCTCTGGCTTGTCTTGAATCTTGCGCTGACTCTTCTCTTTGGCTTTGTGCATCAGGCGGGCGTTTATCCGCTCGGCCGACACATGTCGCAGCGCATCGCCGCCGAGCACAACAACGACACCGCCGTGCATCTGTGCACCTCGCACACGTACAGTCTGCCGCTGCACTGGCTGAATGTGCCGGCAGTGGCACGCAACTTTCATTACCATGAGTACGGCAGCCGTCAGCTGAGTGAGCTGCACAATGAAATGCATTTGATCGCTGAGCTTTGTGCAATGAAGCGTCGGTCGCATTGTGTCATCTACCTGGCCATAAGTGCCTCGCTCACTGATGAGCTGTTGACATTGCCGGCGCGCCGCTTGCACTTTGAGCTTGTGCACACCTTCTATCCGCACCTCTCGACGGAAGCCTTGCCGCGTTGGCTTGTGGCGGCCAAACAAGTTGAAAGTTCTGACACGCAAATATGCGCAAAACTTCAGCAAAGCCAAAATCCACGACACCGCACACTTCAAAGGCTGCTGGCATTTGCACGTCAATTCGGGCTAGCGCTCTACCAAGTCAAACTGCTTTAAAGTGCTGCCGTCAACAAATCAAGTATGCGTTGCAGCAGACATGAAGTTCGGGAAAGTTGATGATGATGATTTCTTTATGAAAATGCCAAAAAAATAAAATCACTTTTTTTTTGTAATTATTTGCATTTTTTTTTTCTACTTCTGCTAACCTTTTTTCACTTCCTTTTCGCACTTCCTTTTTTTTTGATTTTTTTTTATTTTTTTTCAAACTTTTTTTTGGTAAAAAATTTTCCTTGCATACTTTCGTGCTCATTACTTTTGATTATTTTCGACTTTGCTTAAAACGCAAGAAGCAGAAGTGCCGCCACCTTCGAATTCTTATTGACTTTGCATAAATTTGTGTGCACCTTCAACCACTTGTACTTGTGCCTCGTGGCTGCTATGTCACTTGCCACTTGCCACTTGCCACATGGCACACCTCAGACGAGTTCTTCTTGCAATGGCGTAATGCAAATACCGTAAAGTTTTCGCTTGAATTTTTGGGGTTTCTAATATTCAAATATTGCCTTTGTATGCGTTTCGCATGCTAACGGCGGTGACTACGTCTGTGTGTGTGTGTGTGTAAGTGAGTGTTGATGTCGCTGCCGCTGCTTGAGCATGTCTATTTGCATTTGATGCTGTCTGTGTGCTTTTGCTATTTGTATTTGTTTGCTTGCAACTAAGCGCGTCGATATGTACTCGTGTGTGTGTGTGTGTTAGTGTGTGTGTGTGTGCGTCGTCGTCTACCTATACGGACATTTGTTTGCGTTTCATTAATATTTTAGAGGTGGAACTCTGTTTGAAATCAAAACATAAATATTAACATTCACGAATTGAAACTGTTTTGCCGCGAGCGAAATTTCTGTTGCACGCCTGAAAAAACACATGTCTACAACAACAACATGACGCACACACAATCGCCCAAAATGCCACAAAAGCCACAAAAATTACACCAACAACAACGTTCCGCATAAATATTCAAAGCCTTGTGGTTGCAAACAGCTGCCCGAAAATAATATGCTTTACAAAAATAAATAAACAAGAGAAAAAAAATTAAAAATTATTTGCAATTAAAAAAAAAAAATTCAAAAAAAATATTAATTAATTTTTTCTTCTCACTTTTTGTCTCTTTGCAGGTAAGCAAATGTTAAATTGCTCGCTCGCTTCTTCTTTCGTACTTCTACGTCATGTTGCACTAACAATCGTTGTCTCATTTTGCTACTAAAAACATAAAAAAAAACAACAACAACAAAATAATAACAAAAAGCAATTACGCATAACTGTAATATAAAATTAACACACACACCAACAAACAGAAAGACGTAAATGCATTTAACGTAACGTAACGTATTCAATGTTGTGTACACGATTTGTTTTTGTTTTTGTAAATAATTACAACTTTTTTGTTTCAACACCTATTTTTTTTTACTTATGTAGTCATATGTTACATAGCGACATGCGGCAGTCTAACGTGCACTACAGCCTACTGTCGCACTTTTGTCCAAAATCGACTGCTTTATGTTACCTGTAACGCCTTAGCACTTAAGAGTAATCTATGTTTGTGGCTCAACTTGCATAGCGACATGCGGCAGTCTAACGTGCACTGTCGCACTTTTGTCCATAATCGACTGCTTTATGTTAGCTGTAACGCCTTAGCACTTAAGCGTAATATATGTTTGTGGTTCAACTTGCTATGAAGAGTGAACGTTTGACTTTTGTTTTTATTCACATCGATTGCCGTGCATTTGAGCTGAGTTGCAGCGTTTCAATGTCGTTAAAATATTAGCCCACTGCAAATTGCGATTTTGTCGTCGCTCTGAAATGCATGCATGCCCACGAGCAGACATGTTTGTACACAAATTCCATGCTTTGCACAAGTTTTGCCAACAGTTGCTGTCACTTTTATTACGACACATGTTGCCTATGTGCCGCCCGCCAGCACGGCCGCGTCGCTGGCCCAACAACCAAGCCTGCTAAGCTTGAACTTCCGCTGAACTTCACTTTACTTTACTTTACTTTAGCATTGCGGCAGTCTTTGTGCGCCGCCGTGTGTGCTTAAATGGTTGCATGTGTGTGTGCGCCGCCGCTGCCGGCTGAAGTCGACAGAAGTCAAGTCGACGGAACTCACAAAAGTATGCAACGAACAGAGTTGAGTGCAGAAATTAATTGCATTAGAAAAGTTTAACGCAGCCAAGTGAAGGCGTTTTCTGCTCGTACAACTTCTGGCAGCCAAGAATGTCCGCACTCCGCACAGAGCATGCGAAGGTGGCAAGCGAACGAATATGTGCGCGTCATATAAAGCAGAAACTTAATTTCCAAAGTTTGCTAGCAAACCATAAGAAAATTCAAACCAAAAACGACGAACAACAACAACAACAACAGCAACAAAATGCGCAAAGCAACGAAAAATAGTTAAGAAGTTGGAAAAAAAAAAGCTTAGCTACTTGAAATGTTGAATCGTTGCAGCGAATTAAGTTGAGTGAAGTTGCTTTGCCTTTCGTTGAGTTGAGTCGAGTCGTCTTCTTGACGCTGGCACTTGCTCAGCCAAACATGCGTGCATTTTGGCAACACAATGTTGCACACACACGCACACACACACATGCAGTCGAGCGCACACAATTTAATTTTAAAGCCACAGATATTTTACAGCAACCGAAGGCCACTCAAATAAACATTTCGCTTTGGCCAAAAAACAATGCACCAAAACCCAACAAAAAAACGTTACTTTTAAAATTAAGTTTCGCTGCACTTGGCCACGCCCACTTCGTGCAATGCAAATTTTTTGCGCTTTTCAATAAATAATATTTTTTGTGCGCAAATAATCAACAATAAAAATAAGCAACCAATAAGCGAAGCAGAAGCAGAAGAAGCAGAAGCGGAAGTGCTTCCAAAAGGCGCCGAAATTCGCTTCGAAAAAAGCGCCAACGAGAGAAAACTCAAAGCAATTCGTTGCTTTTGTCTATTGGATTGGAAATGTGTTGTTTTTGGTTGCCACATGTGCATTCCTCAGTTGTTGATAATGATGTTGTTATTTTGGCTGCAAAGAAAGCGCACCGAATCGAACGAATGTATAGTTTGGCAAGAAGAAGCAGCATTGGAACCTTATCGACGATAAACGCTCCTTTGCCATTTTATTTGCTTTGCCAAACATTTTTCTATTTTTTGAACATTTGTTTTGTCTTCTGGAGCCAAAAAAAAAAAAAATTTGTGTGTGCAATTGAATTGCTTCGCTTTGATTATGTTCGTTTGCTTAGTGGCAGTGGAAAAATGTTGATTTTTCCAACAACAACAACATGAAAAACAATAAGAAAAACTTTTGTTTTTAGTTTTGCATAAAGCAAAAATAAACTCTCCATTTTTGCGAATATTTTTGTTAAAGAAAACTTTTTGCAAACGTTTGCATTTCACACACATGAAGCGCACATTTACAAAATGCTTAAAGTGCATTCGAGCAAATGCTTAAAAGTATGCAACGTAAAAGTGCCAAGCAGCAGAAGAAGTACATGTGCACATGCTGACGTCGACGCCGACGCCTCAGCCTCAGCCACCGTGTTGCGTCGTGTCGTGTTGTTGCATGTCGTGTCGTTTCGTTTCGCTTCATTTTGTGTCCTGTTTGTGTGACAGTACAAGAACGGCGACACTTGCTGACACTGGGCGACAGCAGCAGCAGCATGGATCGACAGTGACACGGGCCCGACAACGACTTGGCTGTAAGCGTGTGAGTGAGTGAGAGGCATAGCAAAGGGGCGTGCGTGAGTGTGAGAAAGAATGAGCGTTGCTAATTTGCATATTTATGCAATTATTTGCTACTCTTTTTTTTTAGTTCGTCGTCGCTTCAGTCGCTTTGACATGCCCAATGTGTGTGTGTGTGTGTGTGTTTGTGTGTGGTTGTCGCAACAGCACAACGGACGGAAACGTTGCCAGTAAACACCTACGCGAGCTGCCCCTGACACCGCGCCCACCTGACCACCCCAGTCGCGCTGAGCCGACCGCCTGTCGCATGTCACTTGTCATGCTGCACACGTTGAACACGTTGCTTGTCAACAATGAAGTTGAATGACTGACGGACACACAGAGAGACAGACTGACAGACAGACTGAGTGGTTGACTAAATGAATGAATCGCTGGCTGACAGTCATGGCTTTCGGCCTTTCGACTCGGTCGTCTGTCCAGCTGCAAGTCAGTTGAGTCCCTTTTTCGAGATTCGCACGTGCGCCAAAACGAGCAGTTGCATTTGCTTTATTACAACAACAAAAACAAAGCTTGTTGTTGTTGTTGTTGCATATAAACACTGTCAAACATTTTGACATTGACATTTGACACTGTCAGACGATTTAGTGATTTATATTAGAATGACATGAATCACGCGTTCTTTTTAACATTTTTTTTACATTTTTTTAACATTTTTTTTTAACATTTTTATACTCACTGTTATTTTTGTTTTTCGACGGAAATGACTTATTTAAACTTTTTTCCATTTTGTTTTATTTTATTTTATTTCATTTGAATTTATTTAACGTTCTTCGTTATGCAAATGAAGTCATGCACATGGCACAACCCCTTTTTTAAATACATATATTAGCACAACAACAAAAGCAACAACAACAGCAATTACAACAATTACAATTACAACAAAGCAGACCGCAACGCAAACAACCCAAGGCGGTTTGTCAGATAACAAAAAAACAAAGAAAAAGTGCCCAACAACAACAACAACAACAAACACATATCTTGCGCAAAAAATCTTATTATGAAAATTGTATAATATCATTTCTTTTTTTTTCTCGCTTTCGTTTTTTAAAACGCATTTTAAAAAGCCGCAGGGTTGTTTTGCTGTTGTTGTAGTTGTTGTTGTTGTTGAAGTTTTGGCACGTTGCCAACAAATGCCACAAACTTCAATTAGTGCGTTTCACAGTAAAGCAGAAGCTCAAATGCGCAGCGAATTTCACCACTTTCACCGACAGTCCAACCACCCAACCACCCACCACCATCGTCATCAACAACAACACTTAGAGTAATCACAACAATAACAAGCGCGAAGAATGAAATGAAACTTCCCCCTTGGCCGCAATTACACAAAATGCGTGCAGGTGTGTGCGACCAAAAGGAAAGGAACTTGTAATGCCTTGCACTTCACTCCGCACGCCATGCCATGTCATGCCTTGCCATGTCACGCCATTCGGATGTCGACGCACTTTTAATGCAACACTCAAATTAGCTTATCCTGCAGGCTTAAAGTGAGCTTAGGACACTTAAGATGCTTAAATCTGTTATTAGTTTGCTCTATGCACAATTGCCGGGTGAGGGGCAGCGCCAAGCAGAAGCCAAGCAATCGCATGAAGAAGTTGGGCGGTAGAAAGAAGCAAGCAAACTATTTCAATGGCAATTGACAGTTTTATAACGCCAACGAAATAACACAAGTAAAATATTATACAACAACAACAACAAATACAACAACAACACACCTAAAATAAATAAATACAAAAAGCAAGCGAAGTTGCCGCAGCAAAAAGAAGGTTTCGCTTGACTTTGCTTGGCTTTGCTGCGAAAATTGTTGCAATCTCTTTTATGATTTTGTACAATAATCATTTTTTTTCTTGATTTTTGTTGCTTTGTTCATTATTTGCTGCACTAAAGGAAAGCACGAACGAACGAGCGAAGCGTCGCTGCTTCATTGAACATTGACGTTTATTGTTGTAATATTTGAAAGCTGACAAAATTATGAAGCCAACAATGATGGCAATCTTGTTGCTGCTGTTGTTGTTGTTGTTGTTGCCAATAATAATAATAATAATAATAACACTGATGATGTTGTCAATGATGTTGATGATGATGGTACTTTGTTGTTGTTGTTGCTGTTGTTGTTGCAGTTTGCACTGACAATTGAACATGTTCAATTTGTTGTGAAAATTAAAAGCATTTTTTCGCTTTTTTTTTCTTCGGCTTAAAGTTGAAGTATGAAGCTTTAAATGAAGCCAATGAACGACGCATTTATTAAAGTCAACGCTTTTGAGATTGCAATGTTGCTTTTAGCGACTTCGACTGCCAAAGCATAAAAGTTGCGCTAAAGTAAGGAAAAACTTTGCTGACAGCCATTAAAATAGCAAAAGGAAATGCGCAAAGAAAAGATATAAGAAACAATATGCCACATTTATTGTTGTTGCATAGAAAGCAGTGAGTTGTCTTTGTTGCTGTAACTGACTTGACATGATTATAAGTTTACATGCAGCAACAACAACAACAGCAATGGCAATGCGAACTAAAAGGAGTCGAGTCTAGCAAGAAAAAGGAGAGAGAAAAAAAAATTATACTGAAAGAAGTTAACTCAAACGAAACTAATTTAATGCCTCGCGTACAAAGCAAAGGAATTCAAACAATTGCGAACTGCTGTGGAAGCACCGACAACAACAACAGCAACAACAACAGCAACAACAACAGCAGCAACAATGTGAATAAAAAGCATGAGTGTCGACAAACGACAAACGAACATCAAACGAGAATTTAATTTGCAACAAAAAGTTTTAATGTCAGAAAAATGAAGCAGCAACAAGATGAGCATTGCCAACAAACCACCAATGGGCGTTGAAAAGGCGTGCCGCCGCCACATGTATCTCTATGTAACTGAGAAAAAAAAGAAAGTCTTTCCTTTTCCTCTTTTTTCTCTTTTCATTTCTTTTTTTCAAAACAAATATTTTAACAATTTTATTTACGCTTTCTTTGAACTTGCACGAATGCCATCATTATTTTGCGCACTCTAAGCATTTACTATCTCTTTCATGCCGCCGCACACGCCTCCGCTGGCGTGCAAACGCATTACTACACATTGTTGTTGCATAATTTCCGGGGTTGTGCTTCGACTTTGACATTATTTTATATGCGTTGCTGCCTTTTTTACTTACTTAACTTAAACTTGTTTCACTTTCGCATGCATGTCATGTATATTAAAAAAGTTTGAAAAAAAAATAGAAAGCAAAAAAAAAAAAACAAAAGTTGTAGCAGCCTTTTAGGGTTGTCATTATGAAAATACGTTTTCTATGCGTTGCGACTAAAATTTGCATTAAAAAATCACACAACAACAAGAAGCACAATTTGAATAAACATCAAAATACATGTTCGGATAATGTGCTGAGAAAAAAAGTTGTTGTTGTTTGTAGTTCTGTGTTGTTGGTTTGTGTGTTTTTTGCAAGCGTTGTTTCACTATTAATTTTCATAAAATTTTTGACAGCTGCGCCAAATTCGACACCTTTAGGCAAAGTGCAAAACTCATTTGTGTTAATTTCATGTTCATGGCACGGCAGCTTGCGGCAGACATGCTGTCATGGCAATGTGAAGTTAAGTCTTTTGTGTCCTTTGCAACAACAACACCAACAACAACAACAACAAGTCATTTGCATAGGTATGATATGAAATGAACAACAACAACAACAGAGACACGCACACTAACGCAAACGGCCATTAAGCTATTAAAAACTAGTAACGTCGACTGAGGCTGCGGTGTCGCATGGCGTATGCGTAATTTTAACAGTTTGCCCGTATTATTTGTTAAAGTTGCCACAATTTGATGCGTTTTGTGAACCTTTTGCCGAGCTGTGCAAGCATTTGTCAAATGCCAATGCTCTGCTGTTAAACTTCAATAAAAATAGTTGTTGTTGTTGTTGTTGCTGTTGTTGTTGGTGTTAGAGAAGAGTTTGCAAAAGTGTCTACGTAACCAAAACTCAACCACATTATGACGAACTTTTACACACAACCAACGGATGAGCAGGAGACATGTGCTGCTCTCTAATGGCATCAACACAATGAAATAAACGTTCACTGTATGCGTGGCCATGTTCTTGTTGCTGTTGGTGTGTGTTTGTGTGTGTGTGTTGTCATTGTTGTGCTGAACGAACATACTCGTTGCGTCAGCTTGGCATACAAAATAGCAAACAAGGCGACCGTGCAACCAAAAAAACCGGACACTCACTCAACCAGTTCAGTTATCTACTCATTTACTCGACAAAGACTCTACTGCACTTCTCTCTGTGTGTGTGTTTGTGTGTGTGTGTGTGTGTGTGAATTGTCCTGCGGCTAACAAACACCACAACTTACCGCAACACGTACACAGCTGCCAGGCAGGCATTCATTCACTCATTCATTCACTCACTCAGTCATTCAGTCAGTCAGCAACATTTCAATGCTTGCCTCGGTTTGCTCTTTATATGTTTGTCGGTCTGACTAACCGCCATACTTGCACTCAGCTCACCCTACCACCCTCCCAGCCATTGTGTCTGTCACGTATAAATCAGGCATGTGTGTGTGTGTGTGTGTGTGTGTGTTTCGTCAGGTGTACTTTTACATATTTGCAGTTGTTTCGTTCTCTTGAAAGTTTCTTAATTAAAGCATATCTTCTTCTTCTTCGAATTCTGCTTATAAATGATTTTCACTTATATGCTTAGTTATTTTGGTACATGTTTGGTCTTTGCTTTTGCCTCATATAATACAAGCTCTATAAAATAATAATAATATCATATTATAACTGGCAAAGCAGTAAATTCATTGCTCAGACATCATAAACAATATTTCCGTTTGCCATAAATTGCTTTTGCACCGACAATTTTTTATAATAACACACACACACACAGATACACAGACACACACACAGACACAGAGGCATGTATAAACATACGCTTGATCCTTTAGCGCAATTAAAATAAATTATGATGTGAAGATTTTCGAAAATTAAGAGATTTTGCGCTCATGTCCCTTTTTTTGTTGTTGTTGTTACACCAACAAAAATACCATAGCTGAACTATTAACAACCGAAAACGACAACAACAACAACAACAACAACGAGAGACAACAACATAGACAAAGTTTTTAGCGTACAACAACAACAAAAAAAATGACACAAGTGTAGAAGTGAAATCAACCTTCAAGTTAACCTTCCGGCAGACATGTTGTTGGCAAAAAACAGCATGTTAGTTTGATGGTTCGTGCGGCAGTGTTGGCGGGTGTCGCACGTAAGGTAAAAGGGTAACAGGAAACGAGCAACGAGCAATACACAGAACACGGGCCGGAAGTGGCTGATGATGGCGCACGCTGCGCAGTACACCTGTGCACAGGCAGAGAGGGACAGACGGCCAGAGAGACGGACGGACGGACGGACAGAGAGACACACATGCACACGTAGCAAGGACTCATTTAAGCTTAAATGGGTTTTTGCTGCCGCTCGCACATCCTTGCTGCCACACACACACACACACACAC
Source organism: Phortica magna (assembly GCA_037044515.1). Lineage (NCBI taxonomy): Eukaryota > Metazoa > Arthropoda > Insecta > Diptera > Drosophilidae > Phortica > Phortica magna. The sequence continues at coordinate 164,787 of JBAMBP010003003.1, read as the reverse complement.
ACATAAAAGATGTGCCAGAGTAACAATCAAAAATTCAGGTCATGTGCATGTGAACTCAATTAAGCAGCACATAACTTACAAACCGGATTACAATCATGCTCATGCCCATCCACATCATCATTATGCTCATGCTCATCATCATCATCATCATCAACATCAACATCGCATCGAAGTTGAAATCAACTAAGAAACTTTGCTGCAAAAAAAACCTTTCATCGAAGCGTAGCATTTCGTATGCAAAGCTGTGCTAACTGAAACTTTCTCGCTCCTCACCTCATCGCTCCTTTCTTTCATTTACATGCGTGTGCGTCTGAGGAGCGTCAGAAGATCCAAGAAAAGGCAAAATTTTCAAAAAAAAAAAAGCATTAGAATTTTCATCAAAGAACATGTTAGAATCGCTTAACCTTTTCGGGTCCGAAGTGCAAAACAATTTGCGGTCATAAATTTCTGAAGCGTTGAAGTTTTTCGGTCTCTCATCTTCACTTAATAGAAGGTCAGTTGCCAGCAGCTGCGCTACTGCTGCTGCTGCTTCTTCTTCGTCGTCGGCGTCTGCACAACTTCCGGCTTAGCTTTGTGTGCGTGCATGCGTGTATGTGCGTGTGTGTGTGCGTTGTTGTGTATTGAAAATTTTCACTTGAATAATTAATAAAGCGTACACCGCTCTCGATTTGAAGTTGCCGCTCTACTCGACTCGACTCGGCTTGGTTGCTCTAAGCGACTTTGCGGTTTTTATAATTTCAGTCATTTGGCTTTGCCTTTCATGTTTATTGGCATTCGCATCGGCATTGGTCTGTTTGTCTGTCTGTCTTGTAGTTCATTGATCAGTGAACATTTCGTGCGGTCAACATGCCTAAGCCGCTTGGGTCGCCCTGAAATATGCTTTTAATTAATAAATATTTTGGCTCTTTAAACATTTTTCGTCCTTTTTTTGTCTTTTTTTTTTTGGTATCATTTAAACCCCTTTTTGTTGCCCCTTTGATTTCTTTGATTGCGCGCAGCTGTTGTGCATTTAATTAGCTCGTATAAAAATTCTTCATTAACAAGTGCAACACACACACACATACACAGACACAGGCACACACTAGCCCACGCTTTTAATATGCCTAAGCTGCAAACAAAATAAAACACAAACAAAAATCAACTCAACCGCAACTTAAGCAAGAAGAAGAAGCAGCACAAAGTTACGCCAAGCAATCAAAATGTATTTCCACCAAAAACAACAACAACAACAACAACAAAAGCAACAAAAGCGACAAAAAGGCAAGCTAGCAAGCAAGAAGAAGAAGAAGCAGTGAATTGTACATGCCGCAAAACATTTGCCAAGCGCGCTGCGCTTTTATGTACGTACAATTTTTTAAGCCGCTTAAAACCGTCGCCACAACAAAATAAACATTTACGACAACAACAACAACAACAACAGCAACAACAACAACAGCAATAACATGAATAACACCAACAACAAAAACAAGAGCATTTAAGCCTTCGTGATAAGCATTTAAATAAATTAAAACCCTTTTGCTCACTGTGCTGCTGCTGCTCTTGTTGTTTTTGTTGCTGTTGTTGCTTTTGTTGTGCTTGTCTGTTACGCCGTTACTATTGTTATCCCTGTCACGCACGCATTTAACTAACCAACGTACGTACGAACGTATGAAACGTGTGGAACGTATGAAACGAACGAAACGAAACGCGCGGGAATGACATCGAGTGACGTTGAATTCTCGCTGTCGCTGTCGCTATGCTTCCTCTTATTTATTTAGATCGCACATACGCGGAAAGTCATGTGTGGCGGGCGACGCCAACGCCGACGGCGACGTCGCCGCCAACGTCAACTGTGCATAATAATAAAAATGAAAATCGCATAAAGATTTGTCGCTGCAGATAAAAAAAAGCGAAAAAAAAAATAAAAACAAAAGCATAAAAAGGCGAAAAAAAGAGGAGGAAAATGCAGAGGCAAACAAATGAACAAAACAAATGCTGATGAAAAGTGGCGAACGCAAATGACAAAATTCATAAAAAAGCGCTAAAAAACGACAGCAAAAAAATAGAAAAAATAATCGGCAAATCCGCCAACAACAATGCATGCCAATTTAAACACACACACACACACACACACATGCATGCATGGCTGATGACGCATTTTTTGCGTTGGCTTGGTTTGTTTTTTGTGTTGTTACGCGCCGCTAAGTATGCAATATAAATTGTGTGCGTTTTCAATGGCGCGCAACTAATCCGTTGTGCAATTTTCTATTTGTTACTCATTGTTGCAAGGCCTCTGTACATGTGTGTGTGTGTGTGTGTGCGTGTGTGTTAAGCGGCTATTGTTAATTTTTGATTGTTCTTGTCAAACTGTCGCTTTTGTCTGCCTTTGCATGTGTGTGCATGTGTGTGTGTTAGTTTGTAAACAATTTAAGCTTAACAAATTCAAGCGCAATTTAATGCCACTTTTACTCGCACAACAACAAAAAAAATACACTGCGCGAAAAACAACAAAGGAAATTGTAAAATTAAGCATTAAATAAAAGCGCAATTTGCATTTTGAGAAACCCTCAGTCGGCGCGCACATTCTGGGTCAAACACAAAGTTGAATGCACAGCGACAACAACAACAACAACTCTTACAAAAACAACAACAGCAACCGGCAAACAAAAGGGAAATAGAAAATGCCATGTAACTAAGACAAAGTGGAAAATGTGAAAATGTGAAAATGTGCCTAAAAGTGCACTAAAATAAGAAGAAGACAACGACAGACAGCAGAAAACTTGTCAACAGCAAAATAGGCGCACAAGTCTGACCGACAATGCAGGCGTACATATGTCAGTGGGCGTGGCTGTCATTCACTCAACAACTTTTTAAGTGCTACGCCCTCTCAAATTGCAACGACGACAACAACAGAGAAGGCATAGCGGTGAGGCTGGCAGGGTTGCCAAGTCGTCTGCCAAATGCGTTGCATTGCATTGCACATTTCAGTCGGCTCGACTCGTCGCGACGCCATAGGAACATGCAACTTGAGGGAATTCATTAGTGCCACAGACTATTTTCAGACTATGCCCATGTGTGCGTGTGTGTGTGTGTGTGTGTGTGTGTGTGTATGAGTCTAAGAATACGCTGCGGCACAGCAACAATGCAACGCTGCTTGACAGATGTCTGCCACAAAGTCTACGCCCACCAAAAGAGGCTGCGACACAGACAGACAAACGGACGGACAGACGGACAGACAGTCGAGACAGAAACTCGTCGAGACTTTCGCTTCTTCTTCTTCCGCTGCAATTGTTTCAAAGTTCATTGCACGCAAATGTCTTCTCAAAATAGTTGCGGTTTTTTATGCTTATTTTTAGCATACTTTTAGGCTGTGCTTATTTACTTGTTTTACTTGTTTTTCACGCCAAAAGGCACTTTTCTTCTGCTTATCTTTGCACAGCAGCGCTTCGATTTTGCTGCCGCTTCTTCTTCTTTGTTGCGCCTCCAAAAAAAAGTCGCTGAGTTTTCTATTCGTTTTTGTTGTGGAAAACTTTGCTTGACTTAAAATGTCATTTGGCGCTTTTGAGTGCGCAAAAGTGTTGCAAATTTGCTTTACTTTTATTTGTGCTGCTTCTTGTCGTTGTGTTACATTAAGCAAGCAACAACAACAACTACAACAAGATTGGATTTTTTTGCCTTTCGCTTGATTTGCACGCGCGAAAGTTTGCGCCTTCTTCTTAAGCTTGGCCTATTGCCAGCAAACTTGGTCTTTGGGTTGCCCATCGATTTTTGTGCCTCTTACACTCATCTGCCGCCCCCTTTGATAAGACGCGGCAGATTAAGTTTTAAGGCGCTATCAAGTGTAATAGTAAGTTCGGCCGAGCAAATGTTGTTGAGTTGATGAAGAAACTTTTATTGGTCTTAATTTTGCTTGTTATGCTTTGCTGTGCTTTGCTTTGCTTTGCTCATTAAATTCAAACTCAAATATGATTGTTTCATTAGAAAGAAGCATAAATGCACTAAAAATCACCAACAAAGCGCGCAATTATCCTCAATCAAGACAACTTTTATTTCATTTTGCCTTTGTTGCTTTGATTACATGCTAATGTGTGTGTGTGTGTGTGTGTGGGAAAGAGAAGGCAAGAGCAAGCAAAGTCAAAACGCTTAGCGCACAAAAGCGAAAGTAACAAAACACAATGGAGGCCCGAAACAAAGCAACAACAACAACAATGCGAGGCAGGCATAAATTCATTACAACAAAGCGGCAAATGAGCGGCATTAAACTACAACAACAACAACAGACAACAAACAAACAACAACAAAGCACAACAAATAAAAGCCAACACACAAAAACAAAAAAGATAAAATAAAATAATAGAAATGAAAATGAAAATGAAAAGAAGAAAAGAAAAGAAAAGAAGAAGTTAAGCAAACATAATCAAATAAAAGGCAAATGCGCAAAATTGTGCAAATATCAAACAAGTCAAATAAGCAGCGTTGGCAGAGGCGTGGCAGGGGGTGGGGGGCGCCGGTGGTGGCTTGTTAAGCTGTTGCAACAAAGAAATCAAGCTGAGGCCTGCAACAGAGGCAAATTTGCCGCCAAGTCTTGCATATTAAGTTGTACGTGGCATATGAGCACAATAATGACGCACACACACACACACACACAAACACACATGGCATAATGATGATGTCGTTGATGATGATGGCTGATGATGTTGGCTGATGGCTGACGACGTCGTTGTCAATGACGGAAGTCGTGCATGCTGACGCTGATGATGTGCAAAAAGGCGAACGTCAAATCAATTCATACGACAACAACTCATGCCACACACACACACATGGCCTGTGATAAAATCACATAAGACATGCTGCCAGAATTCATCATCAAAAAAATGCAAAAGCTAACAAAGTTAAATATGACTTGAGGGTGAATTATGTTTATTACAATAAAACCGTTCGGGCGCAAAGCATTTGGTCAAAATGGCATACAACAACAACAACAATAGCAATAACAAACGCCGGCAAAGTTGATGCGTTTAGCCAACTGTATGACTTGACTACTTCTGTTGGCTGGGCGTGGGTAAGGGGAAGGGCAGTGCAGGAGAGATAAGTCTTTTGTGTATGCGACTGCGACTGATTTGCCTTCTTTGCTGCTTTGCTGCTTCGCCTTCAACTTTGCAGACTTCTTAGACTATTTCCGCCACTGTGCTAACCGTCCGTCTGTCCGTCCTTTTGGACAAGAACAAATGAAGTCAATTGGATTTGTGTAGGCGTGCGTACGCAGATAAGCCATCAAAGTAAATTGTTTTAAGCATGAAATATAACTTCAACGATGACACATGCTGTGCGCTCAGCTTATCGTTTGTTGTTGTTGTTGTTGTTGGACATGTTAAATGCTTGAATAAAAGAAGAAAGCAAAAGTGGAAAAAGATTCAATGCAACGATGGTTTTTAGGGTGCGATCGCTGTGATAAGTCGCAAGGCATGAGTGAAGCGTTTGACATGTCCAAAGCGAGTTTGCTTTAATGATTGCCTAATCTTGCAACAACAACAACAACAACAATGTGAAATAATTACAACGCACAACACTTGGCACAGTAGAAGAAGGTGAAGACAACGAGGACAACGAAGAAGAAAATGATAATCGTTAAAAGCAAAAGTTTTGCTGTCAACAAGACTTACAAAAATATTGCATACTTTCAGGCGCTGCCATAGAAATGCATGCAAGGCTTAAAGTAGTTATAAGCCACAAGGCGTTGTGTGTGTGTGTGCATGTGTGTGTGTGCATGTGTGTGTGTGTGTCTTTTTGTGGTTGTGCGTTTTAGCAATTTATGCCGAAACTTTCTTCAAATTTGAGACGATTTTTTTGGGGTTTTTCCTCACACTCTCCCTCTCACCCACTCTTACGGTTGCTGTGTGTGTGTGTGTATCATCATTTAGCACTCATTTGCTGCGTCGGTCGAATTAAGCAACTTTTTTGTTGTTTCTTCGTTTTTTTTTTCCTCTTCCTTTCTGCTCAACTTGAAGATAGAAATCTTTTTTGTTCATTTCATTTTATGTCTACCGCCAACTCAACTCTCAGACCGACGGGTCACACATACGCACACACACACGGCAATTTCAGGCCGAGCACATTTGTTCATTTTAGCAATTTCCGGTTGTTCATTCATGCACTCATTCGCACACCCAATCACTCTCTTGCTCACTCAAACGTGCACACACACACACAGACGGATAGACGGATAGACGGACGGACAGACTCACTTTCACAGCCGTTCATTGCCGACCAATTCGAAGTTGACGTGTCAAATGTGAAAGTTCCATCTGTGCAACAGAAATGAAAATGAAAAGTTCGACGACGCGCAACACATATGAAACAACACACTCACACACACACACACACACATAAAATAGCAAAAATAAACTAAACCGAAGCAAAAAAAAATAAAAAAAACTTGTTCGAAATGTAATTTGGAAAATTTGTGCTTTGGCACATAAAAAAAGCTAAAAAAAAAGCTGAAAAAAATCGCAAAGCAAATGTCGAAATGAGCAAACGGCGAATGAGAACTGCCAACAGACACAAAATGAAACTCAATCTGTCTGACATGTCTCCCCTGACAGCCCCCCACCCACGTTGCTTGAGGCCCAACGGCAATCGCCATTGTGCGGCGTGCGAAAAGAGACATAAACATGTGTTGAGGTGTCGCACGAATTGCCCAAACTTGAACTACAACTGTTTTCTGCCGAGTATCTGCTTCTTCTTTTTCGACATCTCCCCCTCCTATTTTTGGCACATTTACGACTGTTTTTCTTGCTCTTTTCTGACGGCTGACAAACTCAATGAGTCGTTTCGTTCATTGGTTGCATCAAATGTCAAATGGATAATTCGTAAAAATGAAACAAAATGAAACGAAACGAAACAAATTTATCATTTTTTCATTTGCTTCTTCCTTCGTTTGAAAAAAAAATCATTGCCTATGAGTAATTACCGGTGTTGTTTTGTTTGTTGTTGTGCAAAATTAATACAAGACTTCAGGCAATTTAAAGTTGAAAAATATAAATTAAAGCATAATAGTTATAAATATATATTTTTAATTGCGCGCACAACAAATATTTCAATAACCATTAAAAATAACATATGACAATAACATAAATTTTAAATACAAAAAATATATTAATTTCTGCACATTAAAATGAGCAAATAAAAACAACAACAATGCTATGTTTACTAAATGCTGCCGGCAAAACTTTAAATATATGCACAAGCTTATTTTACAGAACAGAACAGAACAGACAAAAAGACAAAAGTAATTAAATTAGTTAACAAACCGAACCCAACAAACGTTCATGTTCACGCCCACGCCCATCATGTTGATATGAAGGCGTACAAACGGACGGACGAACGGACGGACGGTCGAAGCAATAAACGCCCAAATGCCCAAACCGCCCACACAATTGAAGTCATTGTCTGAAATTTTACATAATTACGCAAAAACAACACACACACACACACAAATGCACAGAGAGCGAGAGCATGAGTGAGATCGGCCAGCGTAGCAGAGAAGTGTGCGCGAAAAAAAGAGCAAGCAAAAAAGCATAAATTGCCAAAGACAACCGCAGGGCATCCACATGGAAAATTTACACTTGCACTTTACGCGTATTTTGCACAGAGCGACAGCGGACCGAACGACAGACAGAGAAAGAGACGCACATGGGGACACACAATTGTAGAAACAACAAAAATTTATGAACTTTTATCATTACGCGCAGCAATGAATGCGAACGTGCAATCGTTTGTGAGAGGAATGTGGTGTGGTGTGGTGTGGTGTGATGGAAAGAGAGGCTGTGAGTGAGTGCGAGAATGGCAAGGAACAATTACAGCCACGCGACAATGTCATGCAGCGGTTCTTTACTTTTGTTTTTGTTTTACTCTTTCGACGTTTGCTATTTGCTTTTTGTCGTGCGTTTCGTTTCGTTTTCGTTTCTTTACATTTCGTTTCATTTCGCTGCTTGACTTTTCCCAAGTGAAATTACATTAAATATGAAACATTATGCTAATTATTGCTTACTTCATTATGCGCAGCAACACAGCGCCCACTAACAAAATGTACAAAATGTGCAACAACAACAAGAACAAAAAGCAAAAAAAAGTATTTATAAATAAATTAACAAAATGAACTGAATTGAAAATTGTTGGAGTGCTTTGGCGTTGGCAAATGTTGCGAGGACAACAAAGTAATATGCAATGAAGTTGATTTTGTGTTCATGTGCTTACGAAATTATATTACAAATTTTTCCGTACGCTGTGAATGGCAGCCAATGTTGCCAAAGGGCACAAAAGAAAAACTTACTCGTGTATGTTTGTGTGTTTGCATTTCAAATTACACAACATGCAATTGTCATTTGCAAAATTTTAGTTTTAGTTTTAAGTTCTATTTAAAAAAGCGCAGCGTTGCATTTGGGTAAGAGCGCAGCGTTGCATTTGGGTAAGAGCACATTTTCATTGCTGTTTAACGTAAATGGAAATAATTAGTAAAGCAACGTTTTTTTGTAATGATTTTTTTGCACAAAATTCATGCCAAAAGCATTAAAAGCAACTAAAGTGTATAAAATCATGCAATCACACAATTGTTGTCAGCATTCTTCAGCGCTCTTCTTCTTCGCCTACCATGCACGCGCACACATCAATGACTCATCCATTTGTATAATCATATGCAAAACGGTTTTTATTGCTCGACTGTCTGTCTGTCTGTCTGGCAGTAATAACCTTTCGTCTTCTGGGCGCTTTTCGGTTTTTATTCGTTTTTTTTTTTTTTTTTGGGCCCAAATTAGAGACGCCAAAGTTTGTGCACTGAATTTTTAAGCGGATTTGCGGAAATTCAACGCAAATAAAAAATCAAATTTTATTGCGTTGAAATAATAAGCATTACACATGACGTCGACGTCGACGACTACGACGACGTTCATTTTAAGCGCTCTCGGCTATAAAATTAAAAACGAATTGCTCATACGTCGCAACTATTTGTACTTGAAATGTTGTATGTACTTTGGCATTAAATGATTGCGCAGTCAGACGGCGCAGGACAGACGGCTGGCAAAGATGCCAAACGTACTGAATGCGTCTTCATTTGTGCAAAGTAATGTTACAGCACAGTGAGCAGATGACGGTGCAGACACACACACACGCACACATACATGTAAGACAAACTTATACTTTTATGCCCTTTAGCTTAAACACACGCATACGTACGCTTTCTAACTAGCACGCGCTCGCTCACTCTTTCGCTTTGGCACGCTGTCTCGCTTGCTTAACATATAAAATGTAATTTGCTACAAGTTAAAATTCGTTGCGCAATATGTTTTCATTACGAGTGCAAACTAAAACTCATTTCTGCCAAATTAAACTTGAAAATGTTGTAAAAATCTACAAAATGAGTTAAAACGAACGCTCTCAGGCATTGTGTGCACAGACACACCAACACAGACACACAGACAAAGACGTGCTATATGCATTACACACACACACACACAAACACATGCACGAGGCAAACATTAAATTGAATTTAAGTCGGAAATTAAGCAAGAGTAGTGTATGAGTGTGTGAGTTTGAAAGAGTTTTTCTCTATGTGTGTGTGTGTGCTTGTATTTGTGCGCGCTGACATGTCTAATGTGTTATTAAAAGGCATTTCCGCAAAATGTCAGCGTCATATTGTTAAACATGAGTATTTAATTAGAAAATTGTATTTTCAAGTTTTGACGATGCTTAAAAATGAAGTGAATTACAAATGACGACGACAACGACGACAACAGCTGTCGACATATGCCGTCAACACGCGTTTTTCGATACTTTCAAAAGTGCCAATTAAATATACTTTAAGTGCTTCAGCAGCCTTTTTTGTCATGCATGTAACTTTGATTTTCTTGCTTTTTTATAGCATACTTTTAAGCTGTGCTATGCTCATTTCATGCTACTATTCTAACGCAGTGTTAAATTATGATGTGTGTGTGTGTGTCTTAATTACGTTGACAATAAGGACGCTCGACAAGCAACGCTCGCTGGCCACAAGCACATTTTGCTAACGAGCTTCGTAGAATGCTATTGTCATTGTATGCGTCTATCACTCATTGCCTGTGTGTTTGTGTATGTGTGTGTGTGAGTTTAATTGTGTTCATGGCTGTGTTGAGTTTGCTGCTTTTATTGTATAAAAGGATTATTAACAAATCACTGACTCAGAAATTGTCAACTGCAGGGCAAAAATCGTCTAACAAAAAATGCCAGAAAAAGAAAAAAGAAAGGCAAGGAAAGTTCTGCTTTGATCTCAAATTTATGAAATTAACCCTTAAGTGCAGTCAGTCAGATAGTCAGTCAGTCAATGCCAAACCGCCAGCAGCATTCTTGGGCTTCAGCACACACACATACACACACACACGCACACACATTTGGTTAAGCTTTCGCCTCAGCTTGTCTCGAGCGAACATCAACACGCTTGATGCGCTTGAATCACAGTGACATTTGACTTCGACGCTGGCGTTGATGTTGATGCTGACTTTGACTTGAACTTGACGCGTCAAAGTGCTCAACACAACAACAACAACGACAACGGAAACGGAAGTAGCGCGCTTGATTGTTGCCGGCATTTGCCTTTATTGACTACTCTTGTTGTTGTTGTTATTGTTGTCCATGTTGTCATATCTTAGCTCGACTTAACGACTCAATGCGTGTCATAATCAGCATGAGTTGTTCAACATAAAATCAATCTCATAATCTGCATTGCTTTGATGCTCATTGACTGCAAAATGAAATAATTGTAGTTTAAATAAGTAAAATGCTTGAACGGCTTTCGACATTCGTTAATTGATTGACTGATTGGGGTTATTTTCGTATTTATTTATTTATTTATATATTTTTTTTCTCCACTTTTCGTTGTCTTCCTTCGTTCAGTCGTTCAGTCGTTTGGTACGTTCGTACGCTTGTTTGCTTATTTGACTTGTGGTCACTCTAATTGGTGTTTGCATATTGCTTACCAGGTTGTTTGTGCGTAGCATGTGTTGTGTGCGTTGCCTACGCTTAGCAAATACAGCATGATGTGTCCAATTACAACAAAATGTATGCGTCAAGTCTGTACGAACGAGCGGCCAATATGTACAATGACTATGGTGATGACATTGACGTCGAATTTAGACACGCAGCCACGTCTCTGTTTGCTCATTAAATGTTCGAAGTAAGAAAAACCAACAGAACAAAATAAAACGAAACAAAACAAAACAGCGAAGGCAATTAGCAGAAATATTACTAAAGTTTGCGAAAAAATTAACGAAAAATAACAGACCGCAAAACGAATTTAGCACACAAGCAAAAGCAGCAGAAGAAGAGCAGCTGATACAGTAAGGTGACCAAAGCAGACAAAGCAAGGCGGCAAATCGACACGTCTCTCTCGGTCATTGCGTCTCGTTTCGTTCCGTGTCGTGTTGTCTCATGTTGTGCGGCGTCGTTGCTTTGCAATGGTCATGCTCATTTGCGTGAACTTAATGAGGCTGTCAAAGTAGGTTCGATACTTTGTTCAATGCCGTTTCGTTTCAACTTCTTTACGCATTGCTTTGCTTTCTTGTAAATGTCATGTCATCTTTGCATTGGCCATTTCGATGACTATGCCAGTGACAGCGGCATTGAAGTGAAAGTGTTGTTGTGCTTCTTCTTGTCTGCTTGTCTGAATGCCTGCCAGCCGTCTGTCTGTCTGGCTTTACAGCTATTTTGCGTGTGTGGCATTAGTGTAAACAAGTTGATTGCTTGACCCAAAAGCAGAAGAGACAGCAAAAGCAAAATAATAATACCCTCACTTAAGCGCGCACGTTGCGTTATTCACAATGAGCAATGTCGAATGTCCAAAGTTATTAGCTAAAGAAATTTGTTGCCATGTATAAATCCCGAAAAACCAAAAAGCTGATTACTGACAACAAGCAAGTAAACAAAACACACAAAACCAACAAACAAGCAAACTGACACACGAACAGACCAATAGACGGACGGACAGACACACCGACGGACGGACATAGAGATATCAAGACGAGCATAGCAACATATAAAAACACATGAATGGCGTAGTGAATAAGACAAGACAGACAGCAGAAGCTAAAGATGAACATTCCTTGCCTTCCGTTGGCAAACTTTGACGCAAAAACCTCGAAAGACATAAACAAAGAAGTGTTGACGATGTAAAGGGGGCAAACGTACATGTAATGGGCTAAGAGATGCTGATGTGGGTAAGAAAAAAGCAATAAACGAAGAAGAAGACGAGGCAGAAGCAGAAGCTGCGCTGTCATTGCCAAATCCCATAAGCGAAAAACTAAAATGCGTTGGCACTCATGTCAATATCCTATGTCACACACACACGCACAAATACGCACACACACACTGGAACGTGCGCAGGACTAAGACATGAACGTATTTTTCTTAATATTTTGCCACACAGCAACAAAATATTGTCGAAGACAACTTCGTCCGCGTCGACGACATCAACATCGCTGTCAACATCGTTTGTTACATGAGTGTGTGTGCGAGTGCATGTGCGAGTGTGTGGGGGCGTTAAACTCATACATCACTTTATCGTACATTGTACATCTTCATACATATCAACACATACTTACATACATACATGTGTGTTTGTGTGTGTGTGTGTGTGTGTGTGTGTGCGTTTATGCAACTAAATGTGTTTATATGCTGCAGTAGCCATATTGCTTCTGCTTCTTCTTGCTGATTCGCTTTTGTTTCTCATCATCATGTTCAACAATCAAACCAACCACACCGCCCACCTGCACGCCCATAACTCTGATAATGTTCACATACATACATAAGTTTCAGCTCGTCAACACTTCCGTTATTAACGCCCATTTTCAGCGCTCACGCTTAAGTTGCTTTGGCAGCATGTTGATGGCGCTACAATTGCCACACACGCTCACAGCTCACAGCTCATCACAGCACAGCTCAGCACAGCTCATGCTGCGCGTCGTTACATGGCGTTGGCGCTCAAGTCAGCAAAATGTGTCAAGTGTTGCCAATAGCAAAAAAATATAAAAATACCAAAAATAAAACATAAAACAAGAAAATAGCAAAAATATATGAAGCTTCGAAAATAAAAGGTGCTGCAAATAGCGAAAATCATGTTTGCCATATGTGTGTGTGTGTGTTTGGCGACTTGGCTTGGCAGCTGTCGACGCCTCTGCCGACGCCGCACAACATCATTTCCTTCAACTTCTTCTTCTGCTCCATGGTTGTTGTTATTTCTTGTTTGCAACATTTTTTTCGCCAATTTTTTTGTTGCGCGACACTTACAGTGTAACTGTATCTGTATGTGTGCGTGTGTGTGTGTTGCTGGCAACGCTGAACTTCAATAAATTATTTTATTGCGACAGTTATACTGTTGGTTTATGAATTTGTTGACGGATATATTGAAACTTTTGCCAACTAAGCTCACTTCTCACTCACACACACACACACACATACACTTATTGCGCTCTGCTTAGCACATGTGTGTGTGTGACTGTGTCTGCTTGGCTGCTGTCTGTCCTGGTGTCTGTCTCGTCCAATGCGTTACATATGTATCTGCCAGTATGTCATAACGCATTCCGACTTTGAGTATGCTCTTACAGCAAATTGCAAATGACTCGTTAAATTTGCTGATGTCTGTGTGCAGATAGACTATCTGACTTGTCTCACTTACCCTGTCAGCCACTCAGCCACTCAGCCCTCCTCTATACGCGACTGTTGCTTTTGCTATTGCTTGCGTTAGTTGATATTAATAGTTTTTGCTTGTTTTGCTTCAAATGAAAATAAATTAGATATGCTGCACACACACACACACACACACATGTTTATAGTTATGAATTTATGCATGTGTGTGTGTGCGTAATTTTTATGAAGTCATCTACAATTTGATATATTTTCATACATTATTCAACAAAAATTCAAAGTTTCGCATTTAAATTATTAAAAACGTTTGAGTTTTGCAACTTTAAATGCGCCCAAAAGTATGCCACTTTGAAAAGTCAATTTTGCCGCAAATTGTCAAAAGTCAAAGCGGCAAAAGTCAAGCGGCCAAACAAGGCTTGAGGCGTGAAGCGGGAAGCGTGCAAGGCCTCCAGTTTGAACATGTTGTCATATCAAATTTAATAGCAATTTGGCGTTAAACGTTTTCGCTAACGAAAGCAACAAAAACGTACGGCCAAAATATACATAATAACACATAATAAAGGCAGCAAAAAAAATGGTATATATACATTAGCTTAACTCACGCACGACGCAAAACGGCGAGGCGTGGCCGACATGTGTTGGCTGCGAACGTGTTTGAATGCGCGTCATATTTGATTGATGCTTTGCACAGCAGGCGGCGCAGACACTAACACACACACACACACACAAACACATACACACAGACGCACAGCTGTCTATGTTAAATTACGCCTCAAGGTAGGCACTTTAAAATTTGTGTGCGCTTAAATGTGCGAAGCGTCATAAAAAAATCAACAACAACAGCAAAACCGTATAATTTCGTTGCATACTTTTTGGCAGCACATTTATTAGTGTTTGTATTTCATATTTTTTTATGCCAACAAAAACAAAAAAGTTGCGTCAAGCATGAAAAAACAAAGCGACTAAAAACGTTGCAAAAAAAAAAACAACAAAAACAACAAATTTATTTCGCTTTTGTTTATTTTCGTATGCCCTTTTTTTATTTTCCTACTGGGATCATGTTTAGTTTACAAGCACGTGAGCCTTGACTCATGTGCGTATGCATGTGTGTGTGTGTGTGTGTGTGTGTGTGCACTTTGTTAACAATTTTACAGCCGTCTTGTTTTGCAATTTTAGCGGCACGAGAATTTACAACTATTTTATGGACTTGCCGCTTCTGCATGTATTGCTGTCTATCTATGCATGTGTGTGTGTGTGTACATATTTGTGTGTGTGTTTTGCCGTGTTGTCAATATTTGTAGTCAGCAACAAGCTTACATTTCTTCTTTTTTTCCAAACTGATGCGTTTTCGCAGCATGCTTTTAGGCTGTGCGCTCACTCTTTCGCTCTCTCTCGCTCTCTCGCGTTTTCTAACTAACGCGTTACATGTAATTTATGCGTGTTGTTTTTATAACGCCGCAGGGGCGTCAAAAGTAAACCCAAATACCGTTAATGCATTAAGTAGCCTTTTTTAGTGTTGCTTGAAGGCGAAATTACTTTGCCTTTTTTGGTGTTTCTTTGCGCCAACAACAAATCGTGTATGATCTAAAACAACAACAACAAACGTTCAACTTCAATTCATTTAAGTCAAATTATTTTTTACAACAAAGCACACTAACCGCTTGTACAAACAACACACACACACACACACACATGCGCCACAACAAACGTGCGGCAATCAAAATAATAAAAAAAAAATATAAATAAAATGAAAAATCAACAAAAAACAGTCAATCGATCAATCAATCAATCAATCAAATGTGCAATCAAACCTCATTTAGCGCATAAATGTTAATCCATCAAACCTTTGAACAGTCCGCAAAACCATTAACAATATTATCTCACATCGCGCAACCTTTGCGGCTTGCTTACCACACACACACTCACACACACACTCACACACACCCACTAATGCACCAACTCACCATCACCAACACCAACACCGTCATCACTTATATTATAATCATCATCACCTAATATTGCACCATGTTGCTTGTCTGCCTGTGCTCCCGTTTGCCCCTCTGTATGCCCGCCCCTTATAACAAGCGTTAACCACATAAATGTTAATATTTCTTTTTCATGCTAACCCAACAACATTTCACATTCCAACCATCCCCCAACCCTTTGCTCATCACTCCGTGCACACATTAAGCCATCATAAATATAAATCATGCAAAATAACTAAAAGAGCGCAAATAAAAATACAAAATTTATAATAGTAGTAAATAAAAAAAAATAGCAAGAAAAAAATAAAGAGTGAAGCGAACAAGAAGAAGAATAAACAAAAAAAAAAAAAAGAATCAACAAAGAAACAAAACAAAAAAAAAACATCTTTATTGCATACTTTTCAGGACGGACAACGCGGTCATTTAGAGGGTCTTGCATCCGTCTATTGTGAGTTGTTAATGGCTCCCTTCGGAGATATTTTAAGTGCTTTAGAAATCGCTAGACAAGCGGCATGGTCCGAACGCAGCCCACTGAATCCCGCCGGCGGCAGTGGCAGCAGCGGCGGCAGTGGCAGCGGCGTCAGCGGCATCATTGCCGCTCAGCGTAATCACGGTCATCGCGGCCATTCGAGTCACGGCGCCGGCCTGCCCAATAGTCATAGTCAGCCAATTTATGTGCCAGGAAAATATTCGGTATGTATTACAACAACAACAACAACAACCACAACTACAACAACAACAACTACAACAAATACTGAAACAAAAACAAAAAACTGCACTAGACAAGATAACAAAAACTAAACTCACATAAAACCGTAACTGAAAAAGAAAACAACAATCAAGAAAGCACATAAAAAACACACTTGCAACAACAACAATAACAACAACAACATTAATACGATAAGAATTGTTTATGTCTGGCCAAAATTAAACACTGAAAAAAATTGTTGGCAAGGCCATGCTCACTCACAAATAGTTATTACCTCATATCATAACATAAAATAGTTAGTAACAAATATTTATTTGGTGATGGTGTTGATAATTTAGTAAGAATGATAATTGTTAAGAAAAATCCATAAAAAATATATATAAAACAAAAAAATTGGCTGATAAATTCCTCATCCTAAAAGTATGCCACAGCATTTTCTTTTGGTCCCTAACACACACTCACTCACTTACTCCTTCTCTCTCTCACTCACTATTTGTTCAATAAAACAAACTAACACAACACAACAACAACAACAACCAACACATTGCTGCTTGATTATATGTATGTTGGCCACGCCCAACGCCCACCGCCCACACTAAGTTGTTAGTTTTGGTGTTGCAAGGCGCTCGTTTAGTCAAGCAGCTGTGCACGCCTTAAGACCATTTATGTTCACTTTGTTTTTCTTGCTTCTTGTTTTTTTTTTTAATGTTAATTAAGCAAAGTAAATTTACGCATGTTGCACGTTGCATGTTGCATGTAGTTTTATAGCGCATAAAGTTTTCACATTAAAAATAATTCTTTGAGAAATTCGCATTAATTCATTTGACCAAACAAAAATTATTTACCATGAATGAATTTAACGAAACTTACTATGAAACTTTTCTCACACACACACACAAACACACACACACATGCACACACACACACTTATACACATACAGCCTTCAAGTTGTCTGTCGGACAAGGAAGAGGATGAAATTTATGGGTTTGGTTATGGTGTCTTTGCGCCGCGTGTTGCACGAGGCGCGCTCACACAACAACAGCATTTGTTGCAACAGCAGACGTTGCAGCAACAACAAACTATACAACAGCTGCAACAGCAACATCAAATACAGCAGCAACAACAACCAACAGTGCCAGGCCAGCAACAACAGCAGCAGCAACAAACACAGCAACAACAATTGCAAGCCCATCATCAAACACTCCCGCCAAATGCTGCACATCTGAGCTTCGTGCAACAAAAGTAAGTTTCATGCAGTTCCCCCATTAATGAAATACGCAATGAAATGCTTTCACTTTTTGCAGTTGCCTGAGTCCAAGATCAGCTTATTTCTATGAGTTTCCACCGAGCGCAGGTTTGTTTCTTTACATGCTCATTATCCTATTCTCACGCCTTATTCTAATAATCATTTTGTGTTTTCATTCGCACAGAGCGTGAGACCAAGAAGCGCACAACATTGGCACGACTCCTGAAGGGCCTGAAGACGGTGAATCGCCGCGATCGCAATCAACAGACAGCCGCACAAGTGAGAGTAAGAATTATAAACGTGTCACTTAAGTAGTTCAAGATTATTAGACCGGCAACTCTATTAAAAAAATGTTTGAGGGTGCTTTTAATAGATTTGTTAATAGAAAAAATAATAGACATTATTAGTCTGGCAACTCTATTAAAAAAATGTTTAAATGTGCTTTTAATAGGTTTGTTAATAGAATAAATAATAGGCACGATGGCATTAACATGATCAAAAATAATGTTATCTTATAGAGCAGCAGCAACTGTCCTGTATATCTCATGCTGTTAAAATCCTATTTAATAGAATTTTCCTATTAACAGTGCTTAATAGAGTTACCAGAATAGGGAGTTAGTCTCAATCGCTCGTTGGTTAAAGCAATCCTATATTGAAGGTGCGCCTTCTTTGATGGCCAATCAACTTTTCTTAGTAGTTTGCAAAATAAAACCAAAATCCCAAAGCAAAACCAAATACTTTTGCCAACTTATTTTACTGTTAGTTTTCGTTCATCGCACATAAGCATTCCAGTCAATTCTTTGTCCTTGCAGGCGTTCTTTGCTGCTCCTCGCTGCCACTCTTCTACTCTCGGGCTCTCTAACTGCTAGTCGTCTACATACTTTTTATGACCGCATACAAATTGTTCATTCGCAACTTCATCACTTTGTTTCGACTTCTGCTGCTTCTTTTGCTTCCTCTTCTTCTTCTTCTTCTCTCGTTTTTGGGTTGCCTTTAGCTCTTTGTCTCTCGACGTCTCGACTTGCCTAACAAATCAACTGCAACAATTCTTGGAATTTTTTCTTTGCCATTGAGAAAATTACGTTTCTCGTTTTTTTTATGACTTTAGTTCGCCAAACAAGTATGCTTTCTTGCCACACACACACACACACACACACACATAGACACACAAACGTTCCTTTTACTGTTGCTGTTACTGTTACTGGTACTGGTAGAGGCGCTGGCACTGGCACTGTACTTAATCTTAACCCTGGGGACATGTAAATTTTTATGCCGGTACCCGTCGCATCGCATCGCATCACATTGGCTCGCAACGCAACGCCCCCTGCCGCTGCTCCTACCCCACACCATCTCGGCCTCTTGGCGCTTTCAGTTTAAGCAGCCCGCAGCATATTTACAGTGTAAAGGTTAAAAAAGAAACACCTTCCACTACCGCCAGCGCCCCTTCAAGACCATCTTCTACTTCTTCTTCTTTTTATACGTCGTTTCTTTATCTCGCACACACACATACACACAAAGTATTCATTCAGGACACTATGCTACTGCTACTTTGATTAGAGCGATGAGCAGCGCAACCTTTGGGGAGTGTTTTTCAGCTTCTTGCAGTCACTTGAACTCTGCCAAGGGAGGCGAACGAGTGAACTGCCGCCTTGCTGGCCTGCCCCGCGCTGCCCCACCGTACGTATGTCAAGTGCTGAGCTGAGCTGACATTACATAACATTTGTGAAAGGCGTAAAGCAGCAAGATTGTTTTGGCAATGAAACTGCGGCCAAGATAACTGTAAACAAACAAAATGCGACACAAGACAAGTGAAGATAAAAAAAAATAAACAAAGAAGTTGAGTTGAAGCAACGAAGCGAAGCGAAGCAGCAGCAGCAGCAGAAGGATCGCTGCTCATAAATAAGCAAAGACATGCATAAATTTGATACAAAACACAAGCGAAAAATAATAAAAAAAATAAATAAAAAATAAATAATAAAAAAGAAAAAGAATGCAAAAAAGATGAACACAAAAATAACGAAAAATATACAAACCGAAAAAAAAAACCAACACACACACACAAAAATGTGCAAGTAAAACATGAATTAAGTCGAGAATTTGCTGTGCTGACAACGAAAAATGTGCGTTAGGCCGACGAGCCAAGCAAGGCAACAAAGCAACAAAGCAGCAACAACAAAGCAGCAACAACAAAGCAGCAACAACAAGAGGCAAAGAAATGTAAAAGATAAGCGCAGGAAATGACTAAGGATATGCGTCTAAGTAGTGGCATCCTTCTGCTGCTTCTGCTTCTGCTTCTTCGGCTTCTTCTGCTTCTTCTGCTTCTGCCTTCCTTTTATTTCGCGCTTTGTTTATTTTATCACCCTTTTTTTGTTGTGCAATAACAAGAATGGCGAACGTTGATGAATTTTTCAAAGTATAATTAAAAAAAGGTCTCACCTGCCAACGTTTTTCGACATTGGCTTTGTTGTTGTTGTTGTTGTTGCTGTTTTTGGTGGCGTTAGTTCATGTTCAAGGCAGCGCTGCTTTCATTACCTACTGATTTGTTATTTATGATAAGAAAACAAACGCATTAGAGGCCAACGGCTTTTCATGATGGCTATAAAATTGCTGCTCGTGTATCTGTGTGTGTGTGCGTGTGTGTGTGTGTGTGTGTTAAAAGCATTGCAAAGCTAAGCTAAGCTGAGCACAACTCATGGCAAGTTCATGTTCGCCAACTGGCTGACGTGCAACAAATGGCAAGGACACACGCCCACACGCCCACACGCCCACACAGCCAGCGCTGCCACTGTTGCTACTTGAGGTTATTAATTAAAAATTAAAACAAGCTTGAAAGGTGTGAAATGTAAAATGGCGAAATAAAAGCCAAAGGAGAAGGGTTTGAGGCGCAGTTGGCAGTTGGCACTTGGATTGGCTTTCGGATAAGGCACGTAATGCGTTTCCCTACGCTTTGGTCAATCTGCAGACAACCATGAATAAACGTACACGGCAAACGTTTGATTTATGAGTTTGTTTGTAACGTTAACTCAGTTTAGGCATCATTTTTCGGCACTGTACTTCCTTAGACTTCTTGCTCCTTCGCCCATTTTATTTCGTTTAATGAATTGTGGCATTTTTGCATAATTTTAATTGTTGGTTTTCGCAACGTAGAACATTTTTTAGCTTGTAATTAATTTGCTTTCATTTTTTTTGTCATTGCAAATAATTTAAATAATCTTAAATTTAATTTTTCCACAGGCGGCCAACGAACGTTTGCGACACTTTCAGACCCTGAATGGCGGCGGTGGCGGCGGCGTCGGGGGCAATCAACAGCCGAGCTTCGAAGAGACAATCCATAGGGTAAGTTAACTGCTGCTCATACATATTATAAGACAACATATTAAGCTAGCGTAAAAGACGAACAAAAAAAAAATGTGCAACAAGAGCAAAACGCCGTTAAGTATGCAGCATAATTTTACAGTTCAAATAACTTTTCAAAGTAAAAAAAGCGAACGAGTAGAAAATGAAGAAAAATTTTCTAACAAAATAAAAATGCAAGAAACTGCAGAAAGAAGAAGAAGAGAGGCAGAAGAAGAAGAAGAAATACGCCAACATGGCGTATGCGTAATGCGCATACATGCACTTGAAGCAGCATAAATATTTATACACTACTTTGTAAACTAATAGCAAAACAAAATGCGGCAACAACAACAACAACAATAACAACAACAACAACAAAATAGAATATATACAACAAAATAACTTAAATATTTATTTTACCTTATTTCGTTCGGCGCATTTATATGAACATGTTTATACAATGTTGTTGTTGTTGTGGCAGTGTTGCTTTTAACGAAGAAATGCCGCCAGCAGCAACAGCAACAACAACAACAACGATGGCAACATAATGACATTCATTCATTCATTCACTAACACAAGTCTCCGTTTGCAACTTGCCGGCTGCACAGACACACACACACACACACACACACACACACACACAACACACACACACACACATGCACACAGACAGACAGACAGACAGACAGACAAGCAGCAACTCAGTTGAGAATGGCGTGAAAAAAGAAGCAACAAAAAAAAAAAAAATAACAAAATAAATGTAAGAATGAACAAAGTTGCATGCAACATTTAAAAGTTCATTGCCGTCGACATTCATTATTAATGACAGTTGCAACAACAACAACAAACAACAAACACTAACAGTAACAGTAACAGCAACTGTAAGCGCATGAGGAAGAAGCAGAAGCACAACAACAACAACAACAATACTGATATCAGTTTGTTGTTATTGTTGATGAAGGCAAGTGAAGTAAGTGAAGGGAGGTGAAGTGAAATGAAGCAACAACAAACACAATTTGCAATCAGCAACAAGAGTTGTGGCAGCAACAACAACAACCACAACAACAACAGCGGCAGCAACAGTGCCAGGTGCAGTTACAACAACAATTAATGCTGCTGTTGTTGCTGTTGTTGTTGTTATTTTCAGCTGCTGCTTGTTAAAGTATATATGCATAAATTTATTATGCATGCAACAGCAAACGCGCCTTTTCCCATTGCAACACACACACACACACAGACAACAGCTAAGTTTATACAAGCAACCATTAAAAATATCTTCTTCTTCTTCTTCTGCACTCATATTTGTTTTTGTTGTTTTTTTTGTACTTTAATAACTTACACGCTTGTCTGTCCGTCTGTCCGTCTCTCTACTGAGTTGCCCCTAAAAGTAGACTTAACGTGTTTTTGCCAGCCTGCCGAGTTGACAGAATGGATGCGTGCGTGCGTGCGTGAGTCTGTTCTTTACCGTGTGCATGTAAGAAAATTACACACACTAAAAACAAAAACAAAAGCAAAAAGAAAAACTTTGTCTTTTCGCTGTTGGCATTTTGTCGCCAACAGTTGTCCTACTGTTGTTGTTGTTGCTGTTGTTGTGCGCTTCTTTAACGCAAATTTTAAACAAACTTCAAATTTAGTGTTGTTGCTTTCACCGCCTTACCTGAACTTAACTTTCTTTTGTGTTCGTGTGCTCGTGCATCTTTAACTAAATTGTCTTGTGAGACTTTGGCAAAACTTTAGCCAAGACGCAATGCCGCACAAGCAGCACAAGGAGCAGACAGTCCTTGTTGTTCTTGTTGTTGTTGTGGTTGTTGCTGTTGTTGCTGTTGCTCAAATCAACCTTTGCTACATGTTCCTGCTATTTGTCTGTTGAGTGGCAGAAAAATGCGAGAAACGAACAAAAGTTTGCATACTTGTGGGCGTTCTGCATATTATAGTTGTAATTTTTTTTTTTTTTTTCATTTTTGTTGCTGCATAAATTGAAGTCTTATTAGATTTTGAAGCAAGAAGATTATTAAAAAAGAAAAATTGTTTATTTACTTTTCATTTACAGCTAAAAGTACAAGAAGCAATGCGTAAAAAGGAGAAATTTCAACGTGAACACGAAGAGGTAAGTTTATATATATGAAGATAAGACTGACAGAACTCAAGAGCACCTTCATTGTGTGAGATAATATTATACAATTTGTCCGCCCCTGACAGTTATTGAAATAAAGTTTTGTAAAACAAGAAGGAAAGACAACTTTGGTCTAGTCGAATATTGAATACACTTCACGCTCTTATTTTTGTGTAAGATATTCTTGGGAATCATATTGAAAAAAAAGGGAATCTTTTTTCTTAAAATAATTAATAAATTAAAATAGGAAAAAAGTATAATTAAAATAAAAAGAAGGAGTCTTTAAATGGGCGCTGCCATGCCCACATTAGTATGAAGATTCAAGTCAATTGCTTAATTGAAAAATTAGCTTCTCTTACTCTTCTTCAATTAGTTTGGTGCAAGTGCCAGTGATCCGAACTCAAGATCGATACTTTCTGAAGGACCTGTTGTCTTGTCTCTCTGATCAGGCATTCCCTTGCTTAGTATAGTCGGCGTTGTCTCCTTTTGTGTGTTACAAACTCCATGACAAAGTTGTGTTACTCTTCGCGGCGTGAAGCGCATAAAAATATGTTATTTTCAAATGAAATCCTTTGCATAAACATGTGTCAACTGTGTGTAATTTTAATAGTTGTTTATTGTGCAAAAATAATATAAATATTTTATTTACATAAAATGACAACCAATGAGGAAAATATGTCAAGCATATCAAATGCATAAAACATGAAAATGCCTCAAATTGAAAATTTACTTTTTGAAATATTTGACCAAAAATTAAAATAAATGCCACAAAATAAGCATGTAAAGTTTTGTCAGTACTTTTATTTTTAAGCACATGTGTGCGTGTGTGTTGGTGTGCGTGTGTGTGTGTGTGCTTAGAATCGACCACAAAGCGTAAAATAAATAAACATTTATTTACATGCATGCAAAAAAAAGAAATTCACTTTCGCTAAGGTGTAATAAATTTTTAAGTGCTAAGCATGCAAAATTTAAATGCTTTTAACGCAGTCAAGGCGAAAGACAGACAGACGGACAGACAGACAGACGCATGTCATGCCGCTCACACAGAGAGAAGCTATTAAAATGTATAAAACAGCAATTATTTTTACCTACAAATGACAAACATGCACGGACAGACGGACGGACAGACACAAAGACAACCACAAAAACCACAAAAACAAAGCAAGTGTGCATGCCATAGTCGAGTATGGGCGACTATTTAATACCCTTTACATATTGAGCAACGTTTCAAGAAAATGGTTTAAAAAATGAGGAATTCATCAAAAATTTCAGCTTAAAGATCTATGAGGGGCAACCAGGTCGGCATTTTGTGGTATGCAGTTTTGAAGTTGTATATTTACTGAGCCTGCATACAAAATTTCAAGTTCATATCTTTGATAGGCTTGGAGATATGAAAACTTTAAGTGAACCACTCTTTGTGGGGGAAATGAGGAGCAGCAATTTAATAGTGCCTGCCAGGCCACCTTCTGACACACTGTATTTGTAGGGTATATTGAAACCAGAAAACCTTAAAAAAAAACAACAAAAACATGTGAATTTAAATATAAGAAAAGTGAAGCGACAACACATGCCACATGCAAGAGTGAGCGAGCGCGCAACATGCAAAGCAATGAGAAAGTTTACTTGAAAAAAAAGTAAAGTAAGAAAGCAAAAATAAGACAAAAACTTAAAAAGTGTAAGAGAAAACCGAAAAATACACAACAAGCAAAACAATTTTAGCAAATGTTTTCGTTATTTGCAACTTTTGTTGTGTGCTTTTAGGCATATAGCATAATTTTTGCATGCAAATACGTGCAAAGCAAATACAACAAATACACATGCTTGCACGCTCGACTTGCTTGTCTAATTGCACTTGTCTAAGTGTGTGTGAGTGAGTGTGTGTGTGTGAGTGTGTGTTGCCACAGCGCTTCATGCTCTTCGTCTGTTACTGCTTTTTATGCCCGCAACCTCATTCAACGACTCATTTGTCGTGCGCATTTTCACTTATTTGCTTACTCCTGTGCGAGGCAACAATTGCTTTGCTTTTGGCACTGTCGTCAGCCCACGCATGCCACGCCTGCTTCTGCTGGCATTTTCGAGCAGCTTCTTCAGCGCCATTACATCAAATATTTATGCTCATACAAATGAGTTGAATTTTGCCAACTTTGAGTCTACACTTGCACTCGAATTGTACTCTGGATTCTTTGGTTGCCTCATTCAGGCGTACATTCATACACATGTCTGTCTGTCCGTTCGTCTGTCTGTCTGTTTATTTATTTGCCTTGCACTAATTATGCGAAAGGTGATTGTCCTACGAATATTTTGTGCCACACACACACACAGAAGCACTTGAAGTTGGCTTGTAATTGAACGTTGCTGTCAAGCATGTTGGTGCGAGTGTATCGAGGCTAATAAATTTCAATTTGCCCAAAGAAAAAGTCAATTTCGGTATAAATATTTAAAGCGCCTTCGAAACGCTTCAACATGCTTGACTGCCACGCGGCAACAAGACAACAAGACAACAAAAATGGTGGCGGAGAAAATAATAGCAAATTGAAGGGAAAAAAGAAGCGAAAAAGAAGCGAAAAAGAAAATAGAAATTGGTCACAAATACAATTTGAATGCATTTTTAATGCGTGCATAAAAGCTTTTAGCTAATTTTGTGCCACGCTTTGTTGCTTTTGGTGCGAGGTGTCCCTGGCATGCTTCTGCAACAATAACTTCATGGCATGGCAAAGGCAACACCAACAACACCAACAACAGCAACAACAACCACAATCGACAGTCTTGTCGACTGTAAATCTTTAAGCACACACACACAGATAGAGAGAGAGTGAGTGAGAGAGCGAGACACTCATAGCGATAGCAAAATGTAGTAAATTAGAATTCAGCACACATTTAGCCATTATGTTGCATGCAACATTTTTAGCAATGCTCTTGCCACACTCCCTCTGCCTTTGCCTTTGCCACTGCCTCAGCCTTTGCTACTAAACTGTTTTAGTTTTCAAATGGAATTTTGTAATTTTAACGCTTTCAACTCTGCTCCTGCTCCTGCTCTCTCCCACTGGCTGTCTACAGTCTTTTATCAACATCAGCTGTCTCACTCACGCACGCATATCATGTTGCCTACAGGCAACGTCGATAAACAAGCATAGAGAACTTTAAAAATTGCTGCCATGCTGCATTTGCTCAACAGAATTTTTATTTGTTTCGCACACTTTTTCACTCCTTCGGTGGCCAATTTTTTTCTGACTTGACGCTTTGTCGTATTTCTTGTAGTTTAAGGCAAGTAATGCTTTGCTTTGGCTTTGTTCGTCTGTGTGCCTCAGCTCGGTAACAGTCTGACTAATAATAAGTCGCAAAAGGCACCCGAAATAAACTTATGTTATATTGTACAAAGCATCAGCTTCAGCTTCAGCTTCAGTCAGAGCGCAACTGTTTGTTGACAACAGTCACGTAGAATCTCAAAAGCAAAGTCATTTTGAAAAGTACGAGTACGTCTTACACTCACACACACACACACACACACACACGCACTGAGCGACTGTCTGTCTATGTGTCTGTCCAACTGCATGCAGACACCGATGTTGACTACATTTTTGAGTTCATAAATAGACACTCGACGAAAGCTATTGACGTTCACGTTAGCCTGACTGAAGGCTTTGCCCTTCTTTCCCTTTTTTCCCCTTCCTTTGGCATTGCTTTGCTTTGCTTTGTGTTTGTGCTCGTCGCGTCTAATATGAGCGCACATGTATGTGTGTGTGTGCCTAAGAATGTTCTGGCACAAATGTTAGCGCGCTGCCTAAAAGCATGCAATAAAATTTTGCTGTACAAAATTGTCTAATAGAATTTTAAATTACGCTGCTTTTATGCTTTACAGATACTTCGTGATATACGCCAAGGTTTAATGCAAATGAGTCGCGGCGAAGGACGTTTGGGTAAGTAAAAGAAGCCAAAGCAATAAAATAAATATTATACTTTTAAAAAAATATATATAAATTATGAAATGGCAACAGACAAACAAAAATTCGCAAGAAAGGCTTTTAAGCGAATGTAAAAAAGAAAATAAAAAAACAATATATAATAATAACAATAAGAATAAAAATAAAAATAATATAATGCAATGTCTGCACTTGGAGTCGAATGCGCAAGTGAGCATAAAATCTTATGTCCGTTGTCGTCTGTCTGTCGGTCTGTCCGCACTCACATTGATGTACACACGTGCACCCACGCGTGCAGTCATATGAACATGCCTGAGCTTAACAGCGTCAGCTGCAGCTTAGTTGCAAGCAACTACAAGAAGCACAAACGAAAAAGACACGCTCAAATGACTTTGTCTAGAAGGAACGTCAGCCGAAATCATTCGTGGCAACAAAAGTGGCAAAATGTTTGTTTTTTTATGCTTGTTCTTTCCTATTCTGTGTGTCTGTCTGTCCACATTGCTTGTGCAGCGATGCGTATAATAATATAACATTTGCTGTTGCATATTTTCAGGCGCCAGACAATGAAACTTCCACTTCCACTATGAAAGTTTAATATGATATATATTTCTATTTTTTTTTCTATGTGCTTGCGCAACATATGTTTATGTCAGTTGCCAAATAGACAATTCTCATTTCTTTATATTTTTTTAATAATATTATTTTCGCTTTAAACTCGAATTTGCAGCACAACCCTTCGCCGACGACACATACATGTACGACGATGCGTTGCGTGGTCCGCACTATGCGGTAAGCGCGTTGCATCATCAAGGACACTGGTACGATGAGCCGCCCTACGAGAGCGATCCGGATGACTTTCTCATGGCGGGCATCAATGGCGGACCAGCGGCAACGATACAGGTAACGGATCAAGCTTAAATTCAACAAAAGTCACATGACAAAAAGTCGCTCGAAAGGAAGCTTACAAATCAAAGTTCAAAGCCGTACATAAAACTTTGATTTACTAGCACAGCTTAACACACACACACGCACACATACACACGCACACTTGCAGCTCACTGACAATGGGAATTTGTTTCACGAGTCAACGAGAATTATGGCAAACGCAAAATCAACATGGATTTTTTCTTTCGAATTTTCAATTTTTCTTCTTCTGGCAAAAAAAACATTTTTTTGGTTTTGACAAAGTCATCTTCGAGCGTTATACAAATAGACGCACAAAACTCGTTGCTTGCGACATTATCATCATCATAATAATAGACATGAACATGGCTGTCATCATCATCATCATCATCGTCGTAGATATTCGCAACTACTTTGCAGTTAATCTAAATGTAACTTTGGCGTCACTTGAGTTACGCCCACTTTTGCACGCAATGCCATGCAGATGTCTTGTAGGCCCCCTTTCCACTTGTCATTCTCCCTCTTCGCTGCTTTGTGTTGAGAGTTACTCGTCTGCCACGGCTCGTTGAACGAAGCGCAGACGTCTTCGCTCAATAGCCAAGCCAAAAAGTGACTGCAACTTTGATTTCTCAGCGGATTTGTACAAAAACACACGCACACGCACACCCACCCACAACTCTACACACACACACACAGACACACACACACACAAGCCCACGCAGTTGCCAATGTGTAGCGAAGCAACGCCTTTTGCCCTTTTCCTGCTCGTTTCAATTTTTTTCTGTGTAGTTTTCTTTGGTATTTTCTTTATTAAATTATACGCTGAATATATTTCAACTTGTGCATTGATTTCTTCTTCTTCTTCTTCGATTTCTATTTCTTTTGCTACTTTTCAATTTACTTTGTCCTTTTTCATTTCTTGTTTGATTTTTTTCCAACTGATTTTTTTTTTTTCAGTCGAATTCACTTTATTTTTATTGACATCAAAAAGTGCATAATTCTTGTTGACTTCTCAACTTGCTGCTCCTCGTGGTTTTTTGCCCCCCCCCCCCCCCCCCCCATCAGGCATGTTGAGTTTTCTTGTTTGTTGTTTTTTTTTCTTTTGCTTTGCTGGCATTTCCTTTTGCGCATAATTTTGTCATAAGTTGCGCTTTTGTCAGTACATTAGTGGTTTGAAATGGCAAATTTTGTGCTTCCCACACAACGCAACACAAATCGAAACGAATTCAATTGAATTGAATCGAGTCTTAACTTGACTCGTTCAAATCACTCAGTCACTCATTCACTCAGTCAGCCAGTCACCCAACCGACCGCACGCTGTATAACTTGATCCTTGAGGATTCCAACGCAGTGCTTTCAATTTGTGTTTCACTTTGATGTCAAATTTGCTAAAGCAGCCAAAGCGCCTGTAAGATGTCTACGACGATGACGACGACAATGACTACAACGATGAAGATGGCAGAAAAGTTTGCGGTTGCTTTGCGTAAATATTGAAAATGCGAAATGCCAACAACGTTTCGATTCATTTCGATTGCTTTCTTCTAAAAGGTTAAACATTGTCGATTGTTGTAAACTTTGTTGATTTAATGCGCGAGTTAAGTGACTCATTTCGGTTTGTTTTCGCTCCTTGCTTTGCTTTGCTTTTCTTTGCTTTGCTTTAACTGCTGCCAAATTTCATAATCTTACAACGCATTTAATGAAGACTTTGAAAGCAATTATGTATGAATTAATCAAAAGGCCGAAAACACGCGAACTTTTCAATTAAAGCACAACTTTTAATGCTTTGTTTTTTGGTTTTTCGGCGCACTTTTTTTTTTTTTTATAAGTTTAACAATTCAATTTCCGTGCTTGCCGCAAAAATCACAAAAAAAAAAAAAAACTCAAAAAAAAAAAATAATAACTTTGCAATTTCCGTTCCGTTAAAACCCAAAAAATCCCGTAAAATATTTACAAAAAAAATAAAACAAAGCACAAACCTATAAAAGTGTACGGCCATCAAAGCAGACAAGCGAAGTAGCCACGGCACATTGAAACAAATGCAGAAGGCACGAAAGACATGGCGTAGCCAACGACGCATAAACTTTTATAACTTTGTTAATTTTTCATAATTTTGCGTACCGCAGCCGGGACTCACACACACACACACACACGCACACGCAGACAAATACAAGTAGCAAAAGATACAAATACTTATATCAAATGCCGCTACTTGAAGTATTAATCCATGCTGCCAATCTTGCTACCTTTTCTCTTATTTATTTATTTATTTATTTACTTTTATTACATTTGTTGTTGTTGTTGTTTCTTTTTGCATTTCCAGGGCGGCCGTGTACGCTTTGTAAATCGTGAAAGTACGGGCGTAATTTCATTAAGATCTGCCGGAGATATTTCACTGCCACAACGTGGACCACCTCGACGTGGTCTTATCGTGCCACAACAGCCGCCAAATCCACCGACAATAATACCGCTGACGCATGCCAGGTGAGTGCCAACCCCGTAGCTGTAGTTGTTGTAATTATTATGCTTATTGTTGTTGCTGTTGTTGTTGCTGCTGCTGCTGCGGCGCATATCGCATAAATAATAAATGGCCAAGTGAAAGCTCAAGTGAAAGGCGCTGAAAGCCAGCAACGAAAGCATTGAATAAAGTTCGAAATCGAGTTGAACTTCAGCAATTCGACATGAATGGCCGCGCCGAGATTAACTCGCATTAATGCCGCACTAAAAATAAGTCGATATTTGCTGCAAAATTAAAGTAGTATGCAATAAAAGTAATAACGCTTCGGTTTAGGAAAATGAAAAAAATCATAGCATACTTTTGTGCGCACGCAAAATCAACTTCAGTGCACAGAGCACTCAATTGGTTTAATAAATACACAACAGTACATAATTTGCGCACTTCTAAGAAAACACTCGAAAAAAAAAGGTTGTCACCAAATTTGAACCCAAAAAAAAAAAAGAAGAAGAAGAAAAAGGAGAAAAAGGTCACAAATTACGCATTGAACCATAAAAATGCGACACTAATGTGCATTAACCCGTAAAAAGGCAAACATTTAACATTACTAATAGTTGCCAAGGACACTCGACGGCAACAAGAACAACAATAAAAACAACAACAATAACATAACGAAGAAAGCATATTTGAAGAAGAAGAAGACGAAAGAGCGGTAGCAAAAAGAGACAAACAAAAACCAATCAAATAACCAAACTAAACCAAAATTTATATGTCAATTTGCGAAAGGTGTGCTTACAGGAACAACAAATACACAAGAAATATGAAAGGGCACAGAGCGAATGAATGAATGAATGAACGAAATAAAAGTGATTGGTGAAAGTATTGTGGCAAGAGGAAGTTGTATGGGAAGGGATTGTATACGCACTTCATTATTGTTGTTATCAATTGAATGCAGACACGCGTTTCGACAGCCGAGCAGAGCGACTGTCTGACTGTCTAACAGAGTGAATGTGTGAATGAATGAATGAGTGAATGAGTGAGTGAGTGCAAAGTTGTTTGTTGTGCAGCAACCGCAAAAGTACGAAATGACAAAAGCTATTGAAGCGCAAGTCATCAATTTCATATTGTTACGCACTCAAAGCTCTGACAATCAGTCGAGCAAACCGTTAGAGAGACACGGCAATGGCGGTGTACATGTTACAATGGCGGCGTCAGAAACAGTTTAAATGAAAACGAAAACGAAATCAAACGAAATGAAACGAAACGAAACAGACAGGCAGTCAAACTAATAAGAAATCCAATACAATAATAGTCAACACTTGAGTTAAATGCTATTGTCCATCACTGTCAGTTCGGCTGGCTTGCCGATTGGGTGAGGGCCGGCAGAATGTTGGCTTTGGCTGATAGCTACAATACACTTGCTGTGCAAAGGTATACGAGTGTAGAGCCAACAGTCAGACACACTCAAGTCAATCGCACAAACCTTTTTCCACACGTACGCACACATTGACAGTTAGTGAGAAGCGGGCTTGGGTGGGCAGACTATCAGGCAGGAAGTTGAAGGAAAGCAGACTTGAACGTGCTAAACATAATGTATACGCCCCATGTGACCACACGCTGCACAAACAACATATTCAATCTTAGTTTGCGCGCAATGAAGTTGAAGAAGCCAAAGGATTATGTGGCATGAGTTCGACAACATGCTTTTTATCGTTTTCTGTGTGCGCAGACACACTTATTTATTGCATTTTTTTTTATTGTCAACAATAAAAAAAATCACAAAACAAAAGGCTTAAAAGTTGTTAAAAAAAAACTATAAATTTTATTATTAAAAATAAAGTTTAATATATAAAACTATTTTTCCATTATAGATCACATGATCGCGAGAGCGGCGACTATGCGGGCTCAATATCGGATCTACAGAGCGTTACCTCACGACTTAGTACAGTTTCGGTAAGTTAGCTGCTTAAAAGTATGCTATATAAATGGTATAGTTGAATAGCTGATGTATGGGCAGCGGAAACGGAAGTGGCATAAGAAAACGGAATCAGTTAGCAAATCAACTGTCTGTCTGTCTGTCTGTCTGCTGCTACTGCCACGCACTGTTTAAACGTCAACCAAATTGATTAAGTGCACTTTGACAACAAACTTTGGGCAAATAATTTCGCCAACGTTGGCAAAAACGACGAACGTTTCAAAAAAATGCCAACAACAACAAAGAAAATGAATAAAAAAAAAAAAAAACAATATACAAACGTAAAAGCTTTTAGAAAAGTTTTTATTTTGTGCCTTGGCCAAAGTCCGAAATCGAATACGTCGACGAGTACGACAATGCCGACTGTTGGACCAATTGGAATACTTAGTCGCACTTAAGCCAACTTTGGCAAATACATACAACAGCCAACGACGACGACGACGAGGACAACTAACAAACGAATGCAAACTTACTCCAAACTGTCTTTGTTTGCCTGAATTTGTGACTTTGAAAAGTTGTTCAGTGCGCTTCGCTGCAATTCACTTCACTTCAGCTCAGCTCAGTTTGGCTCGGCTTGGTTCGGTTCGGTTCGAGCTCAACGCAATTGAGTTGTTAAGTTTAGCTTTTTTTTTGCCTGATGCACTTTTAACAACGACTTCGTTTTTTTATGTGCTTACATACTCTCACCAATTATTTTGCCCCATTCTAATGCCTATTTTTTTGTCTCTTTGGCCTTCATAGATTGGCACAAACAATTGCACGGCACGCTATCGCACGCTAAGCGGCGGCATCGGTGAGTCGCCATCACTGTCGCCGAGTCCCTCATCCGATTACGAGGATATTGGTGCAACGCGTGGCCTACCGCCAAGCCTTGTGGCGGCAACGAAGGGCAAGAAGAACGGTTTGCCGCACAAGGTGAACATCATCAGTCAAAAGGCAACGGTGCATCATGTAAGTTAATTAAAGTGTGCACGGCACAAGTTTCTTTTTTGCTCTCTTTCTTTGTGCCACTAAGCCTTTCAGACACACACACACCCACACACTGCCTGTCTAAGGATGTGCATGTGTGTATGTATGTGTGTTGTGTGTCGCAATTTGAAATGCAATTTCTAAGCCAATGCAAATCTTCAAATCAAAAAGTTTCCTATTGCTTTAGAGACATGTTTGCTAGTATGTGTGTGTGTGTGTGTGTGTGTCTGCATGTCTGCTGCCCAGTGCAGTGTGTTATTTGCCAACATGGCAAAGTTTTGCCACTTTTTGTTGTCTCGACCATCAACGAAACAACATCACTTTGACCACCAACGGTTACTCGATTATTTTTTGGTTAACTTTCCATGCTTTGTTTTTGTTTACAACGCAAATCTCTTTTAAATCTCTTCTCAACTCAACTCGGCTCGGCTCAAATTCATTTCTGCTTCTCACAGTTTACAAACTGTGACAAAAATCTAATTAGCTCAGGTTTATACACTCTGGTCATTTGCTTGGCC
Source organism: Phortica magna (assembly GCA_037044515.1). Classification (NCBI taxonomy): domain Eukaryota; kingdom Metazoa; phylum Arthropoda; class Insecta; order Diptera; family Drosophilidae; genus Phortica; species Phortica magna. The sequence continues at coordinate 131,013 of JBAMBP010003003.1, read as the reverse complement.
TATGCTCTCGGTGACCGCCTGATTGGCCGGACATCAACTTCAAATTGCCGTTGCATAAAGTCTTAAAACAAAACTAAACACAAAAACGCTCAAAGCTTTAAGCGATTTGTATTTCGCCTCTGCATATTTTTTTCTCCCTAAGCGCTTCTTTTTTTCACTTGTTGTCAGACGGACAACTGACGTCCGACGACTGACGACCGACGAAACAAAATGCAATAACGCTGTGCATGTATTCGCATGCACTCTAAATGCAAATGCCAATTTAATGAGTTTTCATGCGCTTTTAGACCCCAGTCGCTTAACGTTGCCCCCCAGAACCCCCCGCCGCGCCCACGCATGCTCGGCCGTTGGCTTGCTTAGCGCAAAGTTTTCGACAGCAAAGCCAAAAGCACTTTTTAAATAGCGAAAAAACACACACACACACACACAAACAAAATTGAAAGTTCATTTTGACTTTGAAAAAATTCTTTTGGTTAATGTTTGTTTTTTTTTTTATTGGTTTTAAACAAAATAAATCTATAGACATGCATATATATAATTTGAACTTGTCGCTTTAATGGTTTTTTTGTATATTTTTTGCAACTTTGTTGTTGCCTGCTTTTCGGCGCATTTGTGGTTTAAATGAAGATCAAATAAGCGCTGTGAAAAGTTTGTTGCAAAATGTATTTTTTTTTTGTAATATTTAAATGAAACTTTCACTTGTTGTGCGGCGTACTTTAAGCTGACGCATTGCCAGTCTCTGTACTTCGTTACTTTGTTTAAATGAAGAAATTTTTCGCATTTCATTTTAGTTTGTGGAAAATGCCAAAAATTTTCCACTAAAAGTCGCAAAGCTGAAATACGAAAGTTTTAGGAAATTTTAATTGTGTGACTTGCATTACACATTGCCAGCTCAAGCTGCCTTTGTCTAACATCTAACGCACACTTTGCTGTGCTGTCTTGCCATTGGCCATTGGCCAGGCACGAAACACATTCAAGTCCAGTCAAGTCCATCGTGTGTAGTTTTCACTTTGTATGCGTTTGCCATTAAACTTTTTAATGATTTAACTAATAAAAGTTTTTGCCTTTCTTTCTCTTTTACTTTCATCGATTGCGCTGTTGCTGATGCTGCCTGCTGTTTCACGTCAACGCCGTATTGTATGCTACGTTTTATTTCGATAATAACAATTGCGCTGCTGTGAAATAAACGAAACGAAACGAAATGAAACAACAACTTTGATGACTGCCAAAAAACAACAAAAACAACAACAACAAAAACAACTACGCACAAAAATATTTGCAGTCAAGCGATATGCGAAGCTCACCAAAGGAAATTGCCGCATTTAATGAGAACGGCAGAAACTTTGTTGCCACAAAGGAGACTTCAAGGGATTTCAGCAATTCCCAAGATAATACCGACCATGGCAGCATGAGCGATCAGGCCTTTGCATGTTCTGCCAGCTCGGTTGAAAGTTTACCCAGCGCTTCCGGTTCGAGTAAGTTCAACTCAACAAGCACTCTCTCTCTCACTCTTTCACACTCTATGCTATGTATTTATATATATTTTTTTTTATTTTACAATCTATTCGAGTTTTACATTTCTCTTTTTTTCTATTTTATGGTTTTCATTTCCTGTTTTTTTTTTTGGTGTTTGTTTTCATTTTAATTTTTTGTTTTTTTTTTTTTTGCTTTTTGTATTTTGTTTTTTTTAATGGAATTTTTGCTGACGTTGCAAATTCCCAGACGCAACTCAGTGCATATTGGTCTATTAACAGTTGTTGCTGTGCGTTGTTTTGTAGTTGTTTTTTAAGTGGTTTTCTGGTATCATAAAAAAGAAGAAGAAGAAAGACAACAACAACAACAACAACGACAACAACAACGACTGCAACAGCAATAACTTGAAAATTTTCAAACTTAATGAATTTTTAATGCACTTTCGAAATGAGAAAGTTTACTTTTTACCCTCGATCCAAACTGAAACAAGCAACACGAAAATGCAACAACAACAGCAACAACAACATTTCGGACCAGCTTGAGTTACAATTTCGCTTTGTTGTTGTCGTTTGTGGCAACTGCAAGCGGCGAGTGCATACAACCTCAAGCCGCTTGCCATGTCCTGCTTCAAAGTAAAGAACAAATGCAAGTACAAGCACGAGGATGCTGCTGTTGTTGTTGTTGTTATCGGTGTGTTTGTTGTTGTTGTTGTTTTCTGATGCTATGTTTTAATGAACAAAAGTTTGACTACTATGTATATTCGCAAATTCTCAAGTAAACAACAAAAAGCAACAAAAACAACAACAACAAAAATTAACAAAAAAAATGAAAGAACAAGAATTATGCAAAAAAGAAACGCACAAATACAAACACCAAAAGAAAAGAGAACAGAACAGAGAAAAAAAACAACAACACTCAAACAAAACGAATGCAGCCGAAAATTTTGCACTTCATGCCACAAAGGACAAAGCAAGGATTAGTGTGCCTTCTAAACTTGCAAAGTGCATATTTGAATTCATACATACATATATATTGCAGTACATACATAAGTATATAGATACTTGTACATATACAAACAATATTTTGCAAGCGCTGAAATATTTGAAAAGTTTTTAATTAACCAGCATATCGAAGTCTGTCGAGTTGAGCTAAGCTGACTCAACTTGAATCTTTGCTGCCTGCCAGTAACTTCTACACACAAAGGGTGGTTGGCTGAGTTGAGTTGAGTTTGTTGTGTGTGTGTGTGTGTGTGCTGTTTTGGACGCTTATCGTGCCAAAAGAGGCTTTAAGTAAACTGTTTTCGTTTATGGCATAACTTGCGTTACTCTATAAGACTTTTAATTTGCTTACGAAAGTATTTCAACTTTAAATAATACAAAACAAACATCTTCTTCTTCTTATGCTCCTACCACTTTCATCATCATCATCATCATCGTCATCGGCATAATCAACTTGTGGACAATAAACACAGGCACACAGGCGCTCGTGCGACCCGGCAGTCCGCACAGTTCCATTTCGACGGAAGATCGTGGCACATCGTTAGCGCCCATTTGCAAAGCCAAAGCACTTGTCGATAGCATGCCAAATCCTTACGATAAGGAAGCACTTAAATTTAAGGTAAGCAAGCGCACAAACAAAGCAGCAACAAAATCCTTTGACAATGCTTAGGCAACGGCAGGGGAACAAAACTTGTCGTTACTTTGCTTACTTACTAACGTCGGTTTTTTTCACTCACTCACTTAATAACCCGCTTACCTTTTGGCTCTTCCAACGCACGCACACAGAAAGGAGAGATTATCGAGGTGTTGTCAATGAACGCATCCGGCATTTGGAAGGGTCGTTGCCATGGTCGCGTGGGGCATTTTAAGTTCATTAATGTCGAAGTGCTGCCAGAGCAACGATTGAAGAGCTCAAGTAGTAAAACTTTAGCGCCGGGCATCGGTCTTAGCGGCGGCATCGGTGGCGGCAGCGGCGGTCGTCTATCGAGCGGCAATGGGCCGAATTCCGTTGAGGATTTACTCTTTCGCATCGGTCTGAAGGAGTATACGTCGGTCTTCGTGCTGAATGGGTAAGCGGCTTTGCGAAATTAAGTGATATACCTAACCCAGTTTTTTATACTCCAAATACTTACTTTCAATTGCTGCATTACAGGTACGAAGATCTTGAACTGTTCAAAGAACTCGAACCCGCCGACTTGGACTACTTGGGCATTGTCAATCAGGAGCATCGTGCCAAACTCTTGACCGCTGTGCAATTGCTGCATGACATTGAATGTAAGTGATAAACACCTTACCTACTGCCTTCTATTGCATGCGTTTATTCGATTGAACAAATCATATTACTGCAATGTTTTCAATATTGTTTACGTCTATGTTACATTGACTTACAACACACATAAGGCAAAGAGTGTTTAATAATCGCTTAAATTGCAAGTGCGTGACTGCCGTATGTCGCATGTAAGCCTATGTAACATAAGAGTATTATACACAAATAATGACAATGCCAATAACATTTTGCCAACATACACACAACAACAACAACAACAACACGCACACTAACTACAACTGTACATTGCTCATCAACAGGCTCCGATGGCGACATCGCCGGCTCAAGCTCCGAGAACGACGAGGCACGTCTAAACAACATCAACACGAAGCACGGCATTTCCCCATTTGGCCGTCGACACTTTCCACGTGATTCCGGCTGCTACGAAGGCTCACCGGTGCCATCATCCCAAACGCTCACGGCGACCATACACTCCAACGATGAGTCGAACAGCCTGGACGATGTGGTCTCCAAGTGCAACAGCGAAATCATGAAACGCGTCGAAAGCGCACGTCGCCAAAAGGATAATCCCTTCAAGGCAACCCTACCGGCGCGCGTCGGCAAGAAATCCTTCCTCGGCGGCAGCGGTGGCGGCGGCGTCGGCGGTGGCCTCATGGCCGACGATACGCTCACGCGCGGCGGTCTCAGCGAGAAGTCAAGCGACTCGGGCGTCAGCAGCAGCTCATTGTCGTCCGGCCCATTGAAGAATAGCACTTAACATTTACCAACCATACTCGCCCACGAATTGTTGCTTGGCGTCGGCCTGGGCAGCAATGGCGGCAACGGCGGTGGCGGCGGCGGCATCAGCAGCAGCTGTGGCGCTACATCGCCAACGACGTCTGTCGCATCGGCAAGTATGGTTGGTTGCAGCAGCAGCAGCAGCAGCAGCGGCGCAGCGCTTAACGCCACAGCGCCGCTTGGCAACATATGCAATACCCTGCCACATGCACCCTGCTCCGCTTCCGCTTCCGCCTCCGCCCTCTCAGCCACAAGCCATGCTAGCAATGCGGCCAATGCCGGCGCCTCGTCTGTGCTGGGCCTCGCCAATAATTTACCCAATTTACCTTTGAATCGTAATTTAGTCATGCTTCGAAATCATTTACGCAAAAATACAAACGCAACAAATTCAAACGATGATAAGGAACAATAACCCAATCAATATTTGAATATAGTTTCTTCGATCTTTACGATTTACTATTAAGTCTCTTCAAAAGAATGAAAACCAAAAAACAAAAAAAAAACTAAAAAAAAAGATGAAAAAAATCACATTTTGTTTGGTTCTTTTTGTTGTGTAAACTGTTTTTAAATTGCTGTGATTCGTTAACTGAAACGAGATTTATATTATTATACTTAAACACACACACACACACACACACACACTTAAACATACATACAACATACATACATAAACACATACATATATGTAGTAACATATACAATATAATTATATAACGCTTGAGTTCAAATGTACAGTAAAATGAAAAGAGCAAATTCAACAAGAATTCAATCCTTCCTCCGATATTGTTGGCATTTATTTTATAGCCTTTGTGGCTTACTGAGTGACACACAAATGCAAAACAGAACAGAAAACCGAAAGTTTATACTTATTAACAATTTTAGTCTAAGCAAATGTTACTTTTTAAGCTGTTTTTTTAGTTAGTCGCAAATGCTTATCTAAGGTAAAGAAACATAGGGTAAAACAACACAAAAGAAGAAGAAGAAAAAATGTTCATGTCTATTTTGGTTTGTTGCATTTCAGAGGTGATAATTCAATACGTCCAACTTGAAGCTGCTAGACAAAGACTTTGATCAATAGATCAAATTATTTTTTTTATTTTTTTTTTATTTCAAAGTTTTTTTTTTTTTTTTCAAACTCACTTTTACCATACTTGATTCCTATTTCTTGAATTTTTGCAATAGACCAATTTATGCTTAAAAAAAAAATAAAAGAAAAAACAACAACAACAACCACCAAAACTGCCGAATACTTTTTATTGTATATTTTTAAAATTTATTTAAATTTCATATTTAAGTATCGCTTAAACGTCAACGTGTAAAATAAAACAAATAATAATAATATTAATAAATAAATTCGCTAAGCAATATTATGTACTTTTATTATATTAAATAAGTGCTTAAAAGTCTTGTAAAAATAAAAATTATATTTAATATTAACTTATAACATTTTGTACATAAAAAAAGCAAGAAAAAAGTATTTTAAAGAACGAGAAAACTTAGCAATAATAATCAAAATGAAAGGACAATGGCGTAAGGCATGCAAAACAAGAAGAAGCGCAAAGCAACTCAGCCCAGCAAATTTAATTGATGTTGCGAAAATGATGCCGAAAATCAAACGAAAAGAAGTTTTAGTTAATATTGTTAAACAAGAAAGTCAAAAACGAAACAAAAAAAATCATTAGGGAAACTCATTTTTTAACTAAGCACAAAAGTATATAACATTCTACAAAATAATTCAAATATTTATTTAAACAAAAGAACAAAAATACTAAAAGAAAAACAAAGATAAAGTAAAATTAACAAAACAAAACAAAACACAGAAATCAATGAAAAGAAAAGCAATTTCGATTTTAGTAGTGAATATATATAAAAATAAATAACGAAAATACTTAAAAAATAAAGAAATACAAACAAAAACGGATGGTAATAATTTCATAGTTGAAAATTTGTACACCATCTTACTCGCTCTTTGTGTGTGTTTGTAAGTAAGTGTGCGAAAATAGTTAAACAAAAAAAAAATACATAAGAAAATTCTGCTAAAGTAAACTACAAAAATAAACAACAAACACACTGCAAAAAAAAAGATTAAAATATACAACAACAACAAACACAAAACAAAATTATGTTTATGTTAGCAAATGTAGGCATTTTTAAAGGTTCGAGTGCGAATTCAAATGATAACATTTAAGTTGTAAAATATGAAATAATAAAATTTAAATGAAGCGAAGCGAAAAATAAATGCGAAAAATAACCAAAAAACAAAAAACAGTTTTTGCGATTTCAGTGTAAAATTATGTAAAATTTAAATTTAGACATTAACAAATAAAATTCTGCATAAATGCAATGAAAACCAAAATAAAAACAAAAACAAAAACAACACGAACGAAATATTTATTATTGTTCATTAAAAACTAAATTAAACGAATCGAAATGAAACGAAACGGAATGTGTGGTAAAATCATGAAAGTATAAAAAATATGAAAGAAAAACAAAAAAAATTAGTAAAGCAACTTTTAGTAACAATCCATAAAAGACAAAAATTTATGATTATATCTATTAAAAAGGACACTTTTCAAATAAAAAAAAAAATCAACATATCTATAAAAATATAAAATATTGTTTTATTTTCGGAAATTTTTGGGTAATCTTGAAGAAAAGTTATATCATTTTAAAAAAATTTACAAAAGAGTTTGAGAAAGAAGCTTATCATTCAAATTGGACTTTCATAAGACTTTTGTCGGAAATTGGAAAAGAGTGCATCGACCGCCTTGGCGCCAATAGATTTGCTTATTGCCAAGGCTCGGAACGGCGCTTGCACAGCTCAGCCCCAAAATTATGCTACAATATGGGATGGTATAATTATTATGCCTTGAATACTGTTGCATACTTACAGGCTTGTCCAAAATTCAATATTATTGGTTTTCTATCTTCATTACCTAAGATTATGTTGATAAGCATCACGAGACTGAAGCGTTTATGAGGCTTCACTAAAAAAATCAAAACAACATTTCAAAACAAAAGTATAAATATTTGCTTATTCAGTAAGTTGTTTTTCGTTATGATGACAGCACTGACGAACACACACTTTGAACCCATTAGCTCGCAAGTGATTACAGTGAAAATTATTTGATTAAATAACACACGTGCAGCGTAATTGCAATTATGCTTAACGACCTTCTATATACAAATTCGTAAATTGAATCAAGTACGTAAATCAAGCGGCTTTGCAATCAACTCGGATCGATTACAGCGGACATAAATTGAACTTGTTACATAAAACCCACTAAGCTGAGCTGACGTTTTCAAGACAAAGTTGCTTGTAACAAGTTGAAACGATGCTTTTTTTTATTAATATTATTATTATTATTTATTTTCTCGCGGTTAAACTGTCAGCACATAAGTGAATCCGATTAGTTTGTGTAAATCGAATTAGTTTAACCCGCTCAGTGGGCGAATCAACGGCAAAGTAACTCAACTGTTATCAACTCACTTACTCAGCCAGCCAGCCAGTCAGTCAGTCAGTCAACGTCACCTTATAAAACGAACGTTTCTTTGATGTTTTTTGATAAAGATGATCTTGGTCTTTTTTCATCGTTGTATATTTCATGTTTATTCATAGACAGCGACGGTTATGTGTTGATGAGTCTATTGCTGACATTCAGTAATGATGTGCGTCAACAAATTGCTCGGCTCGGCTTGACTTGACAATGCATATAAAGCCGAAGAAGAAGCAGCAGCAGCAGTAGCAGCAGCAACAAGAGTATCAACAGCAGCAACAACAAGTAAAAGTAATAAAAACGCCACAAAAATTTACGCTAAACTACTAAATTGTTAAATTGCTTTTGTTTTTGTCAATTCTTTTATTGTTCTTTACATTACTTTACTTAGCGCACACATATCATATTATTGCATTTATGTGTATTATGTTTGTAGGCATGAAGCTGTAATTTTATTTTTGTTTTTCGTCAAAGCTCAGTTTCCGTGAATTTTCCGTAAGAATAAGTCAAACGTGTTTTCTCGCTCTGCAAAAATATCCCGAAAACAAATCTTAAATTCAACCAAATTCATTGTCACGCCTAGAGATTTTAAGTAAATTATTTTCAGTCTAATCAAGTGTTGAACTTTATTTTATCTAAAGACGTTAATCGGTGGCCAAAGTGCGCCGTTGCAGTCTTAATTGCATTAATTTGATGCCAAAATTGGCTTAAAAGTGAAATATGAAAATGCAAATTTACTAAATACGCCCGAAGATTTATGCATTTCAAGATATCTTTTATTTGCAAGTCAGCACATTTCGTGGCCAACAATTTCACCGCCAAAAAAAAAACGTCCAGTTACGCTTTTGGTTAAAGTGTTGCAAGTTTATTATACTCGAGTATAACTCTTTCACTTTCCGCCAAGCAAAAGCAAAATTTTATTTTTAATCTTTACAATTTTTTATTTTATTTATTTTAATATAATTTCCAGCGCTGAATTCATTAGGCAGAGCAATCAGCATACTAGCCCACAAAGCGGCTTATCGGCAGGCGCGAAAATGTTGATAACAATAGCACACATTGTGTGCCTGTGCCTGTGGCCATGGCAATACTCATGTCTACCTGCCGTCAGCTTTGGTTGCCTTATCAGCAACGCCTCATGCTGTCTCCGCTGTGTCTTCGCTCAATCAAGTAGTTGTAGTTTTCTACACCAGTCGTCTGCCAAACTTTATTCTTATTCTTATTTGCCTTATGCACTTTGCTAATGTGTTTACTCACGGCTTTTATTCGGCTTGCATTCACTATAAAACTATACAAACAACAATAAAAGCATTTCCCCTTATCAGTTGACAGATTGAGTTGTTATATTTGTTTGCTGCGCGTTGAGCTTGTGATAGATAAGTTAACATGGACTCTAGTTAATTATTACTTTTAATTCGTCTTGCTTTAGTTTTCACCACGCAGATAGCTTCTGACACTGGTCACGCTCGGTGCTACATAGGCGAGAACATAGCAAAACAATCGCCTCAGTCGAGATGTAAGAAGTGCAAAGTTCAACAATCACTCAATAACAATAACAACAACAACAACAGAAACAGCAACAACAACAGCGCAGTTGAAATAGAAAGCAACACAAGTTGTTCAAAATCCAATAAGACTTCTGCATTTCAAGTCGAGTGCGCGCACAAAAATTCGAAATAAATTTCATTTAATAATAATTCGACGCTGGCCCATAAAATAGGCAATCATCAATCAAGTGACTAAGGTAAGTGTCTTTATCGCCGCCGTGCCGTGAAGCGCCGCAATGTGTGTCCAATAAGCATTTTATGTGAAGGCAATTTTAAAGCGAATTTGTGAAATTTTTGAAGCACGCGTTTGGTTAAATAATAACTTATTAAATGAGATAATATTAAAAACCATTTTTGATAAAAGTCATTGCGGCACTTCAAAGAGATGCGCTCTAGAAGTTCATTTATGTATAAACCTACCTTTGGTGCACAGAAAGTTAAGAGTGTAAAATCCTTGTAAAGAATCTAATACGCAAATTGCAAATCCAAACGAGACATTTCGCTTACCGAAAGTTCGCAAAAACATTAGCTTATCATTTATCGCATAAATACTAACAAGACTCAAATAAACAATTAAATAATTTATGTACGATTAAATAATAGTTGACATTGTTGCCAAAGATAATAATAATTGCTAATAAGTCAATTGGTGAAATTCAGTTAATAATCTTGAGCACTAAAAATATAACAAATGTTATTAAATATTTGTCAGCGCCAGCAATAAAGATAAGATAAAAGAAGCGCTCACACTTTGATAAGAGAAAACCAAAACCAGCCAAAACTTGAACGTAAACAAATAATATAAGAAACGTGCAAATAACTAAGATTAACAAATGTTGTTATTTTTTTCTTTTTCCTTTTGTAATATTATTTTTATGCATTTATGATATTTTAAAGGCCTAAAAAACAACACTCGCTTCAAACACAATGAAAGACAACAAGGAGCAATCAAACAATAAAATCGCTTTGCAAATGGAAACGTTCGACGTTGAGTCTGAAGATCCTTTTCAGGGCATTATGGAGAAGGCCGGCACACATGGCCGCTTCCAGACCATATACAATATAATATTCGTGATGGGTCTGGCCATGGCCGGCGCATTGACGTACATGAACATCATACTGGCGCTCAACATACCGGATCATTGGTGCACGGTGCCCGGTCGTGAGCGCACGAATTTCACGCTCGACGAGTGGCGCAGCATAACTTTGCCCAGGTGAGTCGTGCCGTCATTGTTGCCAAAGAATCATAAAAGTTTGTTAATAAAACGAATGACAAATGAGTCGATTGCCAAAAAACGTACAAAAATATACAAATAAATGAGACAAAAAAACTCAAATATTTTTTCAACTTTTCCACGCCACAAACCCATAACCGTAACCGTATGCCGTATTCTACGATGCCAACGTTGTTCATTGTTGGCATGTTGTCGTCGCCGGCGTCGTCAACCTGGCCGCTGTCAACGCTCACAGCGATAAGGACAATCGCGGCTTGGACAAATACAGCAGCTGTAAAATGTACGATTTGAATTTCACGGAAGTCAACGATTGGACACACTGGAACGCCAGCGAGCACACAAATGAGACAACAGGTGAGTGTACTTCTTCTTTTTTGTGCATATTCAATGGCATTGATTTATCAGCTGCCGAGCGCAAACAACTTTGCCGATTCATTGAGTATTCACTTTCGAGCCAAAAGCTTGCAACATTTTGCAGTCGCTTTAAATTCGGGCTTTATAACAATTTACAACACTACACAGCACACGTCAGACTTTGAAGTACCTTGCTAAGCCAATTTAATTTGAAGTCTTTGTATAAAATTAGGCTTTTTTAAATATTGTATATTGTGTTGAAAATTATTACTATGCAAATGTATAATTTACAGTTGCAAGATCTATCTACTTGTATAATAGACTAATCAATATTTTAGGGGTCTTTTAAACAGTATCAAGCACACTATTAATATATCTTTGGCATTAAAGTCAAAGTTGCTACCTTAGCCAAAAAGTTCACAAAAGCAATTCTCATAGCACACTAAGTGTATAAAAGAAGCTCTCGAAAATTATTACAGACTTAATTTGCCATCGAAATGTCATTTGATAACTTTTGCCTTTTGCCTTTTACCTCTGCCATGCTATTTTCGCTTATATGACAAAAAAAATCCAAATCCAAATTCAACTAATAACTTTTGTTGGCTTAATTCGTGCTCATCTCACTCTCACTCTCTCCCCCGCTCACCCACAGCCTGCAAGCATGGCTGGAGTTACGACCAAACTTGGTACGACAGCACCATACCGACGCAGGAAAATTGGGTCTGCTCGAAGGATATGTTCGTGACAAATGCCTTCGTTGTGGGACGCGTGACCGAAGTGCTCGGCTCATTTATATTTGGTCAAATGGGCGACATGTGAGTGCACACTCGGAACAATTGCCGAGTCGCGCTTAGCAAACATATAATAATTGAATTTCACAACTGACATGAAACTTATTTCTTCTTCTAACAAAGTTTCGGTCGCCGTTTGGTTTACTACATCAGCGTCGTCTGTTGCTCGGTGGGTCGCATCGTCTCCATACTGGTGACGGCCAACTACACGTGGTTTCTAATAATGACCAGCATCGTTGGCCTCACAGTGAACAGCTTATTTCAATCGCCGCAAATTATTGGCATGGAAATCTCAAGAGAGTAAGTAAAACTTTCATACAAAAAACTTTTGCCAGCCAAACTATAAACTCCAACCGCCACACAGAGAAGATCGCAGCCGGATTGCGTTCTTTCAAAGCTGCGGCTGGTCCCTTGGCACCACGCTGATGCCGCTGCTCTTCTGGTGGCTGCGCAGCTGGAACCCATTCATGTGGCTGACGTCGGTGCCGACCGCAGCCGTGCTCATTTTATCCAAGTGAGTATTCAATTACGGCAAAACGCACGGCAACCGTGACCAATTGTCGCGAGCAAGCAATCAATCAAGCCATGTTTTTTTCATCTTTGCCGCAGATATGTCATTGAGTCGCCCCGCTGGCTGATTAGCAAGCACCGTTACAGCGATGCCATTGTGCAGTTCAAGAAGATTGCGAAAATCAATGGGCGCACATTCAATGTGACGGAAAAGGAACTGGCCGAAATCTATTCAAATGACGAGCAGGATGTTACATACGGCATTGCTTCGCTGTTCGCCGGCTGGCGGCTGGCAAGGAACACGACCATCATGGGTTTCAGCTGGTGCGTACAAACGACCGTTTGAAAAAAACTTTCTTTTCATTATGGTTTTACACCTGCAGGTGCGTGGTCGCTGTTTCCTATTTCACGCTGGTGCTCTTCAGTTCACGCATGGCGGGCAATCCGTTTCTGAATTTCCTCTTCCAAAGCATCGTCGAGATACCCGCCTATGTGATTGGTCGGCATGTCGGTGAGTCGTAAATGCACAGCTCAACCAATTTGCATAACATGCCACGCCCATACATGTTTTTCTTTCTACAGGCGACACATATGGCCGCCGCTTCACGAACTCCGTCTCATTTCTGGTCTCGTTCTTTGCCTGCCTGCCGGTCATCTACTATGCCACGGATAAAGAATACGAATTCGTGGTGACCTGCCTGGCCGCCTTCATTAAGTTCCTGAATGCCATCACCTTCTTTACGGCGAATCTGCAATGCCTCGAGATCTATCCGACGTGCATGCGTCAGACGGGCATTGCGCTGGGCACAATACTGGCGAACGGCATTGGCATTCTCGCGCCGTATCTCGTCTACTTGGGCACCACTGTCGATATACGTGCGCCTTATTATATTTTAGGCATACTCTTCTTGCTCGGCGGCATCGGCGCGGCCTTTCTGCCGGAGACGTTGCACAAGAAGCTGCCAGACACGATGGAGGAGGCGGAAAACTTCGGCAGACATGATGTAAGTAGGCTTAATTTGCTTTTTTAAATTAAATATAATTGAATTCAATTTAATTTCATATTATTTTATTCAATTTACGTAAAATTGCACTTTACAGAAATTCTTCAGTCTGCCGAAACCGCCAACGGCGCACGCGACTAACGCAGCAGCAGCAGCCAAGCGGGCCAGGGGCACAGCGCAGGCGACGCCAGTTGCCAACGAGGAGGCGTCTGTGGAGGCAGCAATGTTGCCGAAAGTTGGCGTTGAAACGGAGAAACTCAACCAGGCACAATATGCGCCTTAAACTAGGCAACAAATATTTGAAGAGCTTGAATCTTTATTGTATAGAAATATGCTTCCTTGTGATGTAAGTCTTAAGTATTTGTCTATTGCTACGCGTTGTTGAGTATTATTTTTATAAGCTGCGAAAAAAACCAAAAACGAACAAAGAAATTATAAACAATATTTTACTGATACTCAAACGGTTAGTTTATCATTTTTGGTTAAGGAAATGTCATTTGCATTGAGGCTTATTGCAAAGTGTCAAGCCCTTCTATAATGTTTGTTGGTTTTTAAACAAATTTGTGAAGACGCATGGCATAAATCTGTGCGAAGGTATTAAATATTTTATGATCGAAATCTTTTGCCTAAAGTACTGCCGCTTGAGCTCACCCTGTACTTTATAACAAACATCTGCGAACAAAGCACAAATAAATGTTGCGCTATAAATCAAGAGGAGAATGTTTAACAAAGCAGAAAAAAAGTTATAATGAAAATCAACAAAAATGAGTTTATCAGCGCGTCTGTCAAAAATTTACAAATTGCACGCGTTAGTGGCGCCACAACACCTTCACTCGCGCGACTCATTTGCCTTCAACTTAACGCAACTCAACTCAGCTCAGCTCAGCGCAACTTCGGGCAAATCAACCGACAGAGACACGTTTTGCAAGCGCGGTAATAACGGCATTTCTGAGGTTAATTTTACGAGGCATAATTTTATAAATGGCTGACAGCGTGTACTCACACACACACACACACAGGCACATATACAGACAAGGCACATGCGTCGTATTAAAACCGCACGCACTCACTTTTTCATGCTGACATTGCGCCTTTGTGTATGTCAGTGCGTTGCAGCAATGTGTGTGTGTGCGTGTGTGTGTGCGTGTGTGTTGTTATTATAAATGTAGCACACGTGTTTGTTTGTTCGTTTGTTTGTGTGTGTGTCAGCATACTTGTGCCTGTGACTGTGCCTCTGCCTGTCGTTATGCATGTTGCTGATAAATCCCAACAAAGTTTTTACCTACGCATGATTTATTCAAGTTATGAATCAATTTTTATCACAGTTACAACAATAGCAACAACAACAACAACAACAACAACAGGAGCATCATCATCAAAACCCACAACAAAGCGGCAAAGCTAAAAAATTTGCCTGCAACAGAAAATATGGCAGCCTCGGCAGTGAACTGACTAATAGTGCCATGTCTCTGTGTGTGTGTGTGTGTGTGTGTGTGAAAAGTGTTAAAATGTTTGCAGACACGAAAAAGGAATGCCAACATTTTGTTGCCTGATAAAATTTACTTTGAAAGTTGTGCGCAATGCTAACAGAGCAGACAAGCCGACAACCAGACAAGGTAACCAGCCAACTATGCACACACACACACACATACACACACACACAACTATAAGACCACACAAAAATAGAAGAAGAAGAAGAAGAAGCCAAAAAATGGCAGCAGCAACGATGAGCAGACCAACGACAGCCAAAGAAGCCAACGAAGCCAAAAGTAGCAACAACTTTTATGCGCGCGAAGGTGTTTGCTAAGTTATTTATTATGATTTATTTGCAATGTTGCTTGTCTGTAGTTGTCTGCTTTTTTGTACATGTGTGTGTGCTTGCGTCTTTTGTGGCAGCGATAAGTAAATTGTTTATCCTACTTGTGAATTATGCGCTGCCTGAGGGTGGGGGGACCGACAAAGTAGCAAAGCTTTGTGTCTTGAGTCTTGTTGCTGTTGCTGTTGGTGTTACTGCTGATGATGATGCTGCTGCCAATGCTGCTGCTACTGCTGATAGTCTGACAGCAGCACTGACAGCTTACAATTTTGCCAATCAGCTGCGTCAAGATTGCCAAATATTTTTATATTAAAGCTCTTCAAATTTGCACGATACTTTTTACAAAACCTTTTAAAGAGACGCATGGGTATTGTTGTTGTTTTTGTTGTTGTTGTTGATGGCGGCTGAGTTGAGCATGTAAAAGCAGTTAGTATTACCACAACAATATAAAGTTTTGCTGCAACTATGAGTGTCATTATGTTGTTAGTTTGGAGATATGAGGCTGAAAGTCTTGCTCAAGTAATTCTATTGCAGAATTCGCTTGTGTGAACTAACAACCTTTATATATGCACGAGTCTAATGTGATCCCCTGTATTCATGAAATTTTTTTATATTTTCAATTCGCTTGCTTATCAACCACATTTTTGTAGGATCTGCTTGACTACAAGAAACCCTTCATTAATGACTACTGACGACTTTGTAAAGTCATTAATTTTTCATGGGCCGCCAGTAGGATTCCAAGTCCAGAAAGTCAAAAACACAACACTTCAAAGTGGTTTATTACAATTTATTTGCCACTCAACAGCTGAATTGAGAATGTCTTCTACTTGTTCTTGTTTCCTTACACACCGAACGTTATAAGGCCTTCCCATCTGTTTTAAGCAACACGCGTACTGCTTAGTCTTTTAGTGTTGCCACCTCTTTCTACATTTTCAAAATGTGTTCCAACATTGTAGACTTTTTCGATGCGCAATGCAACTTAATTAATATTCTTTGCAATTATCATGTCTTGGCCAAAGTTCGCGAAGAAGAAGCAACCAAACAATGAACATTATTAGAACGCACAACGACAATAAGAAAGACAATTTTTAATGAAAATAAATGCATGAACATTTACAACAAAGACCAAAAGCAAAGCAAAAAATAAATGCATTGCATTCGCCATTAAGGCAAGCAAATAGAAGGACAAAATTATATTTACGCCTTGCGCTATGCAATGAAATTTTCTTTGGCAAATTCACATGAACATGATATTCAGCAACTTAAACGTTTACTTTGTGCATGTTCAAGTATTTTAAGCTACAAAAAATATACTAAAAAAAAAAAAAAGAAAACTAAGAAAAGAAGAGTGGAAAATTTCTTGTTGAATTTTTCATATTTCTCACAATTGACTATGAATAAAACTATTTGCAATATTTCATGTTGCTGCCACAACTAAATCCAGCATGAAATACTTTTGGCAACGAGCGAGCGTGCAGGCAAGCAGGCCGCACAACAAGAGGAGCAACATGAGGCAAATAAAGCAGGCGCTGAAGTAGCAAGTGGCATGTGGCAAGTGGCAAGTAAAGAAACAAGAAACAAGAAGTGCAGCCAACGAGTGAAGAATGAGCAAATAAGCGTAGAGACACAAGCAATAACAACAACAACAACAGCTACATTAAAAAAGCACAGCACACACACACACACACACACACACACACACACACATGTACAAAATGAGCGCACATGACATGAAAAATGCAAGACGCTCATGTTGCTTAAATGAAGTCAGCGTGCAAAAGGGCATGCCAGCAAAGAGCTTACAGCATGTGTGTGTGCGTGTGTGTGTGTGTGTTGTTGTTGTGGCAGCAGTGATTGCGCTTTATTTGCGATAATAAAACACACCATCGAACATAGTGTGCAATATCGAAGCGCGAAATTGTAACAAACTGCGTACATTGGCCCCAGCCAAAAGGGCGATGCAGCAACAGCAGCTGTCATGTGCTTACGAAAAATATTTACAGGCAAAATAACAACAACAACAGCAGCAGCAAACAACAACAACAATAATAGCATTTCGTTAAAAAGAGCATAAAAAATTTGCTATCATATTAAAGAAAAAGTAATGCAGAGCAAAAGCAAGCCAGCCAGCCACGAGCAAGCAAGTGGTGATGTTGCTTTCATTGCCGGCATGTCAGAAAAAGGATTCACTGCATATTTTATGTTCACAACGAACCAATTTTACGCTCTTCAAATCCTATTAGTCAATCCCCCATGTAAGATGCCTTAAAGCGTCGCAACCAACCAATGCACTACAGTAGAGGCTTGTAGAGTGGCACAGTCGCTGATCACGCATACGCCAAGTTGACTTTGGGCAGCAACGACTGTAGCAGGTCAGACTTTGTTATTTTCACTCAATGTTGCACAATTTATATTTGATGTTGTTGCCGCTTATGAGCTCACACACACACACGCACACGCACATTTGCTCGATTATTGATACCTTCATACATATAGGCGAGCATGTGCAAGTGTTGTGAAATTTGCCATGGCAATCAATCTCATAGATTATGGCATGCATTATGCACGCTGTGAAGCAAACGGAAATTAAAATTTATGCAACAACAACAGCAACAATAACATGAAAAATTAACGCTTTATGTTGTTGCAAATAGAAACAACAACAACAACAGCAATAACAACTAATCTGCACAAATTTACAGTTCGTTAAATATTTGCGGCGTTGTTAAAAATTCGCCTTGTTTTATGCTACAAGTTTTTCATACACTGTTAAAAAAAAACCACAACATGTTCGCATAAAAAACAAAGGTTTTGATTTTTTTTCTTTTTTGTTATTGTTGTTTTTTTTTTCAGCAAATACAAAGCGTTTCCGTCGTCCGCACTCAGCGTCCTTTATTAATTTAAAACACACTCACACAGACGTCGAAATTTCGGCAGCCAAACACACACACACACGCGGCTACAACTACAACTACAGCAATTCAACAAGCCATAAAACATATGAAAGGCATGAATTTTTCATAAGGTGTTGGCTTTTGTTCGTTGGCACCAAAAATTCACTGCCGCCACCGCTCCTCATCCGACGTCATTCGTCAGTCGTATATTTTCGCACACTTGAACTTTCACTGACACGTTCATGCACTCACCAATACGCACACATATGCAGATTCAATCGGCATCGTCATAGCAGACTCAGACTCAGACTTGTTAAGCGCTCAAATGTGCTCAGACTCATTGACTTTAAATCGCAAATTCCTTCCTTGCGCCTCAACGTAGACTATATTATATTTTGCTACAAGCGCCCACAAATACTTTGTAGCTACACTCACTTGTCTAGCTATCAGTCTGTCTGTGCTTGGTGCTCGCTTCTTGGCTCGCTGCCGCGCGCTTATCCACCTCAGCTTTCAATAGTCGATATTTTTATGTATGACTACGATTGAATTGTAGTTGTTGTTGTTGTTGTAGTTGTTGTTGTTCTGCTTCTTCTTTTTTTTATGTTTGCGCGCTCATCGAATTTCTATTTGCACAAAAATTTCAAGTCAGTCAACCAATGAAGCTTTTATCCTTTCATTTCATATGTTAGTTCATCTAACGCCTCTGCCGCTGCCTCAGCGACGCTTCACCGCCCCTTTGACGCTTTTTTTGATATTGGCAGATATTGTTGCATGTCTAATGAAAAATGGTTTGTACCTAAACAAACAATTTACTAATAGTTTAGTGGCATGTGGCATGTGGCAAACGCCGAACTCTTGTGGCCGAACACTGCTCCGTCAATACTTTTTGCCACATCTGTCCGTATGTCCGTCTGTCTGACAAGTTGACCAGCAGCTGTCTTTGCTTTGGCTCGGTTCGGTTCGGTTTGCCTTGTGCAATTGTCTGCGCATAAATTTATTGATAAAGCAAAGTGATTTGACCACAAGAGCAAATCGTTGGTTTATCAAATCAATTATATTTTGTCAATAAAACAATTATCTTTACTCATGTTGCGACTGAACTGTCTATATGTGTGTGTGTGTGCCTTTGTTTGTATTTGTTGTTACGTTGAAAAAGCCAAAAATTGCCAAAGAATAAACATACGCAATTTTCACAAATATTTATTATATATTTATTTATATAACCTTTTTTTTGTTGTTTTTTTTTTTTTTGTTTTTCTTGTTGTTGCTTTTTTTCATTATGTGTAAATAAATTTTTGATTAAATTTGCATCGAAAGTGTTATTTTAATTCTTTTGTATATATGTATACTTGTTTGTATGTATGCATGTATATGTATGTGTGTGTATAATTACGCACTTGTATGCATAAAATATTGCCAAATATAATTTATATAAATATTTGATTAAATATGAATTTTTTATAAATATTTTCTTAAATTTCTCAGTTTTTCTTTTTTTTCCATTTATTATTTGTTGCTTCGCCTTTTTTCATTGCTCATATATCATTTGTTATTATTAAATATTTGCTTTGGCCAAACCTCATGTATATTTGTATATTTTATCTTAATAATTAAATTCGATTTCTTATGTGAAAAGTAAAGATATATTTGTGTATTTATATAATTGTAAACCAATCTTAATTAAGAAACTAATATTGAACACATTTCCTATTGCCTTCTTGACGTCTCAATGTGATGGGTGGGTGGATTTTCATATTATACGTGAGTTTACACAATTCTTCATTTGAAATCAGAAAATAACTCATGTATGTTTAAATATATATAATGAATGGATGTACTTATAAAGCAATAAATATACAAAGCTGCTCAAATAAAAGAAAGCAAGATGAGTTTATGGTAGAGTAATGGTTTACTAAGCATAACCAACAGATTTTGAAGCTTTTGGTATGCATTAAGAGATCATTTTAAAATAAAAAAACAAACTTGTGATAAATCGAAAGCCAAATCACTTGGTATACTGATCCGGAAAGGCGGGACAATTAGGCTGTAATATAAGCACATTTCTCGGTACTAACAATCTTCAAATCCAACAACAATTAGTAAGACTGTAATATATTATAATATTATATTATAAAAAGAAAACTTTTTTAACATCGTTCCTGAAATTTCAGCGATTTACAATTGTTGACATTTGAGAAGAATACAAAACGTGCACAACTGATGCCAATTAAATCGTATTAGAATAAATCAATAAGATAAGTTAATTTTCGAAATGGGAGTTTTTGCTTCTGGTCTGAAAATGTTATTTACTTGATGACATTATTCAGATCAAAAGGGCCAACAGTGTGTGTGTGTGCTTGTGTACTTAATGACAACCAAAATCGGTCAACAGCTGTGTTAAACTTCATAAATATGAAATTAATGAACACATACACTAATTCACAATAAACATGTGCTTAACACAAGACCGCATAATTTCGCAAATAGATTTGTATGTATGAAAAGGGGTGGTGAGTTGAGGTGTGTTGTGGCAAAGGCATAGAGACCTAACTTAACACACTGCTGTGTCATTAAACATATCGGTTTAGAAACTTAATGCTTACGTGTATTTAACATGAATTATTTGCGACGCACTTTGGTCAGTCAACGATGCGAACGTGTCAAAGCGCCGCACTTTTCGATCTCATACAAATGTACATAAGACTAATGCATTTAACTTGCCCAATTCTATATATACTCTATATATATATGTGTGTGTATATGTGTATGTATATGTATTTTATTGCTATTGTATATTTGTATATTAGCACATTTGATTTACTTTCATATTGCTGCTTCTTCCATTGACTTATTTTCAACGCTTTTTCAACTATTTTTTTTCTTTCTTTTTCATTTATTATTATACTTATTATTTAAATTTTTTTTGTTTCGGTTTTGTGTTGTTTTTTTTTTATATATATGTATATCATCATCAACTACTTTAATTCGTGTAAATAACTATTTATAAATGACTATCTGACTGACTATAAATAATCAATGAAATATTAACACGCGCATTTATAGCAAATAATTAGGCAATAATACTTTATTACTATACATTATTATTATTATCATTATTGTTGTTGTTGTTGTTGTCCTTGTTGTTGTCCTTATTTATTTCATGTCTTTTTGTCGCATGTTGCTGTGCATTCTCTTGCACATTTTCACATATTCATGGCGTTAAGCACAATTTAAATGCATATTTTAATAAAAAAAAAATGCATTTAACAACAACAAAGCATGTGATATATTTTTAAGCGTAAATTTGGCTTTAATTTTAATTGCATTATTTAAGTTAAAAAAAAAACCATTTTCGTTTTATTTTTTTTTTTCGTTTTGAATCATTTCATTTTATGCTTGTTCAACATTTTGTAATGTAATTTTCATTATTGCTTCGATTTTCACTTAAATCACCGATTCACACATACACACACACAAACATAAATACAATATGGATTTACACGGTGTTGTTGTTGTTTCTTGTTTTCTGATTGCTTTTATTGTTTATTGAATATTCATTCAATTTGTTTTTATTACATTATAATCTGACATACAATTTTACACTTCAATGCGTACGCTCATGTAAGTATTTCGTTATTTTGTATTTAAGGTAAATATATATATATTTTTGCTTCAATGCATGTGTGTGTGTGTGTGTGTGCATGATCCTTTTGTCTCAGTTGATTTAAACATTATATTTTATTGAAATACATTTGATTTCTCATTGACTTGACATGAATTTAACTTTTATTACAATTCATTAAATTTGTTAAAAAAAAATAATAATAATAATAATTAAAGACATGTCTGTGCAACAAAAGAAAGCATACAAAGAAAACCAT
Organism: Phortica magna; assembly: GCA_037044515.1. Lineage (NCBI taxonomy): Eukaryota > Metazoa > Arthropoda > Insecta > Diptera > Drosophilidae > Phortica > Phortica magna. The sequence continues at coordinate 108,948 of JBAMBP010003003.1, read as the reverse complement.
AAATGGTTATGAATTGCAATAATTTGCGCTCGAATAAATTCTCATGCACAAATGAAATGTTTTTTTCTGTTGTTGTTGTTTTTATTATGCAAATTAATAGTTTATAATTTATGACAGAGAAAAACATCAACAATGCAATTTCAACTTTGGCATGAACATGCAACGTGTTGCGGCTAAAAAGTTGGCGCATGCAGCAACACTTGCGGTCGTCGCAAACTGCCAAAAATTAGCACTCAGACTAATTGCAGTTTGGCAAAGATGTGGCGCTGAATTTCCAGCCTTCTTAATGGCAAGTCATGTATGTGTTGGCACAAAAATATGCGCAAATTATATTTGCATTTAACGGTGACATTTTAATCAAACAAATTCGGTGCGGTGCAGCAATCAAAATGGCAGTCAGGCATACAAGCTGCTTAAATGCATGCACTTTGCACTTTGGGGCTAACAGAAATTTAAAATGTTTTGCCTTTTGAGTTGCGCACAAATGCCAAAATGCTCAAAATGCAAATCACATTTGAACGAAGGCAGCAGTCGCAGTCGACGTTTGCTGTTGCATACTTTTGCGCGCAATGCAATCAAAATGCAAAAACGGAAACGCGGCAAAGGCAACCGCCAAATGAACGAACGAACGAACGAACGAACCTGAATAAACTGTGCAAATATAAGCAAAATGCGCACAAGCCGAATATGTCAGACAGACTGATGGACTGACGGACAGACGGACATAGAAAAATCGATGGCAGCGTTGGTTAAGTTCGAGCGACCAACTTCAACTGGCGGCCATTTTGTGGTAATGTTCATGTGTTGTTACTGTTGCTGTTGTTGTTGTTGTTGCTGTTTATACAGTGCTAATCTTGTCGGTTGTGCAACGCTAAATATTTTGGCAGCAAGATGCCCCATACAAATGTTCGCCTGATTGATCACGGCTAATTGCAATTTTCGCCAACATGTCTGCGCACGTCAACTTTTCATGCGCCATTTTGTTGCCTTTCAATAAATTCAAATGTTATTTTCTGCTGCTATTTAAGTTGCTATCACTTTTTGTTTGCTTAAAGATTTGATTTCCTTTCCTTCGCTTTGCTTTGCTTTTCTTCAAATGCCGGACCCAGCGTCGTTGCCTTCAAGCGCCGGCAATGCTCGTCGCGGCTGCCTGCTCCTAGGGATGCTTCGTGTAGTTGTTGAGCGGCATTTCGTTGACCAGCGTGTGCGCGACCTCCTTGCTGCGATCATGTATGCCCTTGTCGTGTGAAACGGACTTCTTCTGCGCGGCTTTTTGCGTTTTCAGCTGTAAAGTTGGGAGAGCATTTTGCACAATTAATTAATTAAATAATAACATTGATTTGTTGTTGCTATTGTTGCTATTATAAGGCATATATTTACGCGTTGTATGGTCTTCTCGAAGTCCTGATGCGGTTCCGGTCGCTTCATTGTGCTGACGCCCTTCAAACGCTCCGACGTCTGCGGCCATGTGTAATCATGTGTTGCATAAATAAAATATAAGCATAACAAAGATAATTACAAGTTGACCAAAATTTCGCTGTTTTATAATAAAGACGTTGCAGTAAATTTCCCAAAAGTAACATTTCCGCAACAGAGCGCATAATGAGCGCAATTGTCTTCCACTACTTTTGAGTTTCTGCTTTTATTACATTTGCTGTTGAAATTGCTTTGACTTTTTAAACTGTAAGCAACTCGCAGCCAACAACAAAGTCACTTCCGTATGCCATAGACAAAGGTAATGAGTGCCAAAGGACAAAATTGCTTAAATACAAAAGTGACAAACTTCACAAGCACACAAAAAAAAAAAACGAACACATAAAAAAGCAACAAACAAACGAATATAAAAACCAAAAAACCAAAGAGCCAAAAAGCAAAAAGTCATTGAGTCTAAGTACTCGTACTGCCAACACTTACACTTGGCCCATGCTAAGTGCACAGCTCGCTGGCTGACAGTCGCTGCTCGTGAATTGACCACAAAACAACATGTAAGACGAGTCGGTGGGCGGCAATGCGAGACGAGTCGAGTTGAGTCGAGTTGAGTTGAGTTGAGGCAGGAAGCAAGCAAAGGACAACATGTCGAAAGCAAATAAACATGACAAAGACTGCGCTGCTTGGCCAATGGACAGACAAAGTCATACAAAATGGACAGACGTGAAAGCGCAAATTGTGCTTAAATATTAAATGAACAACACAAGCGCAAAACGAACTACACGAAATATAATGAAAAGAGCGCGTTCGCAAAATGCCAAAAGTCACATCCGCAAAAACTTACAAAACACTTTGCACGCCTGAAATAATAACAAGACACACACACACACACACACACACATACACACAGAGAATACGACGACAACGTCAACCACAAGCAAATGGCACATTGTGCAATACGCATGAGGCACGAGCAGGCGCTAGTGGCAGCGGCATGACCACGGTCGAACACAGGACTCATGCCATGGCGCAGAGAAATGCCCGCAGCAGGCTACAGCGAAGGCAACCGTAACCGAAAACCGCACCAAAACGACGAAAAACAACACTCACACACACACACACAGACACACATACAGGCAGAGGTACACTGCGCAAGTAAGAGAAACGTGCAAAGGTGCAAATGAACAGTGGCCGAGGACATGACAGCCACAGTACGCCTCCTCAATGTAACGACTTCTACATGCCGTAACCTGGAGCCAGCCAGCCAGCCAGTGAAGCAGTCAAGCAGTCCTGTTAGTCATTTGCTCGCACTCGCACTTGAAAATAATCGACAGTTCACAGCATTCGCCTAGGAGGCTAGCGAGCAGTTGTGTCGCCTCAACACGACGACAAACAACAACCAAAGAAAACAAACAACACAACACAACAAAAAAAAATTATAGCAACAAACAACACACAACAAACAACAACAACACACAAAAAATGATGTCCTGCTCCGCAACACTCTTAATATTTAAATGTATAAAAGCAAAAGAAAACTTCATTGAGCTCTTCTGCCAACGAGTGGCACCAAAAAAAAAAAAAAACATGCCGAAAAAAAAAAAGAATTAACAAGTGAGAACAACGAAAACAATGGCACAGCACAGAAAGGCAACGAAGGTGCACATGCCTGTTGTCCTTTCGCATGCTCTTTGTTGTTGTCATTGTTTGCGGCCGCCATTTTGAAGTTTCGCACACGGCAGCGGCAACGCAATTAACGATAATTGCCTTTTATCGGCTTAGCGTTGATAAAGTTTTGTTTTAACTTTGTTGTTTTCATGTGGTCGTTCTGAAGTCTGTTTTGTTTTTCTATTTTTTTTTTCTTTTTTCTTGTTGGATTTTTTTTTTTTTTTCGTTTCTTAATATTTTAATTTAATTTTGCTGTTGTCAACCGGAAGTGAAATAAATTGTTGGCGCTTTTTTGTTGCACACGAAGAACATTACTTTTAATGACTGTAGTCTGTGCACTTACTTAGATACTGCCTAAAAATATGCTATGATTTTCGTAAAATCAATAAAAAACAAGCAGCGAATTATTTATGTAGCCATTTAACATAATGCCAGTTAATTAAATGAGTGTGTTGCGATGTTTTGAATAATTGAAATCAACCTACATGTACAACGCTGCCTAAAGTTATGCTAAGCTAATAATTCAACAATGCTAAGCAGTACGTGGCGTAACAAAAATGTTGTGCAACACTTTAGAACTTTATGTTTTTTACCTGCAACTTATTAATTTCTTATAAAGGCCTTCAAATTACCGCTCAATGCCGCCTAAAGGTAGACTTTAGTTTGCACAAACAGCACAAAAATGTATAGAAAGAAGATCAAGTAATTTATGTCCATTAGCTCTTTTAAAATGCATGCTACTCATTCATTACTAAAAGCCGCTAAAGTCTCGTAACTTATTTAACAAAGCAGCCGAAAAGTATGCTACGGCAAGGGCCAATCTATTGAAGTGCACAGCCGCAAATGCAAAACTATTAAAAACAACTCAATTCATTTTCAAGTCAAACACATTTTTACAACGTTCATTGCACCGACACTCACCTTCAGTTGCATACCCTCGGGCGCATTGAGCTCGTCGCCGCTTTGTCGTAGACCTTGCAGAAAGCGCGCAAATACCGTGCGCCGTTTATGCTTATTGCGGCCCTCTGTAAAAGGCGGTAATAAAAAAATAGCAGTAAATAAGCTAAGACAAATTCAATTAACTTAAAATCAGACACAAAACTACAAAAAAAACACACGAAAAAAAAACCAACTTACCTGTTGCCGAAAAGTCGTAAAAGAAATTCGTGCGCGCCCCAGGGTAACTTTGTTGCATGCCATTCAAATTCAGCGCCGACTTTGAGTCAATCGTGCTGCGCGCCATGCGATTGGCCAAATCGTTCTGTGTATAACTGTAGATTTCATTCTCCTCGCGATTCGAGAGGCAACTCGATGGCTGAGCGAGGGAGAGAGAGAGAGAGAGAAAACTGATTAGCTCGACAAGTTAAAGCCAACGAGTGTAATGAATTTTTGATGCGCCTAAAAGCAACTTCGGTCGTAAATTAGCAACATGAACTCACCAAATACTTGCCAGGCACATATAACGGTTGACTGTGACTGGTCGGCAGTATGGCCTGATTCGCCATGTTGCCAATGCCGCCGACGCCAACACCGCCGCCACCGGCGCCGCTCATCATGCCCAGGCCGCTTGGGCCAGCGGCGGCGCTGCGACGCGACAATGTCGTGTGGCCGCTCGAGATGCGCACATGTCGTTCCTTCCACTTGGAGATGCGCACATGTTCGATGGCGTCGAGCACATCCTCATACGGCATATTGATCTGTTTGCTATAGTGCGCCGCCAGGCCCTCCAAGTAGCCGCGTTTGCCCTCCTGTTTGAAGAGAATAACTTATACTTAGGGCAACACTTAAATTTTGTCTTTTTTCCCAATGCACTAAAAGCACATTTGCGCTTGCAACGTTGCAACGTCGCTCATACAGTCAGCAGACAGACAATTTTATCGCTCAAGTGTTAATAACTTTCGGTAATTAGAGCAAAGGGCTTGTCAAATCTGCGGCAACATGAGTTTGCAACTTGCAGACACGCGTTTTATGTCAAGTGGTGTGTGTAACTCTGCCAGCCAGACTCTATCACCAACCACTTGATACATATATATATATTGTCAGCGCTTTGCCTCTTAAAAGTATCGTCTGTCTGCCGTCTCGCTTTATCTCTACAGTCGTCTCAGCAGCTCAAAAGCGCAATTAAATGCGTCGACAAGTCAACGCACAGTTTAAGTTACAACACACACACACACGCACACACACACCCAACTGTCGCTATCAGCCACTTGCATTGCCATGTATCTTTGTATCTATGTATCTTTGTATCTATACGTGAATTCCAGTCGACATGTGTCTGCATTCGTTTACGCAACTAACAAGTCTGGCGGAGTTTTTTTCTTGCTGTTGATGTTGCTATGTCCTGGCACTAGCACTGGCACTGGCAGCAGACAAAAGCAGACACCTGTCGGTTATTTTTACACGACTGCATTGCCATTTCAAATAATTTTGCTGCTATTAAAGTTAGATTTCAATTTTTCTTGCATTGTAATTTTCTTGTACGTGCTTAGATTTCCTCTTCTTCTTTTTTATGCAACCGCCATTGTGCAATGCTGCTCGACAGCTTCATGCCTTCCCCCTGCCTGCACGCATCAGCACTCTTTTGTGCAAATTATTTTAAATTACCGTCTGCACTTCAAGCTAAGTGCATAAGCATAATAAGTTCTAGAAGTCGCATGGCTGACGCTGCGTATACGCGATATGTCTCAAGCTTCGCTTCTTTGGCGCAGGGTGGCGCAAATATGCCATGCTTATTACGCATACGCCAAGTTTTGCATTGAGGCAAAAATTTTGCTTAAAACTTTGTGGTTGCAACAAGAAAAACACACACAAGAAAGGAAAGCGAAATAAATGCAAAGACTCTGCGCAAAATTTGAACATGTTTTATGCACATCAACGCCTTCGCATATGCGTGTCAGCATGCGGCATATTACACAGGATCAACTTGGAAATTGTGTTAAGTCGTTGTAGAATATCTTGCAACATGCTGCTAATTAAAATGCGAAATTGCCAACGCTACATTGCACGACACGATAAGATTTACACACACACACATAGACAAGCATAGACACAGACATACACAGTGTCAACAAGGAAATTGCAATTTCAAGTTTTGCTCAAGACAAAATCAATCTACGCCTACAAAGCAAACAGAAGCGTGTTTCTCGTCGACGTGCAAGAAGTTCATATTACTTGCGGAGCTTATCTTGTTCTTGCTGTTCTTGCTGTTGTTGCTGTTGTTGTTGTTGTTGCTGCTGCTTGTGTGCTGTGCTATCTACAAGTGTCTATCACATTGCATTAACGCTTACACAGTGAAATTGGCTCAAGCAACCGGAAGCGCAACTTTACACAACTTTACAACACTGAAAGACATGATTTATTTTTTTCGCTACAAGTTGACATTTGTAAAACTTTAAACATTTTAATTTTTATTAACATTTTTAGATCTTTTTTGTCTCTCTTTCTACCGCTCCCGCTCCCCACCACTTTTTGCTGCTTAACGTCCCTGAACCAGTGACATATTTGCGCTCTGTGCTGGAAAATGTTCATCTTTCAACACTTTTCTTTACCCCTCTGCTGCCTAAACTAAATAAAACGTGAAAAAAAAGCATAAGAGCTCATTCATCATTTTAACTATGCAATCGTTAGTGTTGCAACTCATCATAGTCGTCGTTGTTGTTGTTGTCGTTGTTGTCGTTGTTGTCGTTGAAGTCGTCACAATCGTCATCATGCTCGTTGGTTAGTTTTCATTTAAATGTTGTGCCACAAACACGCAAACGTTGACACACAACATTTATGCATTTCAACATTATTTATCTATTTTTTTTACCGCCCCCTACACCCCCTTTTTTGGACGAAAATATGTCACAATCAATGGGTGAAGTCATTTTGCACTGGCGTCACTTAAACGTTCTTGCGGTGCTGACACAATTTCACGCCTTCAATGGTCGCAACTATAAATGCTTGTGTGTTTTTTGCAGATACATTTATATACATGTGTGTGTGTGTGTGTGTTGCAAGCTAAGTTTGCGCATTTCCGTTTTTGGCACACGCATTTTTATGCATGCTTTGTGACTCATGCATAAATATCATGCAACGCACACTTGACGTATCTATGTGTTGTGTCTGTCAGTCAGCTTGTCTCTTTGCTGCCATGCTGCTTTGCCTTGCAACATGCTGGTCGGTCTGTGCAACATTTGTTGGCATGTTGTATAATTCTTTGGATTTTATAACACAGACAGCATTTGTGGCTTGCAAAATGAAAGATACACGCTGAGTTTCATTGATGCCCAGTTAGCGGCATGCGCTTTGCTTAAATTGTAGCATAGTTTTAAGCATCACTTTTAAATTTGTTTTTATACCGAAAGTCTTGCAATTTTAACAAGTAATTATTTAAATTCAGTTTAAAAGCAACTTTTACAACTACGCTTTTCAATAGTTCTTGTAATGTTGTGTTTAATTTAGTTTTCAAAAAGTATAGCATACTTTAAAGCGTTTGCTGTTAATTAGAAATTGTGCTTAACAATAGAAAATAATTGTTAATTAAGCCACTGGCATTCATTTGGGACGCATAACTCACTGCCTGTGGGCAGCAAGACAAGTCGTCACGTGTGCTTTGTGTTTGTTAGCCCGTATTCATTTATTTCCGCTATCGCTATCGTTTTTCCATTTTGTCTAATCTAAATGCACTAATTCAGCCACACCTCAGTGCTTATAGCGCATTAAAATCGTGTTCATTTCGAATAACAACACACAATGCGAGTTCCCATGCGAGTAAAGTTGACACACAAACAAATACACGTTTAGCACACGGACAATCTTTATAAATGACTATCACACGTTATTGCGAAAAACAACTCCCAGTGTTAATTGACCCACATTTGTAGCGCACATTGAGCCAACAAAAACTAACATTTAAATGTATTACACGACAGGCGTTGCACAAAACGGACGTGCAACAAGCCAAATTCAAATGTGACCAAAGGTAAATTGCACAATTGTGCAAAATGTATGCCAATTGCAGAGGACAACAAAGGAAAGGCGGGAAGGAGACTCACCGGTGTCGAATACGGATGCGCTGTCAAGCGTATGCCATCCGCTTCGAGGTGCCGCTTCATCACAGCCTCCAGCTCCTTCATGGTCACTGGTGTATCACATTCGGACGAGAGTATCTCGTTGCTGTTGCTCAACGCCTTCGGATCATTGATCAGCACATAGACAATGGCGGCGCCCTTCTCGCGCAGCGTACGCACGCTCTTCAGCAACTTGCTGCGATGCTGCGCATTATTCACGCCAATCGCATCCAAGTCAATCTCACCGATTTGCTTGCAGATCTCCAGCTCATCGTAGCCGTTCTCGAGAAAACTCTCCGCGTACGTTTGCAGGCCAATCGTGCGCAGCCACTCGCAGACGATGTTGTTGTGCGGCATGTTCGCGTATCACGTGACGGTCGAGAGCGTGCCTGCGGGCACGGTGATGTCAAGCGGCGCAAAGGACACTTTCGGCACCTTAAGCGCAGGCCGTATTTGCTTGGCGCTGGCGGTGCTTGTAGGCGTGGCAGCTATTGTAGAACCGCTGCTGCCGCTTGACGTTGAGGCGACCGGCAGTGGCTCGAGATTGCCGCTGATCGTTGATGTGTTGAAGCAAGTGGTACTTGTACTGGCGCTTGTATTGGCGGCGACGTGACTAACGTGCGCTGATGTTGTTGCCTTCATAGCATCTGCTTTTTAATGGTTAATTGGCGGCGGTGGTGGCGTTGATGGTGGTAATGTTGAAGTCGATCTTAAGCTCAGGCAAAAAGTGCTAGTGGCGGAAAAGAAAAATAAATCAATTTTGTTAGCCAAATTTAATTGTATTTTGTGCTTAAAGTTAAGCAAATTGTTAATGCTTAAAATCACGTATACTTAATTTCATTACATATATGCTATAATTGGAATTGGTATTCATGCTGTTTAGGTCAACGTTCAGTTTCATTGTTTTATGCATAGACAGGTAGCAAAGACATTTATAACTGACTTAGTCGACGAGAAAGCATATCAATTTGTGTTAATAGCAACCATTGTTATGCTAAAGCATATCAAACACACACACACACACACACAGACACACACATACACATGACCACAACAATCACTTAATGACAATACACACTCAACAAAGATGAACTCAAGAAGTAGTAGAAGCAGCAGAAGTATAAAAAGAAGAAGCAGCAGCAGCTGCATGAAGTATACTATGAACGGTCATGAACACATGATACTAAAACACTTGAATATGTTTAACAGGAAGCCACTTGCATATGAATAAGCCACTTAAAATGACAGATGAACTTCCATAAAATCGTATAAGGGCGACGACTATGAAGACTATGACTATGAGGATGATGATGATGATGACGATGTTGATAACGTCAAACAACAACAATTGGCAGTAGTGGCATCAAGATGGTCGCTCACAATGGCCGACTGACAGCGACAATAACAACAACAACAACAACGTGCATAACATCACTGGTCAACAGTAAAAACGTAAAACCATACGAGGCGAGTTTTCCCATCAGTTCAGAAATTCAGCAAGAATCCGAATAATAAAATACTTAAAACAATTTTCGCTTCATCTTTGCTGTCTTGTCGTGTCTTGTCTTGTGTTGTGTTGTCTTGTGCTGTGTTGTGTTGTGTTGTCCTGCTTAGGCTCGCATAGCTTTGGAGCTGAAATGGCATAGAATTATGTCAAATAAAATTTTCTTCCGGTTTGCCAAATGCAAAAATATCAAAGTTGATATGAATGTATGCTTTTGATGGCACGAAATTAAACCAAAACTAAACAAAATATTTGACAAAAACAAAACCAGCAAAACAGGAAACATAAACAATACGTTGAGCGAGCGTGCGTCCAAGCTAAGCAGCTCAAACACACACACACACACACACATACACATACATTTTTGGTCAAGAAATAATAGTGGCTGTCATTAAGCCTGACAGGATGTTAAGAACAAAGCGCATACTTTGGCCAAGTGTCTCTGGCTGTGTACATGTGTGTGTGTGTGTATGTGTTTGTGGTGGAAGAGTAAGAAAAATTTACAACAAACATGACATGCAATTTCGCATACACTTAAAATTCTTAAGCGCCAAGAAGGCTAAATAAAATATTTTTAAAGGCAAGAAGCAGAAAAAATAAAACAGCTTTTTCATACGGTGTTATAATAATGTCTGATTGATATTTGGTACTTGTGCAACTCATTTTAACTTATATTTGGCAACTCAGCAGCGAGCAAATTCGCAATTGGCAACTTCTTACATGCCATTATTGCAAAACGTGCCATTTAAACATGCAAGTCATTTATATTGAATTTCGTTTATAAGCTTTGCACATTTTTTATAGTGTAAATCGATGCCTGCACTGGTTGTCTGTCCAAATTTGCATAAATTGCATAGATTGCAAAGCAAGTCGAGCGCCTTAAATTTTCAATTTCATTGTTTATTAAGTGCTAAATAATTATTTAAGGCATGAGCATGTTTGTTGATTATATAGGCATGTGTGTTGTTTGTGCTATAAGGTGTTGCATATTGCATAATTTCCGTTTGCAATTACTGTAAATTTTCTGCATTTTCCTGTTTCCGTTCTATAGCATATTTTGCACCTTATCATGCCATTTTGAAACCAATAGTTTATTATTTGCGCTTTTGTTTATATGAAATTCGTGTTAATTGCGCTTCTTTTGGCACATTTTTTTTCCGCCAATTTATTGCCGATTTGCTCATTGGCAACTTTATTGATTTTATAAATTAAGTTTCACTCAATGCAATTAAGCTCATTAAATTTACAATAAATTTTGAAAAAAAAAAACAAAAAACAAAAAAAACAAATTAAAGCAAAAATAATTGTCTAATAAAATAAATTTAAATTGAATTTAAATTAACGTGCAATTAAACTGAATTAATGCATATGTCACAGAAAATCTTTAAATTAATTTCCAATTGCAAAATGTGAAAATTATTTGATAAAATTTTTTTATTTTTACATTTTATTTATTTATATTTATTATTATATTTTTTTGCAGTACAGATTTATTTTTATTTGCACAGCATATCGAAGTAATTAATTTTAATATGAAAGCTAAACAAGTCGACAATGCTGCAACAACAACAGCAACAATGATGAAAAAAACGTTAAAGCAGTGAAAAAACAATTGTCACATAATTTTCTGTCTAGACATGCAAAATTTAGTATTTTCAATTAACTGCAGTTGGTTTTTCAGCGCTTCACTCGAGCAGACGCCCGCCCGACTACGGCAACACAATGCCAACAGGCAAGAAGTACAAAAGCGGCGACTGCAAGTGCATTAGGCAGGGATGTTTGCATATTTAGGCGACAGCAGTTGCAGGCGCGGGTGGCAGGGCGTGTGGCATAAGTTGCAAATAACGACTGCGAAATAAAAACAAAAGCAACAAAAGCAAATGCAAAACAAGAATGTTGCATGCTAAGCGTTAACTGAACCCCGTCGACAGAAGTCGACGTGCGCGTGTGTGTGTGCCTGTGTGTGTTGTGTGTGCAGCACATGTTGCAACAAGGATACGTGTGGCAAGAATTGCAAGCAATGCACATTGAGGATATGTCACTGCACTGCGAGTCTGACTGGATTTGTAACCGAATGCGCTTCAAGCGCCCCACAACGCCCACAATAACTGCCAGCCAGCCACCCTGACTGTCTGCCACACACACACACACACACGCACACACACACGCATGCAATAACTTATTAAGCTGCATGTGCTAACCAGGGCCAAGGTTGCGTTGCGCGTTACATGTGTTGCCTTCACGCTCTTCACAGCTCGTCAGCTCAAACGTCATAAATGACATTAACATATGTAGGCATGCATACAGCATATCATTGAATTGTCTCCGACCCCGACACCGATGCCGATGCCTCTTGTGGCAACGGCAAAAGGGGTTTCACAATGAAGGCGCAAATTGATACGCATTTGCGGTTATTGAAGCCCCACAAAGTAACATGTAAAACGCATGAATATCAGCGGTGGTGCGGGGGCTGGGGTTGGGGACAACTGCGTAAGTATAACGTGTTGTTGCCCAACAAAGCGTATAATTCTATATTGAAATTGAAGTTGGCTTCGTTTATTGTATAAAATTGATAAAGCCAAAGTGGCACGAATAAGCGTTGCCAGAAGGGTTCAACTTCAAGCAATCGATTTCACTTTTTTTTAATTGAAATTGTATTATTTTTTTACGCGTTCCAATCCTTTGTGCCCCTCCCTCTACTCACCCACTTTAGCGCGCACTTTGTGCAATTGAAATTATGCAGTTAAGTCTTTCCGGTTTCAATGAGCACTTTACTTCAAACCTTCATTTTTTGTGTTGGTTTTTTTTTTGTGGACTTTGCCAAAGTAATTTAGATTGCGATCAAAGGTGTTATAAATACCGAAAAAGGGACAACATAAGAGCTTTAACGGTTTAATATTTCAATGCTCAAATAAAGAGGAGGGAATAAAACAAGCAGTAGAATAATCAGCGTTAAAGCCAGTGAAGCATGAAATAATGATAATGCCAAATAAGCACGAAGTGATGACTCAAGGCTCAAGGATCGCACGCAAAGTGACACAAGCGTAATAAGATTACTGAAACTGCAAATATTTGCTTAAGAGTAGCAAAGCAAAATGTGTGAAGGAACTTAACCTCCTCAAAGTTGTTGAGGGTCTCAATATGTAAGACGATCGTTTCACACACAACTCATGTTAATTAAATTCTCTGTTAATAAAACCACCTCTCTTGCAGTTCTTTATACATATTATAAGCCTTGAGAAAGCATGGGGGATAATTAATATAATTGACAAATTTTTCACGTTAGATGGCGCTTTACCAACAAAAGACTTATAGTACTAATAATTATTGACTTGCTTAAATTGTTAGCATGTCAAACAGTAATCAAGGCACTCAAATAGCTTTGAAGCCTACAACAACAACTACAACAACAACAACAATGACAGCAACATGTACAAAATAATTCTTGGTCTTACTTACACTTGTTTTTGGGCGCTACAAAATAATCCTTCAAACAATGGCGAAGTTAATCCGCTTTCAACGTTCAATATCCAAATTTGTTATGGAAAATACTTTTACACTTCATTTGTGAATGATGGCATTAGCACAATAAAGACTTCAACGACAATATGATTATGTTGTTTTTGTTGTTTTTGTTGTTGATGATGATGTTGATGCTGTTATTGTTCAAATGAAGACTAAAACAACAACACACAAACACAATGAGAATTTGCACAAAGCCAAAGGACAACGAAGAACGAAGAACGACAAACACAATTATGCCATTTGATTTATAAGTACAACAACAACAACAACAGCAACAACAACACGAACACGAAAACGATTGGCAAACAGAACAAGCGAGCTTATTGGCGCTTAACTATGAAGTATTTGCCCGCGCACACACACACAGACTCGTAACACTCACGCACGCACGCACGCACACAATTAAGTATTGCCGAAAACGCGGCAGCAAAAACCGTAAGCCAAACGTAAGCGGAAACGGGAGCAAATGGCGGCCTGAAGCATGAATTGAGGCGCGCGCGCGAATAAAAAACGCAATGGCGATTGCAACACGGCGTAATAACAAGTGAGCGCAAAAAATTACGAGGCGTTAAATTGTTCGTCCTTCAAGTCGCCAAGTGTGGCAAGCGCAAAAATCGCGAGCGCGCGCGCAAAAACAACAACAACAATAAAATTGTGCCACTATTTTTTTGTACCGTTCTTTTTTGCATTTATTTGGCGCCGTTTTGTATGCTACACGTTTGTAAGCGCAATGAAAAATAACGCACAGCAAAAATTAAAAAAAAACAAATACAAAACGGAAACGGAAACGATGCGAAAAAATGCGCTTAGCCGCGTGCGATTTCCACCGCTTTTTTTTAAGACACGTACGAGGCACACACACACACACACACACAAATGCACACACACACTAAGAGTCAAACACTAACAATGAGCCAAGCTTAGGCAGTTCAATGTTGATGTACGATGATGATGATGATGCTGATGATGATGAAGCGCGTTGAGGTCAATGATAATGTCGGCTTTGTTGTTGTTGTTGTTGTTGCTGTGCAAATAGCCGCGTTATGCATTTATACAAGTATTATTTATATGCCACGAAAGCCGCGAACAGTTGATAGATCAACGAATGACCGAACGAACGATGAACTTGCTGGGCTTTGGCTTCTCTACCCTTTTTTTTTTTTGCGCCGTGCAAACGACAATTAAGCCTACCAAAACTTTTTGCAAGCCAACGAAACGAATTAACAAAATTGTATAACAAGCCAGCAGGCCAGCAAGCAAGTAAGTAAGCCAAGTCAGCAGTCGTCAGTCAGTCAGTCGAGCCAGGTAAGCAAGCAAGCAGGCACAGGCAGAAGCACAGGCAGAAGCAAGCGTAGAGCGAGCAGCAAATGTTGCCGCATGCACGAAAAAACGCAACCAAAGTATGCAAAGCTCGCGAACGTACTGTGCAATCGGGCTGACAACACCAACGCCAGTACCCAAATGCCAATACCCAAGGCAGCCAGCGTGGCAATGCAGCGCGGCAGCGAGGCAGCGAGGCAATGTGGTGGAGTCGTCGCAAGTCTCAGACTCAAACTCAGACCGAGTTGAGCTCGACAAACTTCTCGAGGAAAGCCGCTACCGTCATCATTATCGTCGACGTTGTTGTTGTTGTTGCCGCGCCAATGCAATGTGCAGCAAGTGTTTGGTTGTAAGCGATATTGCAAGTTGTAGGCAAAGTGTTGTGAGTGCCGAGCATGTCTGAGCTTTATAAAAATTGTATGGGTGAATGTACACACATACATACATACAGCCATACAACCATAACTGAGTGTGAGAGAGTAAACGCGCTAAGGGAGCATAGGCTGTGCTCAACACTAACAACTTTGCCACCACCACAGCACGGCACGGCACAGAACGGCACCGACGACGACGACTACGACGACGACGGCGTTGATGATGGGCACGACTAAGAGAAATCAGCAGCAGCAGCAGCACAAGCAACGCCAGCAGCATTGACGAATGTCTAAGTGCAGTAGGCTGACTGACTGACTGGCTGGCTAGCTTAATGATGATGATGATGATGATGATGACGATGATGAGTGCTTGAATACACACCACACACACACACATACTCACACACTGAGCCAAACACACGTGCATGTAGCAGACGAGTGACAGTCGAGTGTGTGTTGTTTACCTCGGCTTAGATACGCCGCACCTCAGCACACCTCACCTATCTTCATCCATCACACCACACCACATCACACCACAGCAGTACACACCACACTACGTTGGCAGACTAACTCGCTCGCTGCCTGAATGGTTGGCAACATAGGCCGCCTCAGCAGCATGAACATGAATGAGTTGCGAAGCAAATGAAGTGCTTCAGTGGAAAAAAAAAAAAAAAAACAGAAACAAAAAAAATGAGCGTACGAAAACAATAAAAAAGCAAAATATAGAAAAAAATGTATATATATACAATTTCGAGCATATAAAAAAATGCATGCAGCAACAACAACAACAAGAAACACACAGACAGTGCAGCGACGTCGCCGTTGACATGAATGCCGGCTCTGCTGCAGCGTTGTAAGACAGACAGACAGACGGACAATGACATCGCGTTGGTTGACATCCGTCAGTGAGCGACATAGCTTGAAGACAGAGACGCAACGTCGCCGGTCGCATCATCATCATCATCGTCATCACGGCAGTCGTCATTATCTTCATGCTCATTAATGCAATCGGCAACAACAATAACAATATTGCAATAGCAACAACAGCAACGCCGCTCTTCATCATTATCAACATCATCACGGCCGTTGTCATTATCATTATCATTATCATTATCATTATCATTATACGAGTTCGTTCTCATTTGTCAAGCGTACTTTTTGGCTTTAATGCCACGTTTACGTTTACAATAACTTTTTTTTAACTTTTATTTTTTTTTATTTCTTCTTTTCTTCTCAGCGGCACATTTTGTAGTTGTTGTTGTTGTTGTTATTGCAGTCACCGTCTGGCAACTTGCAACGTCATCATGATGAGCAGAAATTTGTTCTCTTGTTGTAATTATTTGCTGCAGTTGTTGTTGTTGTTGCTGTTGTTGTTGCTGTTGTTGTTGTTGTTGCTGATGTTGATGACGACACATGCAATGCAAATAAATGTCACCAACAGCATGAGACGCGCTATTATTATTTGTTGTTATTTTGCTCAGCCTCTTGTTGCTGTTGTTGTTGCTTTTTTTTGTAAGGGCTACCCTTTATTGTTGTTGCAACTATTTTATATCCGCGTGCAGATACATGCCACACATGAGGAATTTTAAATTGTTGTATTTATTGCACAACAAATTATTAATATAAAAATATCAGATTTAAATAAGAGTTACATTTGAAAAAATGTACTAAAAATGTCCTAAAATCAAACTTTGCTTTTGTCTTGGCAACATTTGCTTTTGCAACTGACAAACCGAATGGGAACACTGTTGAGGGCCTTTGACCAAAAGAGAAGAAGAACAATAACAACAAATAATAATCAACACAATAACAAAAGCGAACAATGAAGAACCCAAAAAATGAAGAATAAGAAGAAGAGATACAATACCAGCAGTAGCAAAAGCGGTGCGTTCACACAAAAGATACAAAGCCTTCAAATAGCGCTAAGGAAGTCACTCATGTGTGTGTGTGTCGTAAACGTGTCATGCAAAGACAACAACTGAAGAGCTAAAGTGATTGTCTTGCATGCATTAAGGGGAATCGCACACACACACACATGCACACAGAGGCTGACAAAGAAGAAGCTGGCGGCGTTGCATGTTCAGCGCGGCACAAAGTCGCACAAGGGCTTGAGACAAAGGTTTTTGTTTTTTGTGACCGAAATAAAACGTCTGTGCTGAGCAACAACAACAACATTAACATCAACACCATCATGCCCATCATCATCATCATCGTCATTATCATCAACTGCTTTGGCACTTTTGCGCTTACTTCGACTGAAGCTTCTTTGCTGCTATAATTTCACTTAAATACGCAAACATGTTTTGATAGTTGCCGTAAAGTTGCCGTAAGCTTATTAGTTGCTCGCATTAGTGCAAAAGGCAGACAAAACATGAATGAGATATCCTGTCTGGTCTCGCACTTCCTTGGTTTCAAATGCGACGACGAAAATCCCTTCACGTTAGCCAAAACAAAGCCAAAGCTTCGTGCACATGCAACAACACACACACACATACACACACAGAGAAATAAAAATAAGTATCAAAAAAAGTAGCTGCGGCTATTTGTACGCTGCTGGCAGTTCGCCAGTCGGCGTGGCAGCGACAGCGGCAGCGTTGTGTTGTAATTAAGCCGCAGTCGCCGACGTCGTCAACATCATCATCATCATCATCATACTCATCATAATCATACTGAGTGAGTGAGTGAGTGAAATGAACTTCAGTTGCAGCGAGCTTGTCGGCACGATCCCCCAGCGTGCTAAAGTCGGCAGCTGTGGGAGTTTGCCGCCTGTCTGCGATTTTCTCAAGAAGCAAGCCGCACTTAAATGGCTTCCTGCGCAGCAAACGTTTCACGTATTAAACAAAAGCGCTAAAAATGGACAGAAAAAAAAATACAGAGTTGCAAAAAAAAAAAAAAAACAAATCACTGTTTATTTGTGTGTGCTGAGTGTGTGTGTGTGTGCTTGTGTGTGTGTGTGTGTGTGTGTGTGTGTGCACTCCTCTCTGTTTTTGGGGGGCGTCTTTACTTTAGCGAACACTTTTGCTTCATTTCCATTTCACCCTTGCAGTTGATGTTCTTCTTCTTGTTGTTCTTCTTGTTATTGTGTGTTGTTGTTGTTGTTGTTGTTGTTGTCATTGTTGCTGCTGTAACACATGCGCTATTATGCAATTGATTTTCTTTTATTTTTGTGCTCTTATTCACATTTTTCTTCTTTGGGTGCATGATTTTAGACTTTGAAGTGTTGTATGTTATTTATTTATTTATTTTTGTTGTTGTTGTGGATTTTTGTCTTACTTTTTGCCATTCTACTGGTTTTTGTTGTTGTTGTTATTGTATGTGCGCAACAAATACTTTTGCTTTGCTTGAAGCGCTTTTTCGCATACACACCACATGTGTGAGTGGCTTTCTTTTGGTGCTCATGCAACTCATGTTTCTGTGTGCTGCAAATGTCATTCAACTCAATGTAAACGACGTCGACCGCACAAAGCATTAAGGCAAATGAACACACACACACACACACTCATGTGCATGTAAAAGTTATTTTTGCACACCAAAAAAAAAAAAAAGAAAGAACCAACACTTATGCAAAATTTCACATGATTTCAAAAGTTGACGTTTAATTAAGCGCTTTAAAAAAATGAGCGTAGCAATGAACACACAAACGAACATGCATTGAAAAGGTCGCGCGGATACTCATTAAAATAGACAAAAGACATGCTCACACACACACACACACAAAGACATTCCCAACTGACTTCTCGTATGTAACTACTTACGTAACCAAAAAGGTGTCTAAAGTGACGCTTGATATATGAAATCACAAAAGTAAACTGTCTGCAACAACGCACACATGCGATTACTCCAACTCACACACGCACACACACACACACACATGTTTGTATGCAAGCATGCGTTAATATAAACACATTCGTCTATGCGCAACACTAACGCACAATGCGCTTCTTACTCACTCTATCTCTGTCGCTCTCTTCATTCACTCACTCTTCTTCACTCACTCTGCACGGCTGATTCATTTTGCTGTCTGGTTGTCACTTCCTTTGCTTGTATGCTGTCTAAGTGCATGCAAATTCCACACACACACAAACAACAAAATAATGCACACAAGTCGGCGTCATCACGTGCGCTATCTCAGCCATCTGACGCATATGAGTGCAATCATGTTGCGCACATACAACACGTTCGCGCATTCCGCCTGCATTCGCCAATTCCTTTTTGATATTTTCTCACGCTGCAATCATAAATGCTTTAAGCCCTCGCGGCACGGCAGCACATGAATGAATGCAAGAAGAGCGAACGAAGAAGAAGAAGAAGGAGGCACAAATGAATGCATGAATGAAAATGCGCGTAGACGCTTCACAGACACTCTCATACTTACGCATATGCACGCATTTGCATACTTGACAAGCACATGAAAAACACCAAACATTCAAGAGTAGCAGAGAAGCGAGAAGTGCAAATGGCGGAAGGCACGTTTAAGGTTGCGTATACGCAACATTGGCCACTTACGTAATAAACATTTTGCAATCTTCTTAGCTCCTGCATAGATGTGTTTGTGCGTGTGTGTATGTATGTGTGTGTGCATGCTTGCATTTGTACTTGTATGCATTCAAGTTGTTCGCTGTGCGTGCTGAATGACATTTTTAAGCGTCAGCGTAGCATTTTGAATGTCAAGTGTTTGAGTGTTTGTTATTGTTTCTTTATTCTTCTTTGCTTTTTTGTTTTATTCTTTGTTGCTTTTGTGCGTTAAGTGTTGTTGCTTTTAAGCGATATTTTCCACTTGAATGCTAAGACTTTATTAGTCATGGTGAGTGTTCTGTTAATGACTTTTGTTTTATAGTTCTTCTATGATAAAAAAAAAAAAAACAAAATATAGTTGTGTTTTTCAAGGCAGTGATTGTGTGAGCTTACGCGCAGTACGTTGATCTTTTATTCTTGGCATGGCTTTTGACAGTAGACATGTTTAATTGAATGAAAATTGCAAATGTCGAAACAAGGAAGAAGAACAAGGAATAGAAGCAAACATGAAGGCATTTAATAACTCAAGACTTCATGAAATTTGCTGCTAAATGCTTGAAATTCCTTCAATTCTAATCCAAATGTTGCTTTGAGGATTTTCAAGATCAGCAAATACAGACATAAGATCCAGAGATATAAGAGTTCCATTGATGCTTATAAAGTTTCCTCTTACGAACTTCTCTAACAAGTAACATTTGCATAAAATTTCACCGTCTTTGCTTCTTTAAAAAGACATTAAATCACAAAAAGACAATAAAGTTTTACTTTCTTTAAATCTCTTCTGCAATAAATGCTTCCTCATTTTAATTGATGCACTTTTAAGCAAATCATGTACCAAGTTTCCGCAATAAAAAGCACATATTCATTAAAATCATATTAAAAGGGAAATATCAAAAACAACACATTTTAGTGTAATCAATCAATTTGCCAAACGACTTTTGAAACTATTAAGAAATGAAATGCAAATAAGGCAATTAAAACGCAGAGCGATAAACAACGCTTTGCTTTGCATTCCCAACGCTGTTTTCGACAACATTGAAGCCATAATAAATCTATTTCAGCTTATTTTACACAATCGTTGAGTAAAAATTGACCGAAAAACGAGTTTCATGCGTGCATAATTCGAAAGCGCAGCACAACTTCATGAATGCCATCGTTTCTCATATTTTTTGTTCATTTCTTGCTCATATGCAAAGCGACGAAGATGATCGTCGAAATGAACATAATTGCGGCAAACCTTTACGTGACTTCACGGCAAAATGACAGCGAAATGCGTTGGAAAAATTTCTTCGAAAACAAAAGCCAAGCTGATGAGGAAGCTGAACGACCAATAGAAGTAGAAATTATGAAATTTGTCTCATGTGTAGAGCAACAAATCTTTCAGCGAGAAAGAGCAGGCAAATAAAAAGCAAAAGTGACAAGCAACAAGCCAAGTTAAGCGAGGGGGGGCGTTGGGCTATGATATTTGCATTAAACGTCAAGAGCAAACAAACTGGTTTCTGCTAATAACAATAGCAATATTTGTTGTTGTTGTTGCTGTTGCTGTTGTACCAATTATTTGAAGATGCTCATCAGCTGCGCTTTTACACTCGCTCATTGACCGCGTCACTCGAGCGCTGATTGGCATGGAAAGTTGAACCGCCGTCGCATTCGTTCAACGTTAGTCGAAGCGTGCAGAACCAAAATCGGCAGAAGTAAAATGAAAATAATCGTCGGCGTAAGTTTTGCCTCATCATTAAAGACAATTTAATTATTTGTCCATTTCACAGCTGTTCAGCATTTTGCTCAGCGCAGTGACGGCGCGTGAGTATAATTACCCGCAGCCACAAGCGCCTTTCTACACGGGCGTCCAGACAGCTGCTGCAGGACATGCACACAATCATCATGTGTCCCACGGCGTTGGCAACCCGCAAACTTTTCTTGTGCACACTTTGAGCGGCAACAGACATGCCTACGAGCTGCAAATGTCCCGAGCACAACAAGTCTTTGTGGGACATGTTGGCGCTGTGCCGCAGCGCTACCAGCAACACACGGCTTTGCAACAGCAACAACAACAACAACAGCAGCAGCAACATTCAATCAATAAAAACCCTTTGCTGCCAGCAGGACAAATTGTGCAAACAGTGCCGATTAGTAAAACATCCAAAGGTCATGGACAGGCTCCCGGATACGCGGCAGCCCAGGCACAAGTAGCCTACAACCAACCACGATTTACACAGGCTCAACAACCGATCACTTATGGGCCACCGAGCTCATCGCCAGCGCAACCACAGCAGTTGCCCATCAGCTATGGCCCGCCGGCATCTCCACCGCCCGCACCTGCCCAGCTAGTGAATAACTATGGCCCGCCACAAGCTCAGTTCCAGAATTATAGGCCGCAAGGTGGATTTTTATCTCAAGCAGCGTCACCCACCTATGATGTACTAAGATCGGTAGAGGAGCCTGTCTCATATGGTCCGCCGGCATCGCCACCAACAGCTGCCCAAGTGTCCCAACACTCCATTTCATACGGCGCACCAGTTTCATCATTGGCAGCTCAACAGCCCGCCATCTCATATGGCCTACCGTTGACAACAACAGCTGCTCAGCAACCCTCCAACTCATATGGCTCACCATTGCAAGCTCAACAGCCCATCAACTCTTACGGCCCACCAGCACAAGCGCTGCCACTCATAGCAAGTACATCACCCGAACTAGCCAACACACATGACTCAGCAGCTCCCTCGGCCTACGCTCCAGCAACTCCAAGCCAAAACTCCCAGCAAACAAGTCAGCCAAACCCGATCAATCCACAGCCTTACCACATCGTCAAACTGCCCAGTGGTGAACGCACTCAAGACGGCGGCCACGGTGCCGGCGGTCAACAAGACGATGGTGGTCACACACGCACCGGTGACTATCACTCGCAGTCGGAAGCCTCACAGCTTGACTACTACACATACAAGCAAACGCAGCCGGGCGATGCGCGTGACATTCAACGCACCATAACCACATGTGATCGCAACGGACAATGCCAACAAGTCGTGCTCGGTCCCGGGCAAGCGGCACCGAGCCATCAGGCGTTGTTGCTGGCCGCACGTGCCCAAACAACGCCACACCACGACAGATGCAAGCAATTTGCCGCCGAACGTGCCGCACATGAAGCCGCCTATGCCGGCGGCTCGTATCAGCGTGGCAGCGCTGCTGATGCTGCCGCTGCTGCTGCGGCCGGCACGCCAGTGTCAACGCGTGGCGCCGAACGTAATGCGCAGGGTCAACTGCGACCGCGCGATCGTCGCTTCTATCAATACTCAGAGACTGTCATACCAAAAGATCCATTCAATTGAGCACGTGTCAAGTATACGCATTAAAAGTATTCTAAGTAAGATTGTCGCAAATAAAAAACCAAGCCTGAAAGTATGCACAAGTTTTTTAAATCAGCTTCGTGCCTTTTGGCAATGACGAATGTGCGTAATGCATGGTTATAATTTATGCTAATTTGACATAATATTTTAAGTCTACACTGAAAAAAAATTTATTTAAAAATGTAGTATTTAATTTTAAAATTTTTATTAGAATTTTTTTTTTTTTTATTTGGTAACTAAAAAACTAAAAGAAATTATTTAATATTGTTTGAGCTTCGTTTTGTTTTTTTCCAGTGTACTTTCAAATTAAACATATACCGGTTCATTAATAAACCATTTTAATTTTAACTTTTCTGTATCAAAAACTAAAACCACAAGAATGAAGAAGCTTCATTTGAATGTCTAAACTGTAAAACAGACGCGTTCGCCGCCAACAAATACTTAGTACAATTCTAGGTTCGTCTGCGAATGGTTCACAAAAATCGCTGGAAAAACCAATAAGCAACATGACAATCAAAATTCTTATTATTTTGGTAATAACCCAAAACAAAAACACAAAAAACCCAAAATAAAATTAACGTCAATTTGTAAAACTAATAAGATTGTTCAAATAACTTTCAGTTGGTCGTGACGAGCGCGAAATTGACAGCTGCCGGCAGCGGCTATCACTACGAACGACCTCAAGTAGCCTTTGAATTGCCCACAGCTGCAGTCGTGACACCGACTAAGCCAACAACTACTGGTAATGTTATACAACCAAGCTCAAGTGAAATGCAACTCGTGCGCCATGAACTCAACTTGCCGCCAAAGCCGCAAAGGAAGCGCAACGAGCTATGCGAGCAGCTAATTAAATGGCCACAAATCAAGCAGCGCAAACAGCAAGTGCGGTTCAACTGCAACAATGCTGATTTACGGCAGCAGCTAGCGAGCCAAGTGCGTCCGAAAGACCGACGCTTGACGCCATACACGGAACAAATCATTGCGAGCAACACGAAGCATTTTGCGGCATTTGCACGACGTGTGAAAGAACTGAAAGCATTCATCAAATATACGAAAAAATTATAGCAACAAATCAATAAAACTTAAAACAAAAAAACCAATATTAATAATAATAAATAATTCATAAACGTATATTTTCATAACTGTTTTGACTAATGATGAAAATTTCTATGTTTCATCATTAATCATACGCCATGTGTGGCTTGGCATGCGGGCTGTTTGTGTGAAGGGCTTGAAGCGCAAGAAGTGCGCATAAAAATAGTGTTAGAACGCAAAAAGCAAATAGCAATAAACAAACGTTTGTTAATAACGCTTAACGAGTTTGAAGCGTTAATTTTTCTCTGTCTCATTAAAAACGCTAAAAGCACCAATTAAGCAATTAGGCGAAAATTATTTCTTAAAATTTACTGTTGTTGTTGTTGTTGTTTGTGCTTGAACAGATGCGCTTAACTAAAGCAAAATTCTAACAATACAAATTTGGCGCCGCGGCACACAACAAAAGTTGCTCAGACAAGAATTTTTTGCTTTGTTTCTAAAAGCAAAAAAAAAAAACCAAATTCGAAAGCAAATAAAAAATGCTTGATTTTTTTTTTTGTATTTTTTTTTTTAATTTTGTTTACTTTAAACTAATCAATAAATAATTTATTTTGGCAAAACAACGAAAACATTAAGCATGAGTATCACAAACACGCTCACACACCGCAAACCGACGCCTAACCATAAATGTACTTTTTATTGTCGCCCGGATTCACGCTATACGAATCATAGTCGAACTGATCCCATTGCTGTGCGCCCACGCCGCGCGGCACCGTCGTGCCCTTCTTCAGCTTCTGCGCCGCCTTCTTCTCGCGCCGCAAGTCCACCGGCTGCACATGTTCGCGTATGCGACGCTCAGCCGCCGTCAGTGGCTGTGGCCCGCGTGTCGGCGTCTTGGCGGCACTCAACAGCTGTGACTCTTCCATGCCCAAGTCGGCATTGTTGCCCACCGCTTGTGTGTCAAAGAAATGCTCGAAATTCTGATATTGCATCGACTCAGCGGGATGATGGTCATAGTAGTCGGGCATTATGAGATTGTAGCTGTTGCTGCTGATGCTGTTGGCAACGTCATAAAGCTCGGCCGGCTGTTCGGCCTGTGACGTATAGCTGAGGTAGCTGCCTGAAGCGGCGGCCTGCAATGGTTCGCGCCAACTGAGCTTCGCTGACTTATGCCCATAATGGGGCTTCGCTGCTGTCAGCGTGAGGCAGAGCAGACTCACTGCGAGTGTGACGAGCTGTTGGTGTGTATAAAATTGTATTTTTAGTTAAAAAATTCGTTTGGAATTTTATGAATTAATTTTTTGCGCACCTTTTTTGTATTTGTGCACATTTTTATAACAATTTTTGTTTATATTTTGTTTTTGTCTTTTTTTAGTTAAATATTAAATTTTAAACGTTGAACGTTGTTTGTTCCGTGTTGCTTGAGCTTTGTGTTACTTCTAATGTGCTCGTTGCTTGCTGTTTTATATTTTAAAGCAAAATCAAGCCATGCTTAAATAAAAAAAAAAAAACAACAAAAATAACAAAAACAAAATAAAAGAATTTCAGCGAAAGCGTCAGAATTTTTTTATTGTGCAAGTCACAAACAAAATCCGGTTTGTTGTTGTGCGCCAACACACGCTGTCTCACTCACGCACTCATGCTTTATTTATTATGTGTTTGTTGTTTTTGTTGTTGAAAAAAGCGAACGATTGCAGTGAAATGCGCTTATCAACTGACCGAATGTGAGTGACATCGACACGCAACAAGTGAAGCGCAGGTCAGACACACGCAAAATTATGACTCGACTCGCCTCGACTCAACAGCTGTAGACAGCAACAACAACACCAACAAATAAACAAGTTGCTTGTTGCCAATCAATTGCAAAAAAAAAACAAATCGTTTTATATTTTTTTTGGTTTTTTCCTTTTACGTTAAAAGACTTTCGTATCAAGTTCATTTCGTCAATAATGTATGCAAATTTAACAATAATGTTTGTTGTTGTTGTTGACGTTTTTTTCTTGTTGTTGTTGTTTTTTTTTTTTGTTTTATTATCTTTCAAAACATTAACGCGATCTTCTATTGTTCACGCTTGATTTGACACACATTTTTAAGCGTTTTTCTTATCTTCAATCATTTTATTATTATTCATTGTTATTGTTTTTGCAACATGATTCATCTTAATTCGCATTAAATGAATTTACAAACATTTCATTACAATTTTAATGTACCTTTTTAGGTAATCATTATAAATGAAATTTACATAAAAATATTAATTTACAAAAATGTAATTTTTTTTGTGGTTTTTTTTTTTTTTAACGATCGCTTTCATTGTACCACTGAACTTGCTACACGCACGCATGTGTTTTTTTTTAATTAATTGCAGTTTTAAAGTATTTAATTTATTTTACACAATAATTATGAAAATTCAATTCAGAAGGCGGAGGGCGTGAAATGCTTTGAGACAAGTTCATTAACACAACTTAAATCCGCATTGAAACGCAATAAAAAAGAGACCCAATTATTTAATCTTTTATATGATGAGCACAACAAAGAGAACAAGTACAAGTACAAGTACAAGAACAACAAAAAGACATGTGCACATTTATTTATTTTGGGAACTTCCAAATACGAAATCTTCTTTATCGCATTGCATCGTTTGAATGTCACATTTTAGTCAAATTAAGACAAATGAAATGGCATTCTTTTTATTGGCATTTTTGTTTACTTCATCGACAATAACAAACTGTTTTTTTAAAAACAAATGGTTTAATTTGCCGTTAACACGCTCATTTGCGCTGCGTTAATGAAAGAAGCGCGTAAGAATTAAACAACTTTCCGAAGTAAAATTAAGTCATGCTGCAATTTTACTTTTTTATGAGCGCCAATAATAAAACAGAAATGGGTTAAGTGCGCCGCCAGTCAACGTTTAACGGTCGCTATGAGGCTAGACTAAGACAGGAGCGGAACGAGCATAAGCGTTGTTGTCGTGAGACAAGTGCTGGCAAAACTTGTCTAACGAGTTGCTGCTGAAGACTTCTTCGTGTGCCATGAGTCACTTGGCAGATTTAAATGAATGAGTCGCTTCTGTGACGCAGTCATATTTTGATTGAATGACGCGTTTTCGTTTGTCTTTCAGTTGTTGGCACAAACATGTGCTTGGCAACATCTTAGAGAATTTCATACATTTGCCAATTGAGAGCTCAGCTTTCTTTCACTTGAGTCGCTAATTTAATGGCAAGTCTTTAAACTGTTCTTAGGTCATAACAAATATTTCGCCCAACTGCCAAAACCCGCCAACACACTTGTTCCACGCCTGCCTTTAATGGCTTCATGTTCGACGTGTTTGTGATGTCACTTGACATTTATTGGCCATTGATCTGTTATGCTTGACTTGATTTTTTGCACTTATGACTTATGACGTCGAACATGCCAAAGCCAATGTGGAAATTAGACAAATAAACGTAAGCACAAATTTATGTACGACTATAAAAAAGTTGTTGTATTTATTGTCAATAATCTGGCAAATCAACTTAACATAGAAATTTACTTCAAAACAGACATTTTCAAAATGCTTTAAATCACATTTTAACTGCAAACCAAATTTCAACTTTATTTCAAGTTTTTGCAAATAAGATACTAGTGAAAACCTTAAACAATTCGGTAAGTAAAAAACTTTATCAAATCTAAAATATATCCTAAAAAGTTTCATTATATATTTTATATTTTATTATTTTATTTCATATTTTAGAAAATGTTCAAGCAAATTGTCGGCGGCTTACTAATGATGACGCTGCTCGTGGCGGCCGTGATGCGCCCCAGCGTCAACGCGAATATCTCAATTGATGCGTACTTTTTTTGGGTACAATGGTCGACATTGGTGAGCATTACGCCAAGGCTGGGTCGCTTTAGCATGTTCCTGGCTATGTGCCTGTCGATGGTTGGCTGCAACGGCGTAAACACTTTGATGAGCGGACAGGCGACGCCTGAGATTGGCAAAAAACCATGGCGCTACTGGTTTTCTATCGCCTCGGTGACACTCTACTTCACAGCGCTTTTCTTCAGTTTATTAAACACGGCATTTATTTTCATAAGTGTACTCTCAAAATTCCAAATTGAAAAACTGGTGGCACTCAAGTTTTATTTGGGCTTTATTTTTATGTTTGGTCAGACATTTATTACAAACTTACCGAAGTACATCTTCAACTACAACGTGCCCGAAGTCGACATATCGTTTGCAATAGACACTTGAAATCAAAGTAAAACAAAATAATGTAAGCAAGATTTTATGTTTATCCTTAATTGTTGGCTAAACAACAAATTAACTTATTTCGTTACAATAAAAAAAAGTTTATTCTAAATATTTTTGTGGGCATGCGTTTTATGTATGTATGAAAAATACAAAAAGTATTGTTGGCAAAATATTTGGCAGACAAAAATGTACGTTAAGCTAAAGTAAAAAAACACATCAATTTTTTTTTATTTATTTATTTTTTATATAATTTTTTTTTTTTTATATATTTTGTTTAATTTAATGACGAAAGCTTTTTTGTAATTTTTCATAATTTTTGTATTTTTTTTTTTTATGCAAATATTTCATTGAAGACATTTGCGTTGTTTGTAATATTTTTTTTCATTTGTTTTATAATTTTTAACATTTTTATTAATATTTTTTTTTTTTGAATTTTTTTCATATATTTCATGTATTTGTTATATGAGCGCAGCAGAACACTTTGAGATCAAAGACATTTTTAATAAAACAAAATTCATATTGCAGCGAGGCGAAAATTCACGTCGAATGAGTAACAAATATTTCAACGCAACTTCGCCAACACAGCAAAAGCGAAAACATTTTTGAAATTCATTTGTAAAAACGACACAAAGTTTGAATAAGCAAAAAAAAAAAAAAACAAACCAAACAGAAAAATTAAATCAGAATGAAATAAAAAAAAATTGAAAGAAAATATTTGCAGCTTTGCTTTTTGCTTTGCCGTATTAAATGATTATATGCATAATTTACAACTTGACCGCAACGCACACACACACGCACATAGATACACATAAATTTAATAGTATTTTGCGGCACACACACACAGAAACACGCCAACACATGAAAGTCATAGGAGGAATCCCAGTTGGCAAGCAAAGCCCCAAAGCAACGTGCCTCAAGTGTTACCACAAAATTTCATGCAACGCCGCAGACAAGAAAACTTAACTAAAGCAAACCCGAAACCAAAATCTATAAAGGACAAGGCACAAATTGCAACTAAAACTAGCTGTGTGTATGTGTGTGTGTGCGTGTATGATGGGTCTATATGAGGCAAGTCGGTTCGTTACAGTTAGGTTAGGTTCGATTCGATTTGTTTTGGTCTGGTCTAAGGCATGACTGTAGAGTGAAAACCTCAACTCTCATATGCATGAAACTTGTGGCAATGCAAACGCTAACGCAAACGCAAACGCACTCGCTCTACTTACAGCTTGTTGAAAATCCCTAAATCTATTTTAGTAATAATGTAAACGTGCCGCAAGAAAATTTATAAAAATATATATACACATATATGGTAAATACATATATATATGGGAACGATGTATCAAATCAAATAGTTTCAAATCGAATTGAGCTCAAACTGAGCCGTGTATTTTGGTTGAAATATGCATGCGATTGCATGCGAGACAACTTTGCCGCAAATTGCCGGACCAGTGTGTGGTTGATAAACGCATGGGTGAGGGGCGCGCGCAGTGGGTAAAGTAACGTAGTATGTGAGGCGAGCAAAGAGACTCGATGTTGTGTTGGGATTTTGTGGTTAGATAAATTTGGAATTTAAATTTAAGTGTAATTTACAGAGGAAGCCAACACAACATTGCATAGGCTTCGTTGAAATTTTCAGCTCAAGTGTTGCATACTTTCGTGCATATTTTATAATATTTATTATTTTTTTTTTGCGCACTCCTTCTATTTAAACGTAAAATAAAAGTGAAGTTTAATTTGCGTCATAAAATTCAAATGTAATAATTGAAATTTGTATTATTTTTTACAAAATAATGCCAAATGTTTTTGAAAAATTCTCTTGATTAGCAGCAATTTATATGCAATGAATTTAAATCGCCTAATAAATAAATTTTTGCCGCTTAATAAAGCAAACACTTTTAATAAACATTTTTTATTTGTTTTTCGATTTATTTCACATTTCAATACACTCTTCCTTATACAATGCTGCACACGTCTTACCCTCGGTTTATTGTGTGTTGTGCTTAAAATTTAAGATGTCAAACAAATGAAGCGAAAAACAAACATGAGCATTATAAAATACAAAATCACTGTCGCACTGATTACACCGACAGCGTGTTGTCAATAAATCAATGCCTTCAATTAGCCTTACAAAATTTTTAATACAACTCAATGCTGAAACGTTTCCCTCATGCACAAAAACCCACGCAAAATGATTTCAATTAATTGAAATGAACAAGTTTTGAGTGATTTGATTTTGTGTTAAACTCAATCATTGTTATGCGTTTAAAAATTTTATAGCATACTTGCAGGGCGTCACTGAAATGACCAACATACGCGACGACGCTCATTCGTTCGTTCA
The DNA here is from genome assembly GCA_037044515.1 of Phortica magna. Lineage (NCBI taxonomy): Eukaryota > Metazoa > Arthropoda > Insecta > Diptera > Drosophilidae > Phortica > Phortica magna. The sequence goes on along the minus strand of JBAMBP010003003.1, from coordinate 78,615 downwards.
TTAAAAACTTTATCATTTCGCAGAATGCCTTAAGACAAAAGCTGAAACGTGCACGAAACGCGCATAGACAAATAAGAAAGCAAGCAAACGTTTCGTATTTGCACTAACGCTAATTGTAAATGCCAATCAGGGAATTGAAAGTGGTGGCTGAACAGCTCAACTCAACGCAACTCAACTCACACGACAAAATTTCGTATACGCAAACAACCAAGCCAACCCACCCACCCACACCACTCCGAACGCCCTTTGGGCCGACTGCTTGCTTGCTTGCTTGCTTGTCACTGATTGTACCAATTGGCATGGCTGTGTACGCACGACTGACTTATTCAAACTTACACAAAACAAAGCATAGAAGAGCGCACAGCAAAGTTGAAGAAATGCCAGAAAACGAGTTGCTTCATTTTGTCGCTGCGAGTGACAAAAAAAACAGCAAAACAACAAACAACAACAACAAAATGCTACTCGAGTTCAAACGACGTCACAATGCTTGTGCTTTGCCCCTCGCTCCTCACCCTAACCCAATGACAACGGTGGGCGTTTGTCTGTCGGTCTGTCTATCTTTCTCTATCATGCTAACTCTAGCGCTTTTCCTTTGTCTACTCTCAGCTTACTGCCACTACCGCAGTCGCAGTCGCTTTAGCTGTCTTCAGCTTCACTTGTATATGTAACTTAGTATCCTTTTGTATACGTGTGTGTGTGTGTTTGTGTGTGCTGAGACGCGTTGTCATCATTTTTCCGTGTACTTTATACTTTTTGGCAAATGTTTAGAATTTAATTAGCAACGCTCGCTGGTTTTGCCTGTTTTCAAAATTAAGTTATGTCATTAAATAATGTAATCAAATCGGGGTTGCCAACAACCTCACACTCATTGTTGACATTGTTGTTGTTGGTGTTGTTCTTGTTGTTGTCACCATCAAAGGGTACCATTGCACGCATATGAGTATGTGTAAGTGTATGTTAATGTAGGTGTATGTGAACAGACGCACTTGTGCCAACTTAAAATGCTTTTGTCACATTTAAAATTCAATAAAATATTTCTATTTAAGGCCTTGGAAATTTCGCTAGACAAGCTTTGTTGAAATTCTGATGTTTTTAAACAAATTGGTTAATTTTAAATGTTTTTTGAACATATTCAGTTAGACAAACCATATTTTTTTCTATGTAATTAATATTAATAAGATACAAAAGTTTTAAAGTCATATATAAGATTGATCCTGAAATGGCAACTGCCTCCTTTGAGACTTAATTTTTACGTTCTTATTCTTATGGCAACATCTGACATACTATTTTACAACGTATGTTCTATGCTCGAAATCAAGTAACAATAACTGTGTGAGTTAGAGGCAGAGCGTCGCTAAAAATGCTTATATAATAATAATAATGCAAATATAACAACAAAAGAAGATAAAATTTCAATTTGAATATTAAATGTTTCCCAAAATTAATCTTTCTCCGAATTTCTTAGGTTGGGTTTTTTATTTAATTTTAATATTACCCAATTTTTATTTACTTTGTTATGGTTTTATTATTTATTTATTATATTTTGGTTTTTATTCAAAAGTGGTTTCTTGTTAACATTTTAATGGCATTATTCTTGTTGTTGTTTTGTTTTTACTGTTCATAACAAGTTTTTAATTTCAAGTTTTGTGCTCGACTGGAAAACTTGTATTTTACAACACTGGCCTCAGGCAACGATGACAGATAAGTCACAACTTGCTGTTCTTACTTTTCGAGCTCTTTTTATCGCATATACTTTTAGGTAGCTGACTCTGCACACATGTATGTGTGTGAGTGTGCGCGTGTGTGTGAGTGTGCGTGTGTGCATCTTGTCAAGTGTTGAAACTCATGCAGCTGTGCACAGAACTTCGTCTTCCGTTTATGTTATCACTTACATAAAATCAGTTTCAAGTGTCATCAGACACTTTTTCTTCTTCATTTTATATTTTCTCTTTTTTTTTTGGTTTATTTTTATGTTGTCTAAACTCAAACAAAAAGTATACAATATAAAGTGTAATACTCAAAATGTTTTATTTGTGCATAAATGGAATTTTGTTTAGCGAAAATATATGTTAGTATTTGACTTGAAGATCTTATCTGAGCGGCAACTTAACCGGCACTTGACTTCAACGCTGCCAAGCTCAAGAAGGGCTTTGTGGTGCAACAGGACTTGCATGGCGGCCTCTCATCGGGCAGGCAACAAGGCACACAGCCGCCTAATGTAACATTTTCGAAGGCCATCGTAGTAACATCACTGGCAGTGGCATGAGTGCGAAAGAGATGCAAAATAAAAATCTATACATGATAAATTAACTGTAAAATGGCTTACCTGTAATGTGTAGGCAACAATGGACGGAAACTGTTAGGCGCTTTTGTTAGTTTTGTTGTTGTTGTTGTTGTTGTTGGTATTATTGCAGTTGGCGCTTCGGCAGCAAAACGATGTGTTGGCATTTCCGTTTGTTGATTTTGCACAAAATAATGTTGTTGTAGTTGTTGTTGTTGTTGCTTGAAATTGTTGGCAATATTTTGTTGCAATATTTGTTGTTGATAGTCAACAATTTGCTGTTGTTGTTGTTGTTGTTGTTGATTTCCATTAATATTTGTCAGTAACATAAAAATTTTTTGTTGTTCTTTAAACGGTATATTTATGAAGAAGTTTTGTAGCTGTGCTTGTTGTTGTTGTAGAAATGCTGGATACCGTTGCTGTTGTTGCAGTTGTTGTTCTGTTCTCACATAGCTCGCAATTGGTATGACAATCAATGGTTTTATCGTTGCCGCACATTTTTCACGCACCAACAAAAATGTCCACAAAAAACCAACAAAAACAATGAGAAATTGAAATTTCATTAACATTTTGCAAAAAGCGCCAAAGTATTAAATGAGCAACCAAACATTTATGAAGTGAGCAACGAACTGAGCAGCGATTCGGTAAGCAACAAGTCTCTAAGACAAGTTTGCTATAAATTTGATTCTTAATTATAATTTTTTTTTATTTTTTTTTTATACCCCCAGCAGCGAATGTTTGAAACGCACACTTCTTGTCATAAGCTCAATTACGACTAAAGAGATAATGGATATAACAACAAGTAATTCCTCAAAATTAATTAATTTATTTCTTTGAAATTTCCAAGAAAAGATTTTTTTTTTTTTCCAAGAAAATAACTCATTTTTTCATATCAAATCGAAGCTCATTAAATTGTCGTCTATACTCACATATTTTGTTGTCTTCTTCATACTTTTTTTCAGGTATTTTTGCACTCTTCGAAATATTCAAGAGTTAATCATTTACCTTCATGTTGTTTCATGCTCTTTGGTCTGTGCCAACTTGTTTGAGTCTTGAGTTCGAGATTAATGTGCGTTGAACAAATCTTTGACTTGTATTAATTGTATTGGACAAACTTTTGCTTGATTATTTTACGCCGCACAACTTTGGGCGTCAACAACAACAACAAGAACAACAACAACGAGTGAACAAACAAATTAGAAAATGTTGAAAACATATTCGAGCGCATGAGAATTGTGAATGTGAGCGCTTTCATTAAATTACAATGTAAAACCGCAAAAGTCATGAAATTTACTGTTGGCGGCATAATTAGACCATCAATTGCGTAGAATTCATGACAGTCGGGGTTTTGTACACTGTCTGTTTCTATGTGTGTGTGTGTGTGAGTGTGTAAAATAAACCAAAACCAAAAACGATCTAAACTGAACCGAAGTGTACTAAACCGAACCGAACCAAACTAAACCGTGCCGTGCCATGCCATGCCGGGCCATGATGTGCCGTGCTGAACCAAGTTGACCACACTTGCATAGTTGGCCGGAAAACGCAAAACCGTAAAACAGACAACTGCGCGTTGATGTGCCCATGTGTGTGTGTCTGAGTGTGTGTGTGTGAGTGTGAGATACTCATAATGTCATTAGAACTTAGCGCCGGAAATGCGGTCGAGAGGACAAAACTGTTGTCATTGTTGAAATTTGGCGACAAAAACGCAGGACGAAGCATGAAGTGCTGATGAGTGAAAGAGAGAAGCGTGCAAGAGCGAGCAAGCAGGCAAGCAAATTGAAATAGTTCGCTAACGTAAAATGCTACTTTGTGGCACATAAATATTCACTTGAATATTTTTGTGTTTCGTTTGTTTGTTTGTTTATCTTCCTACCCCCTACTGTCCGTCTGTCCGTCTGACTATTTGTCGCTGTTGTCGCTGAGCGTAAGACTGTGAAATGTGCGTGTGAAAGCATGCCAAGGCCTTTTGAATTTTTATTGCTATTTTTGGCCAAGTACCAAAATGCGCTTCTTTATTATCAAACATCATCATCATCATCATTATCAACAAGAACAGCATCATAATGATGCATAAAAGCAACAGCAACGAACTGTGAAAGTCAACGCATTAAGTGTTGTCATAAATTACAAATTGTTGTTGTTGTTTGTGTTGTTGTTGTTGTTGTTGGCGTTATAGTTGTTGCTTGTTTCATTTTTCGCTCTTTAGCTTTGGCTTAAAATTAAAAGCATACTACAAAACCAAACATTTAAGGCTTAACACCCACGCAAACACACACACACACACACACACACACACACACACATACACTCTAAAGTGCACCAGACCAAGGCATGTGTGCGAAATGAGCTCAAGCAACATTTATTGAAATTATACACACTTTTGAGTGGCCCACAAAAAAGCAACAACAACAACAACAAGAACAAATGTTAAATTTAAAATAATAAAAAACACAAAAAAATAAAATTTCAAATAATATGCGACATTTCGTTGGGGCAAACATGGTTTGTGCCACAGACGTGGCAAAGTTCTTTTGCAAGCGAGCTTGAATGAGCGTAAACATGTCTACGAAATTCTAGACTCCTAAAAATATGCAAAGCATAATTCATGTTGATGAAATTGTATGCATGCATGCATCCATGTGTGTGTGTGTGTGTGTGTATGTGTGTGTGAGTGTGTGCGAGCGACGCTGGCAAAGAAAAATCATATGCATCACGTGATTAAACGCGTCATGCATGAAAATATAAAAAATACATACACGAGACAGGTTGATATCCTTTATTTTTTTCGTCCTTGTTTTTTATTTTTTTTTTGTACCCTGCTATAGAAATATATAAATAAGCACAAACAGCGCATTTCATTTATAAATGTTTGTTTGTTTGTTCGTTGATTTGTTGGTTGGTTCATGTCTTGCATGTTTCTGTCATGTCCGTAAGGCAACATGCCACACACACACACATGCACACACACACACATGCATATGGATATGCGTTGAGTGAGCAGTATGCATAAATTTAGAAATTGCTTGGCTGAAGTTGAAACATGAAATACGAAAAGACTTGTTTAGCGATTTTGCGCTCCTTTTGCGCTTTCATTTCCAACTGACAAATTTAATACATTTTTCAAAAGTGAGTCTGTTATTATAAACACAATTGGATTACACAGCTGAAGAACGAAATCTTAAGCATAGCAGTGTTGGCATAAAACGTGACTTCAACGTGATTTTCGTGTATTTGCCAAACAAAATTGAACTAACAAAATCACGGCCAGTAGAAATCTCACTCACGAAATCTTCAAAAAATTGCTTGAAGAATTATTCAGCGCAAAGAGTTGCCTGAGTTATGCCAATGAGTAACCAAACGAGAGTGGCAGCTTATCGGCAACTATAGAAAGAAATGGCGCTCATATAAGATTATTAAATTAATGGCGTTAATATAAAAGAAAGTTTTGAAACAACAACAATAAATGAAATATAATTTCCTTAGAGTTGCGAAACTTTACTTTTTGGCAACCACAAACGACTTACAGCTCATTATGCCGCCAAGGCAGACACACAGACGGACAGCCAACCAAATGAAAAAAAAAAATACAAAATAAATTAATTAAAAGTCAAAAGCATTTGAAAGCCAAAAAATTTATTTGTGCGCCAACAAAATGGCTGACAACGAAAAAGAACTTAAAACGTATTAATTGTGATTGTCTGAGTTGACGCCAAATGACTTCATTGTTCGTTTGCCAACAGCAACAATAAAAGCAAAGTTGCAACAAATAATAAAAACAACAGAGTAACAAACAAAGTAAATAAGACAAAGTAAACAAGCAAATAAGTAACAAAATGCAAATGAAAATAACAACAACAACAAAAACAAAAAAAACAACTGCGAACACAAATTATGTTAAACAAAAACACTCAAAATGAAATACAACAACAACAACAAAAGCAACAAAAGCAACTCAAATAAAACCAACAAAATTTCAACGCATTAAATTCATGTACAAAAACAATTTAATTAAGCCAAGCGACAAAACACGCCCACTTCGCTGTCATGCCGCCCACAATGCGAAATTAACGCAAACACAGAAAAATTCAAAAATGTTTAGAAAATTGAATGAACACTTTTGTGACACATTTGCGCAACGTCAACAACAACAACAGGGGGAGGAAGAGTGTGACAGACGTCAGCCTAAAACTATGCTAGAAATTTTAATGCAAAATGCCAACGCAACATTAAATAGCAAAAGCTTAAACAAACGACAGACAAACAGACAGACAGACAGACAGACAGAAAACACACACGACACTCACACACACACAGACACACGAACGCACACTTACACACTTAAGCAAATACACATCCAACGATTTAAGTTTTTGTGTAAACATTTTTAATTAAATTAAAATTTCTTTTAATTAAACAAGCGTTGCCAATGTCTCATTTACGCTCGAGCGCCAATGACAAGCACTGTCAGCCGTCCCTCCCACCGCCATCGCCGCAGCCGTCGTGCCCATTGACAAGGCTGCGCTCCAGGCTGTGGCAGCTGCGTGTTAATAATAGTCACCGTTAGGTGTCACTAGCTGCCGACTAGCTCAATGGCTGGTTGGTTGGCTGGCTGGCTGGCTGAGTGGTTGCGGCCAACTTCACCTCAAATACGCCAGAAATTTTCGCGCACGCATAATTTGAGGCCACAATGACTGCGGCTCAACGCGCGGCTGAGCGTGCCTTACCCGGGCACGGGTACGGGTACGAGACCGTGAGCGACATGACGACTTCTACGCACGACAATTGTTTTTGTTTTCACTGTTGTTGTTGTAATTTCTGTTGCACGACTGCGGTGCGCTTTACGTGACACGGCATTACGTGTTACGTGCCTGGCGTACACTTAGCAATTTAATGCTTAGCTATACGCCGTACTTTTTGTCTACAAACACTAATCCGTGCCGTGTGCAACTCTAATTGCCGTAATGAGGCTAAAACTTGTACAAGTTTTTGGCACAACGCCGCAAAGTATGCTTCATAAAATGTATTAAGTAAAAAAACAACAACAAAAATTTAACTAATGACATTACACAACACTAATATTGCCCCCCAACTTGGCAACTGTTGCTCAGCACAACTTAATTGCTTCTTCTTGCTCGCACTTCTTCAACTTTATATTGCAGAAGTTTATGCATTTAAGCAAATGATAACAACAAACAAGCATTTTGCATGTCATTAACCAGCACTGTGTGCTTGGCATTGTGTCTTACAACACTTTATGCTCAAAGTAAAAATAGAGTATACAACAATATTACATATGACAGACCCTAGGACCCAAATATCTTATCTTATCTTCAAATATAAAAATTTCAGACAGCTGAAAAATGTTTTTAAATGAAATATTTTTGTACAAAACTATTTAAGAACTTTATTTATTATTATATGCTTTAAATAATTGCGCACATTCGACAACTCCTCGTGGTACGTGCAGAGACTTGATTAATTAAAAATTATATACGTTTGTAATTCATTTTAATGAAACCATAGAACTCAATTAAACTTCACTCAAACGACGTAGCAAGCCGACGTTGTATAACTCAATTATGTTTGTCTTGCTCATTATATTTATGTATATTCAATTAAAAGTATTTATGAAAAACATGTTCACCGCCAAAAATACCGCTCAACAATTCGTTGTGTACATTCTACAAACACATGTACAACACAAACAATTTACAGGTTTAATTCTTATAGCATACTTTCAAGCAGCATAAACTTTCTTTGGCCAACTTTAGGCAACACTTTCCAGCATTTCCGGCGTTGAATTATGTGGCGCAGGCATGTGCGCCACGCTCAGTGTAACAAATTTCACAAATTGTGCCAACCGAAGCCAAAAAGTTTAACTACTTTTCAGTTACTTTTGGCGTCGTCGCTAAACTCACTTTTTTGCCAAATTGATGACTTCCTGGTGCCTACAAATCTGCCAAGCCCAAGTTGTGACAAATTGTGCGCAGAGCGCATAAAAGTACTTTTTGACATATTTTTCATTTCATTATAGACGCTACATATAAAAGTGCGTGACAAACACACACACACACAAACACACACACACATACACACACAGAAAGAGACACACAGCCATGACTATGTAAGTGTACATTTCTGTTTTGGATTGCACTGCAGTGAAAATGTTGAATGCCTAAAAAAAAATCTGAAGAAAAAAACTTGTCGCAGTATAGAAAAAAAAAAAAATAGTTGGCGTAACTTTCTGAATTAACGCCATTTAGCTTAAACGTGACTATGCGACAGACCGTCGAATGTGCGCCTACTAAGCCGGACTACATGAGTTTGCCTTGCGGCCGCGTTGCTTGAATGCAGCAAAGTGCTTTAAAAATAGACACGACTTGAATGACAACAACAACAACAAAAACGAATAGCACGAACATAAAGCCATGCAAAACTGGGTTAGCAGTTGAAAAAAGTTGGCGTAAGATTACAAGTTGACAACGCCAGACAGCATAATTGCACAATACTCAGCCACTTTGTCAAGCATACTTTTAGGCTGCTGTCAAAGCGTAAGATAACAAGTCTACACAAGTTCTTGACAACAAAACATCAAAAAAAGCGTGCAAACAAAAGGTTATGTTCATAAAAATGCACAAAAATTGTGTCACCTTATACAAAACATCTCATACAAAAAAAAAAAATTGCTGCATACTTGCAGGCGTGCGCTTTAAAATGTTTAATATATTTTTTTTTTGAAAACTGCAACTTTTGCAAATTTTAATTAGGAAAATAAATTACCAAAAACATTAAATTACAAAAAACAATGCTGACCAGCATGGTGCGCCCGTCAAAGCCATGCTCCGAACTGAACTGACAACGGCAAAGACATGGCATGTTATTGCAAGGCATTGCAAGACAAGACACGCACTCACAAGTCGTACAAAGTTTCACAGACAGATTACTATGCACAATGTTTGTGCTGATTGCAGCGTAAATTGCTTTTGATTTCGCAAATCAAAAGTTTGCTTTGTGCGCGAACGTGATTTATGCGCGGCGCCATGACGCAACTCAATGCGACTCGCCAGTTTGTGGCGTCTAACTTAGCCAAACATTGCCAGCTTACTCGCTCGCTCACACAGTCACTCACTCACGCACGCACGGTTGCACGCACGCACATGCTCAGAAGTTAGAAAAGTTGTTTGTATGTCCAAAAGTGCTGGCGATATCTTACACTAATTTGAGTTGCATTCATCATCAGACATTGTAAGTTTTTCTGAGCTTTTCAACTTGACTCCGCAATAAACTTTAAGTGTTGGTAAATGTTAAAAAAGAAATGACAGAACATAGAATTGTTTAATTGTTGCAATGCAACTTTCTTAGTTTTGTTTTTTTTTTTTTAATGACACTTGATTGCCGCGAATTTAAAAATAAATTAAATAAATTTAAAGTATTACAAAAAATAATACAAAAAAAAATGTCTTAGAATTTAAGTATTTTTTTTTTAAGAAAAAACTTTAAAAAAACTTCATTTTCAATACTGCGCTATTCGTATTTATCTAAATTGCCGTTTCTCGCTTACGACATGCTCAGCATTTTCTATTTCATTATACAAACAAACTTCTCTAATATCATTTTAAACTTTCATTTTAACAAAGTTTTGCTTCAAAAGTTGAAAAACAAATGTCAAAAAGTTTTTTGTATCATTTTCGTTGTTAGTTAATTTACACATGTTGCGTATACGCAACATTTCAAGGCACAAATATTATAAATATTACGCATGCAACACGTTGTCAATTAGTAAATTGTATAAATGCATAAATTAAATGATTTTAATAAACGAAATGCATTTTTCATAAACAAAATCGAAATGAATTCATTAACAAAGCGACAAAAAGTCTGCTTTCAATTATATGCAAATGTCAACCGCAGAAAAGCATTGCGGTTAACAACACAACGCAACAAACAACGATTTGCGGTCAACATAAAGAAATGCATAATGCATACATTTCAAACTAAAAGTATTAAAATCCAAAACATAACAAAGACGGCGACAAACAGACAGCGAAGTCAGTTGGCAAAGAGTTGAGCCTGTTGAGCATTTGTAGCAATTTCATTAACTTTGCGTTATAAATTAGTCAGCGTTGTAACAAACAATTTTCGCATATAACGAGGGCATAAAAGGGGACAAATAAATTGCATGGCTCGCCATAAAGTATGCAACAATAAATTTTTAGTGTATTAGGTTTTTTGTTTGCGTTCGCTTAACAATTTTCGAACAATTTTCGTACAATTTTCGATTTGGTGGCACAAAATGAATGACGCTTCAATAAAACTTTACGAGTTGATTCGAACACATCGAATTTTTCATACACACACACACACATACAAAGACATATCGCATAAAAACAGTGTAGTACCAAATGTGTATACTGTTTGTGTGTGAGAGATTTTGTGGCAAATTGAAAATATTTGCTTTTGTTCTATTTAAATATTATTTTTTATACGCGAAAATTGGTATTTTTTTTTTGGCAATTGTTGCTATAAAACTGTTGCTGCATTTTATGTGCCATTGGAGTGAAGTGCTGCCAAAAAAAGAAATGCCCAAAACACACACAAATACATGCATAAAAAGCCATCATTTATGCGTATTGTGGCCACGGCGTTTATTTGGCAAATGGCGCAAGTTTAAAGCTTAATTTAATTTTGTCAACAAGTGACAAGTTTCACTTGAATTTCTTTTTTTCCCGTCATTATTTAATTGTGTTTTTTCAACTATTTATGCTGCACTTAAATGCCATTGAAATGCAAATGCATAATACATAAATTCAAATATCAACATATCAATTCGAAAGTTTTGCAAAATTTTATCGCACTGACACTTGAACAAAGCATTAAGCAAACTGTATATTTGTCAAGTTAATCTTTGAAGTACGTAAAGATTTCAATATTAATGAATTATTATGGCCACGCAGGTTGTCTGTTTGCGTGGCATGAGTGTGTGCACAGACAGCAGCACATAGGCAGGCAGGCAGGCAGGCAGACAGTCGGCCATGCATGGAGATCATGCCGGCATTCAACTGTCAAATGCAGAAATGGTGAAATTAAATTTTGCATTTTCGAAAAACAAAAGATGTTTTTATTTGGTTTATTGGTTGGAGTTTGCATGCAAAAAGACTGACAGGCATTTCAAGTTTATTTTCAGTCAAATCAAAGTAAAGCAAAATAACACAAAACAAAACGATTGCTTTGATAAGTTGACTTATTGTTAGAGTTATTGAAGTTCATTAGCAATTTGAAATCTTTTCATTATCTTTTCGGACATTTGTTGATAATTAAATATTCATGTGTCAAATATTTTTAAATAACTGTCAACAACTAACAGTTTTAATCTGTTTTGAAAGCAAAAAATATTTAAGAGACATTATGCAACAATATAATGAGTCAAAGCTTAAAAGTATGCTATGAATTTTTGTTTTCTTAAGACTTTAATGCAACTGAAATTTTACTTGAACAAATTGCTAAGAACACTTTTATAAAAGTTGCAAATATGCAAATCAAAATCGTGAATTACAAGAAAAAAAGTATAAATCATGAAATTATAATTTTCCTTTTGAAAGTTACTGCCATTATACAAGAAGCTATCAATTGATGAATTTTAATTGAGAACTTTTCGAATTCGTAACTTTTCCAAAAAACAACACATTTTTAAAATTGCTTAAATTCAAATTCAAATTTTAATATGCAACACAACACAAAAATTTCCATGCCACGCTGTGCGCTCACGTACTCGAGTCGATAGCAACTTTCATGCAAAAAAAAAAACATACATTTTCTAAAGTCAACGAACAAATTTCAAAGTATGAAGCCTTAAAAATGCAGTTTAGGTTAGCTCAGCTTTCATTTCAGTCATGTTTTATTTGTATTTGTTTGAGAATATAGAATGCATTACAATTACAAGTGCTTTACGTAATGCCTTCTTAGCATATCATGTGCTGAGCAAAGTTTAGTTCTCGAATGTTGCACACCTGAGTGGATTCATTGAGAGGCATAACGAAAAAAAATCCAACAAAAAGAATTAAAAATAAAAATAAATGAAAAAGAAATAATTACAAATCTAAAAAAATCCGCTTAAAATTGCATGCCGCACTCGAAGCTATTCGAGTCTCTGAGGTGCATGAGGATTTGTAATAAAATCTTATTTGCGGTTGTGTGGAATTAAAAAAAAAGTTAAAAAAAAACAATTATATGAAACGACAAACTGATCATATTTCTGCGTCTGAAAAAAAGTGGTCTGAAAATACAAAATTTCAGTTGTATGGAAAAATTGATGCGCTTCACAAAGGATATTTAATTGAGAAATTAAAAAATAATTGTTTATATTAAAATAAAATAAAATATTAATAAGTAATCTAATGCAAAAAATAAGACAAAGAGAACGAGTGTCTTAAATGAGCAGCGATATTCTTCTCAACAGCCTTTACAGACACAATATCAAGTCTATAAGACTACACACAACGCGAAGTGTGCAAAAATCGTAAAAATGTATGCAATTGTTGAATGAGACAGCAACAACAACAACAATAACAATGTTAGCAAAAACAGAATAACCACGAACAACTAAAAAACAAAAAAAAACAACGATAATATTATGAAAAACGAATGAAATGAGCACAAAACGCAGCTGCGTGACAACTCTGTAAAGATTAATTTACACAGCGAGTAACAGCGGCATCGTCAGTAACAGCAACAACAACAATAACAGTAACAACAACAGCACTCAAAAGAGCGTTGAATGCTCATAAAAGTGCAGTATGCAAAATTAGAATTAATTAAAAATGATTTAGCAAACAAAGATGTGAAGAAGCGCGACTTGTAATTGAGTTCAAATCTGATTGACTTTTTTTCGAAATCAAACAAACAAGCCAACGAAATTCAAATTCAGAACAACAACAACAACAACAGCACTTGTAATCGCTTGACGTTGATCAACAGCGAGATCAGCGCCCAGCAGCAAAGCATTATCAGTTGCCGGTTGCTACTTGCGCTGAACGGTTGTGTCTCACTTATCAACAACAGATTAACATTTATTCTATTGCTAAACATGGATTTCTATTGGCGCAATAAGGTGGCCGTCATCACAGGCGCCTCGGCAGGCATTGGCGCTAAGACAGCGCTTGAATTGGCCAATGCAGGTACATGTTTAGTTAGCAATACTTTGTAAGTTAATTGGCAAATTGTTATATGTTTAAAGGGTCCGTTGTTGTTGGTCTTGCACGACGCATTGAGCCCATTGAAGCGCTCAACAAGGAAGTCACGGGCAGCGGTAAAATCTTTGCGCGTCAATGCGATCTGAGCGATGATGCTGCCATTGTGAACACTTTCGCATGGATACGTGAACGTTTCCATTGCATACACGTGCTGGTCTGTAATGCCGGCATATTGAAGGCGAACTTCATTAGTGGTGCGTTAAACAGTATCAATTTAATTATGAAATAATTAAACAAACGAAAAATAAAATATTTGTAACAGAATCGTCGACGAAGGATATAAAGGAACTGTTTGATATGAATGTGGTTGCCACTACGTGTTGCATACGAGAGGCGCTGAAGTACATGGCTGCACTGAAAACGCGTTGCCATATCATTGTCATGAACAGGTGAGTGTTTATGTTGAAGAAGAAGAATTGTTTTTTTTCATACATTTTTTAAACTTGTTCTTCTTACGATTCTACTCAAACCTTTCTTATCTGCGTTTAATTATAAGTTTTTTTTACATTATTCAAATACATAATTCATGTATTGTTTTTAAATCATAAACTCATGACTGTCTCTCTGTATGCTTACGCATGCTACTCGATCGCTGAAGCAATGACATGCCAACGCAAATGTGTATGAGTGAAAGAGTATGTGTGTGTCTATTTAAATAAGAGCACGCATAACGATTATCGGAAAAAGGTGAGTGAGTGAGTGAATAAGTGAGTGAGTAAAATGTATTTTTAAATGACAAAATAAGAGCGAAAGTAAATAAGACGATGAGAGTGAGGGAAAACGTCGATTGACTTTTAATTTAACCAATTCAAGTACTTTCGATATTTTCAATGCTCATAGACATGTTAATGCGTCATAATTTGTAATTAGTACGCATGTTGTTTGCAAACGAAAAGCATTAAAATTAAATCAATGCAGATTTAAAATGCAAATGTACATTAAACACACACACATGCACTCACACTTACGCCAACGCACACACACACACGTACAGTTGGATAATCTCTTTTTGGCATATAAATGAGTTTGTGTGCGTGGGGAATAATCCAACAAAAAAAAAAAACAAAAACGAACAACAACAAAATCTTCTGCGTATACTTAATTATGTTGAATAATTGAGTTTATTTTGAGAGTGTGCGTGTGTGTGTGTATGTGTGTGTATGTGTGTTTTAATGCACACGAAAACCACAAAATGTAACAGCAACTGTGGCAAATGCAATGAAAACAACAAATATGTGCAACTATCGTTACAAATACACTGAGAAAATATCAATAAAAAAAATACACATACATATATATTTATTGTATTGATGCGTGGTTTTCAATTTAATATGATTAAGATAAATACAAATACACTTGCACTTAAATCAACAAGAACGTTGTTGTTGTTTTTGTATTTGATATTGGTTATTTGAGGCATGGCTTTTGCAAAAAGACTTCATAAGAAATTAACGCAATTTAAATAGTAATTTTGTTGCCTTTGATTGATTGCAAACAGAATTATTAAAGGTAAAACGCAAACAATCAACCAAGCAACAAACAAACAAGCGGCAACTCACGCATTCACACACGCACACACAAACACACATGCACTTGCATCAATACACACACACACACGCATGTTTACACCTTCCCATGGGCAAATATTAATGCACTCAAGTCGTTTGTTTTAGCTTTAACAACATTTTACCGCAAAATTGTCTTTGTGTGTATTTGTGCGATATGTATACGTATGTGTATGTATGTATGTGTATATGTAATGCTTCGGCTGGTCGTTGACATTATTGTTGTCTTCAATTTGCCACTTTACCACCATTAATAACAAATAATTGTAGTCTGAGTGCAAGTGCGCTAATTTCAGCTAAGTTTGTTTGATAAATAAGAACACACACACACACACGCACACTCACACTTACACAGCAACACACACTTAGTTGCATTCGTTTGTCTAACCTAGTTTAAGTAATTTAGTCGAGTTATTATGCATTTATAATGACAACGTGGGCGATGATTTTCATAATGACGATGATGATGTTGATGATGATAATGATAATAGATTTGGCAGCGCTTGAGGCGCACATGTTGTGCCAACAACAAACGAACACTCAAGTGCCGCTAATTGGCAATGCAAATCAAGACAATTCAGATCAGATTAGTTGTATCGGTTTTGTGTATCAGCTTTGTGTATTCGCCAAGGTAATTCATAGAGAATAGAGACAAGTCTACAACAACTGAAGACAAATAAATGAAAATGTATATGTAAATGCAGAACAATTACAATCAGGCCAACCAACCATCAATCAATTTAAAACATTTATCAATTTTCAACTGCCCTCAAAGCACTTACAACATCAAAGACTGTTTGCCACAGAAAAAAACTCAACCGCTAACCACGACTCAAATGCCACAAGTTAGCCACATTGATGGCTTTTAAGTTTATGCGAATTGAACATCTTAAGCGAAGCCTTAAAGCTCATTATGGTTTGCGAAAAATTACGCTATTTATTTAACTTAATTAATGTCCACACTCATGCACTCACGCACGCACTCACTCACGCACTCACGCACGCACGCATGCACAAGTGAACTGCATAATTTCCGCGTAATGAGCAACGGCAGCTTCACTGCACACACACGCACACACATGCACATGCAAACCATTACGCGTAGACAGTGAGAATGGAACGGGCAATTGGACACACTGCTTCGCCAGCCAACAACAACCAACAACAAACGACAAACGACAGGCAAATGTGCATGCAAGTTTTTTTCACGACGACTACAAAGAAAATCAGATTCAACATTAATTAATGAAATTGCTTTGTTAAAATTCCTTTACGCGTTGCCGGTTTGCGCCTTTTGATCATCATCATCATCATGATGGCGATGTTGATAATGTTGTTGTAGTGCAATGCAGCGTTGATGAGGCGTGGCGGTAATGGATCTGTGTTCGCTGCCACTACCACTGCCACTACCACTGCCACTACCACTACCACTTGTAGTCAAAAGCCTCAACCATTGGCACGTCAATACATATGGCACTGCCATAATGTCAACGCAATAATATTAAAACTTAATTAATTAAAACTGCATAAGGACGTTGGCCATGTGTGTGCGTGTGTGCGTGTGTGAGTTTGGTCGTATTTGCTGTTAATGCACATCTACATATGAATGCCGTTAAATTAAGAGTTTACGCAATGTTTGCGTAAAAAAAAAGCAACGCAGACATGCTGGTTTTTTTCACACATGGCTTGGGTTGCTCATGCCCTCAGTTGCCGGCCAAACCAACTCCAACCGTAGCACATCTTTTGCATGTCCATTTAAATCTGTTGCGTTGACTTATTTCTACTTTTTATTTAATTTTTTTTTTTTTTTTGCACGCACTTACGGCATGCAACCGTCATTTTGCTCATGCCTTGTTGTTGTTTTTTTTTTGCATTTATTTTTTATTTCATTTGTGTTAAATTTTGTTTTTGGTTTCGTGTGCTTTCAGCGTGCTTGGTCACCGCATACCGGATGTGCCTGTGCCGTTATTCAGCGTGTATCCGGCCACGAAGCACGCAATAACGGCGCTCTGTCAAACTGTGCGTCAGGAAATACATTTTCTCAAATTAAATATTAAATTAACGGTAAGTTTAATGCAGCGCACAAGATGGCCACCTTCAGGTCAGATGTTAATATAAACGGTCTCTATTTTTTTGCCACTTCATCGTCATCGTCATCGTTGTCTTTGTTTTATGTGTTAATGAAGTGCTTTCGAAAAAGTTAAGCACATTTTCACAGTCAACGGCACTTTGTTGTTAGTCACAGTGAACTTTACATTTTGTCTCTCTGTCTCGCTGTCTCCCGCTCGATCGATCCGACACGTCGTTCTGTATTATTGTTTGTCTCCTTGTCTGGCTTCCGTTTGGCATTTCCGCAAATTTCCGCAGGCATGTACGCATAACAATTTGCATACGCACGTAATGCGTTCGCAATTAAGCGCAATAAAAAATATATATATATATTATAATAATAAACACTTCGTTTTTAAAGCATTTTGTTTATAGTTCTGTTTTTTTTTTTTTCATTTGTTTTATATTTTTATTTTCCATATTTTCTCTGCAGAGTATTAGTCCCGGCATGGTGGACACTGAATTCCTGAGCGTTTACTCTCATGCCGTTGCCGAACTGCCGAAACTCAAGGCAGAGGATGTCGCCAAGGCGGTCTTGTACGCTTTAGATACGCCGGATGGCGTACAGGTAAGTATTATTTATAGTATTTTCATGATTTTCTATTTAATTATAATTTTTCAACAGGTTGAGGAAATTATACTCCAAGCTATGCGAAAATATGACTGAATAATCGAATATTTTCACATTTATTTACAAAATTTATTATTCTCACACCAAATAAATCATATTACTACACCGCTTAAATGCAATTAAAACAAGTAAAAATGAATTATTATTTGTTGTAAAATTATGATTGGGAACATTAGAGATTCAATGGTCTTAGCGAAACTCTTTTAATTCGAAAAACTGGTATAATCGACAAAAAAGACTCCATTTCACAAAACCATTCGACGAAATTTATTTGTGCCGCCAATCTTATTAGTGCTGCCAAACTTTGCCGATTCCGATTTGCGATGACCTTTTTCTTATACAAACGTCATTGGTCATGTGCCTTCGATTTTCAATAAAAGGTTGGGCTGGCAGCACTTTTACAATAAATTCATGGTGGCTAAAAGTTGACAATCACCATAAAAGTATACGCGAAAGAGACGCTACTTAAGATGACTTGGGGGCGTCTTCTATATTGACATGGCTTAACAGTCGCTACACCTGCACGGCACATTGGACTAGCAAGTACTTATTGCTTTATCTCTTGTCTTGTTCTTTCCGTTTTTAGAAACACGACGTTCTGCACAACATTACACTGCCGTATGTGTTCGTAATAGTCAGGGAAACTTGTTACATTACATTTGAAGTTCAGTCAATTGGTGTCACCGTTTTATTTGTGGCGGCCGAAGGACTGACTGTCGGTCAACTTATTGATAATCACAAAATTGGCCGATCTGATTATCTGGAAGGACGTAACATTTGAAAATGTCGTTGACAAAATATTTAAATCGTTCGGTCACCAATCACGGAAAAGATATTGTGAAACGGTGTTGTATTTTAAAGCCCATCGAAGCGGAACATCACACAATACAATTGGAAGCCGGCAACAACATAATTGGACGCAGCAAAGAATCCGGCATAAGAGATACCCGTTGTTCTAAAAAACAACTTCTACTGGACGTGGACCTAAATGCAAGCAGAATCAATCTCAAAGTGTTGGGCCTTAATCCGGCCAGCATCAATGGCGTCATGGCAATGCAGCATACTGAAGTTGAACTATGCCACGGCGATATAATTGAAGTAGTTTACGGTCGACACTCATACGAAGTTGTTTTTAAGCCACCACCAGATGTAGTAGGCTCGATAGTAAACAATAGTATCAATACAACAGAATCAATTGTTAGTGGCAGCACTACCGGACAATGGGATGTATTGGAGAATAATAAGCTTGTGATTTACACCAGTGCTGGTGTATTGCCGTCTGAGAAGATTGCAGGATATGACATGGATGGCACTATCATTAAGACAAAATCGGGCAATGTATTTCCAAAGAATAACGATGATTGGCAGATAATATACACAGAGGTGCCCGCTAAGTTAAAGCGACTACATAACGATGGATATAAGATCTGCTTCTTTACTAATCAGAGTGGCATAGGACGAGGAAAGACCAATTTGAATGAATTTAAACAGAAAATTAAGCAAATTGTGCATAAGTTGGGTGTGCCAGTTCAAGTATTTATCGCTACGAACTATGACGAGTTCAGGAAGCCACTGCCGGGAATGTGGAACCATCTTGTTCAAGATAAAAACGAAAATGTTGAAATAATTTTAGAAAAATGTTTCTTTGTTGGCGACGCTGCCGGTCGGCCCGAAGTAGGAAGCGGTGCTGGACGTAAACGTAAAGACCATTCTCTAGCCGATCGACTATTTGCCGCGAACGTTGGTATTTCATTTTACACGCCCGAAGAGCACTTCTTGGGTAAAAGAAACGAACAATGGAATAAACCGGACTTTGAGCCAAGCAGCGTTCACGACCGAATACCGCTTTTTGAGCCAGAAACCGTGAAGGTGCCAGCAGACACTTGTGAGCTAATCATAATGGTTGGCTTGCCAGGATCTGGCAAGAGTCATTTTGTCGCAGAGATATTGCAACCACTTAGTTACACAATTGCCAATGCGGACACACTTGGCAGTACCCAAGCATGCGTTAAGGCATGTGAAAATGCTTTGAGTTCGGGTACGTCCTGTGTTGTGGATAACACTAATGTAGACGCTGGATCACGCAAGAAATTTATTGAACTCGCCAATCGAATTGGCGTGAAAAGCCGGTGCTTTGTAATGAACGTTTCGCTGGGTCAAGTTAAGCATAATATACACTTCCGGGAACTGACAGATACCACGCATTCAAAAATCAGCGATATGGTCTTCAACATGATGAAGAAAAAGTACAAAACGCCCACGCTGGACGAGGGTTTTACTGAAATTGTCAAAGTCAATATTAAGCCCAAATTTAGAAGCGATCGCGAGGCGGCGCTTTATAAGCTGTATTTAGTTGAGAAATAAGCTTTAAAAGTATACTTATCAGATAACCTAACAACACAAATCCTTAATCCAGTGTATATATTCGTTTTGCTATATCGGCAATAAGCCAATCCATAGCACCAAGTAATTTCTCACCAGTGACGGCACTTACTCCAACCACTAGCCAATGATGTGTCGTGATGTCATCCAATTGAAGTATCTGTATATATTACAAAATCGTCTTATGCTCTGTTAAGAATAAAATTAAATTTTCCGTACCTCTTTGATTTCATTCGAACTCAGTGCGCCAGGTAAATCTTGTTTGTTGGCCAGCACCAATAATGTTGCCCCGGCCAAACGTTCTTCCTCCAGCAAAACGTTCAGCTCGTTTCTACACATTTCTAGTCGCATTCGATCTGCACTGTCCACTACCCAGACTAAACCATCTGTGCATTCAAAATAATTTCGCCAATACGAACGCAATGATTTCTGACCACCCACGTCCCACATATTAAGTGTATACCCATTGTGTTCTAGAGTCTTTATATTAAAACCCAATGTGGGTGAAATTGTGTCGATTGGTTCTCCATTGAAGCGCTTGAGTATAGTTGTCTTGCCGGCGTTATCAAGGCCCCTGTGAAAACAAATATTCAAAGTGAGTCACACAAACAAACGCATTTTTAAATTTGTTATACGCTGACTTACAACAACAATATACGCATTTCCTTCTCCTTTTGACGCATCTTCTTTAATACAGTTAAAAACCCCATTGTTTAATAGAGATTCTTTGATTGTTTTATAAAAAGAATTACAGATGTTATTAATTTAAAAAATTCAATAAACAGACTGATCAGGGCTGGTTAAACATATTAACAACGACTTGTCAGTCCTGAGCTGTTTTATAATTTAAGCAAGTGCATGTGATATGTGGCAGTTCAATATTTATTGTTGAGATTAGCCGAAAATTGTGTTTTCGCAGGGATGACAATATTTAAGCAAGACGACAACCCTTTTTCTCCATCGAGCTGTCATATGTCATATTTTCCAAAATTCTGGGACGGACCATTTGATTTGCTTTCTTTTTGGAAATAAAAATATAACTATCAAAAATGATGAACCTGTCAAGAGTAAGTACAAATTATATTTAAATAAATTATGTCCAGCAAATCAATAATAAATCGATTATTAGTTTATGCTTAACTTACGACAAATATTCAATTACGTAAGACTGTTGCAATTCATCTAACCGCATTTTATTTTTTTATTTCATTGTAGGCTGTTGTCCGTAGCTTTGCTACTTCTGGTGCACAACGTGCCACCGCTCAAGGCACCGTCGAGAAAGGCTACTTTGAAGTCAAGAAGGTGCAGGAGCACTTCCAGAAGAAGGATGGCAAACCAGTCTTCCTCAAGGGCTCAGTCTTCGATCAGGTGCTCTACCGTTTGACGATTGCTCTTAGTCTTGTCGGCATCGGCGGCATGGGCAAATTGTTCTATGACCTCAGTGTGCCCAAGACGGAATAAGCTATTTTCAGCGTATAAAGTTAAGCTAAGTCATGTCCAAAGTAAATGCCGCAAGCTCCCTGAGATGTATGAAACAGCTTAGTTGTTCTATTTCATTGTTTTTCAATATCGTAAGCTATAAAGATGTTATTTAAAATAATTTGCAATTCTAAAGTTTTTCTCGTTTTCCAGAGATCCACACCTTACTAAACTCCAGCTAGAAAGTTGCATTTCTTCAATGTGAAATATTTTTGTTTTAACGTTTAAGTTGAAAGTGTAACTGAACATTCACAAAAGCATTTAAAACTTTGAAATATAATCGCTTTGCTGTTAATTATAATTCGGTTTATTTTTCCTTTTTCAATATAATTTCAATAACTTAGTTGGCTCAGACTTCGAATTTACAACCTTTTTTAAGTTGTCATCGTTGTACTTCAGTCGTATATTAGACACATACAATTTTCGAAAAACAAATTAAGTAACAAGCAAATTCTGGTGATTCGGAAATAAAAACAAAAATGCAGCGCAATTTGGGACTAATTATGAGAGTAAGTGATATGAATTCTACAGCTTCAAAATCTATAAAATTACCAAATGCAGCCTTTTTTACGCAACTCGCGAATGTTGCCCGTATTGATGCCAAAACGGGCCTTAAAAGCTCCGTCCAATTTCTTGCTGCAAAAATGCGTCGGAGAAGGCAAGCTATCGCCAAAGATGAAGAATCTCATGAAGAAGTTTCAAAAGAATGATGGTCTACCGGTCTTTCTCAAGGGTGGTCCAATAGATGTTCTATTGTATCGTTTTACATGGATTTTATGCATAATTGGACTTGTAGGGAATATACACCTATACTTTGGTTACATTTTGGCATAAGACAACACATCTGCCATTCAAGCTGCGGTGGCAGCAGATTACATTAAGTGTTAGGGAACAGTGACAAACATTTTTTTTTTTTTTAGTAACAAATATGTTCATTCAAAATAGATTAAAATAATAATTGCATAATGATTTACCACAACAAAAAATCTTCATGTTAAGTCTTTGTCTTTTGCTCAAAAGTTATTATAAAAAATTGCAACTGTTTGTCTAGAAGTATAAAAAATTTGCCATGCCTGTCACTAAGCATGATTTTCATCGATTTTGTCGATAACCTGCTTCAAGCAGTCCTTTGTTGAAATCTTTTCCAAATCACAAATACGAGTTAGGTCCATTGTGGCAATCTGTTCAATCATCTCTTTGATTTTCTCCTGCTTGATAATTGCCTTCACACTTTGCCTCAAGGCACCATGTTGAGCGACCAGATGATTTGGTACCGCATCGTCTTCAATTTGTTTTCCTTTGGCACGATAATGTTGCTCTATGATTTTACGTATTTTCAATTTGGTTGCTTTTGTCTTGCGTGTTACTTGTCCTAATGCTAAATTACGCAGCTCTTGAAAATTAATTTCCTTATATGGCATTTCTAGCGACTCATTAATTTCTAAGCTCTCAACATTTCTGACAATACCATCGTCGTCCTCATCCTCCACTGCCTCTATTTTGTATGGCAAACTATCTTTCACATCTGTCTCTTCTACTACGGCTAATTTTTCTTCTATGATTGGTTGTGTTTCTTCCGGAACATTCAGTTTTTCGTCCTCAATGGGTGCTTCTTCCTGAATGGATAATTTATGTGTCAAAATTGGTAATTCTTCTACAATGGGTAAATCCATCGGTTGTTCTTCGTCAACGTTCGTTTTCTTTTTAGATTTCGTTTTTTCTTTTTTCGATTTCTCTTTTTTTGTGTTTTCTTCCACAGCTTGCTCCCAATTTACACCGTCAGGCTCAACAAATCTCGGACGCCGCTTGAGAATACCAACACATGGTTTTGTCTTAATGCGCACCGGCATCATTGAATTATACTGTATCCCAATACTATTGAAGCACTCAATAAATTCCATGACATCATACTCTTCCTGTAACGTAGCCCATAATTGAGTATTATGTTTGCTCTTAGCTTCCACCAGCAAATGAGTGTATCGGGAATTTTCTGCTTGCGTGTAATTCATACTTTCGTCTTTGCAGTATGTCCAATCGTCACGTATCTCCATGAAACGTGAAACTCCACTCTGTGCAGCCAAATTTGCAATATGCACCGTAACATTTGTCGTTGCATACTCAAGACGATGTAAGCGCGAAAGCGCAACTCCGCCCGGATAGTTGGTGCCGGAAACCACAAGCAAAAATAAAGTGACTGCCAGGTTTAATAGCAGATGGCCGCCAGCACACAGAGCTATTAAACTGTGCCATACCGATTTGGCGCTGTTGATCCAACTAGAAAATTATTTGTTTTTAGTATCATCTTATTTTTTGTTCAAGTACAATTTACTTACAGGCGATGGCAGCCGCATGCAACTGACAAATTTAAAACCGGGAACACATAAATTATAAATCGAAGCTCCTTGTGCGGTAATACGGAGTAAATCAATATAAAGCCGAGTGCGGCCAAAACAACAGGTCGTAATCGTGGTTCCAAATATATACCAACTGGTACAAAGAGTAGTGACGCACCCATAGCTCGTGGTAGTGCTGAATAAAAATACCACAGAAAAGGCGATGTCTGTAAGAAATTATAATGTCCATAAAAAACTTTTTGAAACTGATATTCACACAGCTACCTACACCCCAATTTGAACTCTTATTGAGTATGGTATTATACCACAACACTTCGCCTTCAGGCCAAAGTAAACGTTGCCAAAATAAGGAGTCTACCAGAATGGTGACCGCCAATGTGACGATTGCGGCAGGAACCGCAATTTTTAAGAAACTGTTGGCAAAATATCGGTATTGTATTCAGAGACATATACAAATTATCAACACACCTTTCGACGGATATCTTTCGCTGCAACAAATCCAAAGCCAGTAGTAAACCCAAGAATATGGCCAACTCTGAGCGGAAAACGAGCACTGCTATGCCCGAAAATATGATAAAATGTTTTGTTTGACCCTTAAACCAATAAGCCAGAGCATAGAGTACTGCAAAAAAAAAAAAACAAATAAAATGTAAGTGCATTGCTTCAAATTGACCTTAAGTATAAAAACTACCTATGGGAAGGGCGAGGATGTTGGGCAGCGGTCGTGTCATGTAAAACATAAAGTGGAATTGACTTAATGTTATGACAGTAAACCAAACTCGTACTTCCACACCAAAAATTTTGGTAAGTACATTGCGCAGATTATTCCAAGCAAACGATATAACAACCGCTAACATTAGACGTACTAAAAAACAAAAGATTAATTTGGTTTGTAAATATAAGCAGAGTGATATGCTTTGTATGACATACGAATGACTTTTACCTACATATTGCGCCCAAAATTTATTAATATGCAACATTTCGAAGAGCAGCACAAACGGTGCTGACAATATTGATATGAAAAGTGGTCCAATAAACGTTCGAGGAACCACGCCGGGATAATCATGGTGATCATACTGTAAATAAGTTAAATTAGAAGCTCAGTATAGTCAACCAATTTTAAATTACCTGTGAAAAGTTGCCACGAAGAAACAGAATGTCATGCATGGCCTGTAAATTAAAACTTTCCTCCACCTTAGTGAAAGGAGTGTAAACCAAGTGGGCGGCAGCCGTTATGAAGATCACACCGTCCATTTTGTGTAGCAATTAAAATGCCAATTGAAAAATCAGTACGTAAATAGTTAGGAGTAACGTTTAAAAAATCGACGATTACATAATTGTCAATATTTTTGTCGTTTAGATATTTCCGTTTTTCACGCTTTGGACGCACAACGACGTGTTGATGATGTGTGTTTTGATTGCGTAGGCGTTTTGCCGGTGAAGCGTTTAATTCAAATGAAGCTAAACTACACAAATAGATTCCTATGCATTTCTAATCTATCAATTTTACAGCTGTGTAGTTCCAATTTCCACACTCAGATAAGTTCTCCTCACAGAAAATAGAAAACTATGAGTTCCAGGATTTATTTATAAAACATGATTAAAAATAGCTACCGGACGCAGAAAAGCAACAACTGTTGACGAAAACAGCTGTTTAAAAATGCATTGCTTACACTAGATGTGATAACTCTAAAAGACTACAAGGGCATTCATGTATATTAAGATAGTAAAAAGGACCATTAAATCCCTTAAAGAGGGATACAATCGAAGAACAAATATATGTACGTATGTATGTGTATGGTTCTCTAGCCCCCCTTGAGTGAAAACTGGTTATTTTTAAAATTGTGTAGTCTTAAGTTGAGTTTACTGATAAACAACGGCTACTGCTTTGAATTACCTTTGACAAAACAAAAAACTGTGGTAACTTTGAATTGAAAACATATAGGCAACTCTGTTTGTCCGTTGCTTGAAAAATAATTGTCATCCGTTTTTCTAGAAAGTTTTTTTTCACTTGCAATTTGACCAGCTACGATGGAGGACTTAGGAAAAAAATTAACAGCTAATGGAGCCATTGAGGCTGAGATTTTGAGTCCGTTGAACGAGCTGGATGACAATGATTTGTACATTCGCTTTAAAAAGCTTGAAATGACATTGGGGTTGCTAGAAGTTCAGGAATCCTACATAAAGGAAGAGCAAAGAAATTTAAAAAAAGAGTACTTGCACGCTCAAGAAGAGGTTAAACGCATAAAGGCAGTGCCTTTAGTCATTGGCCAATTTCTTGAAGCTGTCGATGAGGACACTGGAATTGTAGCTTCCACTACTGGCTCCAATTACTATGTTCGTATTTTATCAACCATTGACCGTGAGTTGCTAAAACCGACTGCCTCAGTTGCATTGCACAAGCAAAGCAACTGTTTGGTGGATTTGGTGCCACCGGAAGCGGACAGCACAATTGCTATGATGCAACCAGATGAAAAGCCCGACACTAACTACTCCGACATTGGCGGCTTGGATATGCAAAAGCAGGAGATACGAGAAGCTGTAGAGTTGCCATTGACACATGCAAGGCTTTACAAGCAAATTGGTAAAGAATTAACGTGAATAAATAGATTTTACTTTTTATATTAAACTTATCCTTTAAAGGTATTGATCCTCCTCGTGGTGTGCTACTTTATGGACCACCAGGTTGTGGCAAAACAATGTTAGCAAAGGCGGTAGCTCATCACACTACCGCTACATTTATTCGTGTGGTTGGCTCTGAATTTGTACAAAAGTATCTCGGAGAAGGACCTCGTATGGTCCGTGATGTTTTCCGTCTGGCCAAAGAAAACGCACCTTCAATCATATTCATTGATGAAATTGATGCTATCGCCACTAGGCGCTTCGATGCACAAACAGGTGCTGATCGTGAAGTTCAACGTATATTACTTGAATTACTCAATCAAATGGATGGTTTTGATGAAACATCTAATATTAAAGTAATTATGGCCACTAATCGGGCTGACACTTTAGATCCGGCATTATTGCGTCCAGGTCGTCTTGATCGGAAAATTGAATTTCCTTTGCCGGATCGTCGTCAGAAACGTTTGGTATTTTGTACCATCACCACTAAAATGAGCTTGAGTGAGGATGTTGATTTAGAAGAGTATGTCGCCCGTCCGGACCGCATCTCTAACGCTGATATCAACGCCATTTGTCAAGAGGCTGGAATGCATGCTGTTCGCGAGAACCGTTATGTCGTTGGCCCTAAAGACTTTGAAAAGGGGTACAAGAATAGCGTCAAGAAGAACGACGATCAGCATGAATTTTACAATTAATTGCTTTCAATATAGCACACACTTTCCTTTCATCAGCTTTTTACATTACACGAAATTGTTTCTGATTTAAAATTTTTAATCTTATTCATAAAAGCAAGTGCAAGCACCTGCATATCAAAAAAATAAACTTACTTGAAAAGTAAATCTAATAAAATTGTTTATCATAAAGCAAAACAGCTCTGAAATATTTAAAATCTTGTCCATGTTCAAAAAGCCGCGAAAAAAAAATTTAGAAGAAGAAAATTATCACAACAGCTGATTCAGCCGGGCGCAACTCTTTATTATTTGTTGATTTCTTTGGACGCTCCCCAACTGGACAAATGGCATCCTTAGAAGGATATGTGGTAGACGTGAAACCAGCTATGGAAGCTTTCCTTAGCAATCCGACAAAAGCTACGCTTGGTAAATTGGAACAGGCAGTGAAAAATTATCAATGGGTGCAGATGAAAATATTCCAAGCACAGATATTGGTTCCGTTGGTTATCAAATTGGACGAATTGAATGGGTTAGTTTCTTTGAACCTATAAGCTTGAGATATAATAAATAAATTTTTTGTAGCGAGAACCAAGATTTCCGTGCGGGGATAATGAACTGCCTGCGTCATGTCATTTCAAAGTTATATGTGACTGATAATAAAGGGCTGCGATCAATCTTGATAGTAATATTAAAACAAATTCGGAATGGGAACAGCGCCTCATTAAAGCCCAATCTCTCCGAAGAAATTAAATTGGCTGCTGTTCAGTGCATTGCGGAAGCTCTTCGACGATCGACTACCGATGTTTTAGAGGGTTTCTACACAAAAGAGTCAACCGTTCTTATTGGCCAAGGTCTGCTTACATTGGTGGAATTTATTTCACGTGAAAAATACAAGAAATTGGTGTAAGTAATTAGTAACTCAATTTCAAGGACAATAAATGTGAATGTATGTTCTACTACCAGATTGTCGTCAATTCAGTGTCTTATGGTAATATTTTACGTGCATGATGAAGCCGATGCGGCTGATGTGGTACTACGAAATCAAGTAGCGGATACAATATTTTTATTTTTGCCAAAAATTGTGACTGTCTTGTTTAAAACATCACTCACTGACGATACAATCGGCGAGTCCATAAAGTCGGTGAGTCCTGCGTATATATACACATGTATTTAAAATGTTTCAATAATAATTATACTATTTCATATTAGTTGTCTGTGAAAGCACTTGGTCGTGTGCTGTGCATTATGTTTGAAGAGACAACTAATGAGTTTTTAAAGCAGCGCTACGATCTAAACGCATTCAAGAAGCTTTTTGATGCAACTCAAATTTCAGGCAATGAAGATAACGGCGGTTTCTTTTATAAACAGAAATCGAGTCAAAAAATTGAGGAAAAATTAAAACAACTTCAAACTAACTTGAGGTCTGCCAGTTGGATCACTGATACGTCACAAAAATTAAAGCCTGTTTTCCTAGAAACGTCTATTCTACGCGCACATACCTGCAACGTCAATACGCGGAAACTATGCACAAGTTTGTTGTTTGTTATTGGAGCGCTGTGCACACAATATGAGACAAAATTTTATACATATTTTGGAAAGTGTTGTGGCCATGTCGGAAGACTCGGAACCAAGCATAGCGCAACAATGCCAAAGTGCATTACAGCAACTGCAACAACGAAGAGCTGTAATGGTACTCTTCGATGAGAATGCAGAATTGCTTTTTGATGCGCATTTGACAAAGTTTCCTCGTATATTACACCGCTGTGATGATAGTGAGCAATATGCTGAGCTACTGTTTCTTAAAGGATTCTTACGTAATTTAAACCCAGATAAACTAAATCTGCTCCTTTTAGTGCCTAGAAATATGGAGAAGTTTGTAATGTGTTTGCTAACAGCTCTTGATTTGAAAACAACTCGTGATCTACTAAACGAAGAATACTCATTGCGTGAATTTACGGGTACCAAAGATTATGCTGAATGGGCTAAGTTACCTTGGCGTCAGTTTAAAAACCTTAGCACTGAACGTAGCGTAGTCGTTTTGTACGATATATGTATAATGCTCGGCAAAGTACCTTCACTAAATCGTAATATTTTTGATTATTGTATGGAACTGTTAGGTCAGGATCACCCTGCTATGAATGAGCTTATTTTATTGCTAACGCTAA
Organism: Phortica magna; assembly: GCA_037044515.1. Classification (NCBI taxonomy): domain Eukaryota; kingdom Metazoa; phylum Arthropoda; class Insecta; order Diptera; family Drosophilidae; genus Phortica; species Phortica magna. The sequence continues at coordinate 49,107 of JBAMBP010003003.1, read as the reverse complement.
TGACCACAGGACAACAACGCAGAGAAAAAAATATGCAAAAAGATTTGACTTTACTTTTATTAGAGGAGCTATTAAATGACAAACATTGGCATTTGGCACTACAGCCGGATCAGGTTTGGCGTTTAAAGGTTAACAAGCCAACTTCATGGTTTGTCGACCATACTCCTGGCCTATATGAGTCGGCTTTGGAAGTGCGGATGCAAGATTGTGACTCCGATGATGAAAGTGATCCAATTGTAAACGAAGGTATGTAATTGAATTCTTATTTAAACCATATTTAACTCAATCGTTTCCAGGCAGAAATCGTGTTTCTATTTTAGACGCCCAATTCAATGTACTGCATACTTGCATAGTCCTGGATTCTCTTTCACATTGTGCGACATTTATAGGCGAAACATTTGATCATTTCGTATTTCGAAGCTTGCATAGAGTATTATTGAAACTAGCCAGCAGCAACACGAAAATCTATCAAGCAGCTAATTTTGCTTTTGTTTCAATGCAGAAAGCACTTAAATATGCTGAAGCAACCCACTTTATTGAATGTTCAACGAATTATTTAACCTATCATCTCAATTTGATACTCAAAAGGGTATAATAGAAAACATATTACATTTTCTGTCAACACTTTATTTTAATTATTTAGTTTTTGTTTACAGACTCCTGAGAGTAGTGCTGCCGTCGATATACTTACGGTTGTATTGCAGTTCAGCACACGTAGCAACATTCCATATTTTGACAGTATATTCCAAACCATTCGCGATGAATGTGCAAAGTCTTACCAGTCCGTTAATATTGATTCTTACTTGAAAGTTTATACTGCATTTCTTCAACATGTTGGAAAATGGCAAAGTCACACAAACGATGAAATAGATAACGTGCCCATGCAGGTAGATGTCACAACGAATGAAGACGACATACTGAATAATTGGCTTCATGCACTAAATAAGTCAACCAAATTTTTGGATGATATTAAGACTACGGAGAAGTCTATAAATAATGATATCAACGAAGACAATGCAACAGCAGACCAAGATGATGCTGAGGAAATGCCAGAGAACAATGCGAAACCAGCATTGCCTCAACACATCGAAATAATCAAGGACATCTTACAACAAGCTCTTCAATTTATTTCAAATTCATCGCAATCCCATCAAATACTATCGCTAGAATGTTTAATTAGTGGTGTGCCACTATTGCAGGATTACGAGGACGAACTTTTGCCGTTAGTTCATCTTACTTGGCAGCCACTTGAAGAGAAATTCCGACAAAAAGATGCACTTGTGTTGAATCGTTGTTTTACACTGTTGCACATTTTGGGTGTGCACGCAAAAGACTTTATACGGAAGAGAAGTTTAAAGTAAGTGTAAATTTGAATTTATAGGAAGTATAAAAGATATAATTTGTGATTCCTTATTTCCAGTGATGTTATACCGTTTTTAAAACAATTTCTTGAAGAAGCAGCATTGCATAGTGCAACGGAATGTTCGAAGGCGTAATTATTGTGTAGAATAATATAATTTAATATGTAATCAATGTTTCTAAAATTTTTCAGGCAAACTCAAGAACTTAAACTCCAATTGAAACTGTTGCAGAACTTTGCAAGTTTTATCCAAAATCTCCAAATTGAAGGCAAGCATTTGAACGATATTGCTGAGACTGTCTCACTGTATTTATCAGAAGTACAGCCAAAAGAATTGCAATTTCATGCAATACAGTTTTATAGCACATTACGTTTATACAACGGTCCATTTTTATACGTAATCGTGCTTAAGCGTGCTCAGCTTAATCATTATAAAGCGAATGTGGGAACAATTTTAAAATTAATGGAAATGAAGTAAATGCTAAGATACAAGTGATATTTTGATTACTTTCTTTACTGTTGAATGTATGGTAATGCTCAGACTAATTGCAAATGGAACTTTTTGTATTAAAAATTAAAACTTTTATTTCTTCTTTTCATTATTGTTTCACAATTGCTCTATTTTAACATTAGGTTTTTATTTTTATGCTACGTACATGTCTTTTTTATTTTTCTTTTTTGGATTTAAAGTTTTTATAAATGTATGGAGCAGTTATATTTTGTAAAACTATTAAAACTAAATTATGTAATTTTCACTTATATTGTTTATTTTTTATTATTAAATTGTGTAAATAGAAAAACCTATAAAAACAATTTTCTGAAACATCGTCAATTGATTTTTTCAAATTTTAACAAATCAATTACTCAACATAATTATTAAGCAGGACACAGTCAATTGCTTAGCAAAGATATTCAAAAAAAAATTTGTAAAATTGCAAAACTAAAAAGGTGGCAATACTTTTAAAATCATATATAATAGCCTTTCGATAGGCTATACTAAGTAATAAACAAAATTTCGGCCGCTGCATGGCACCACTTAAAGTTGTCAGCCGCTGCCAGCATAGCCAGACTTCAAAGGCAAAATATTTTTGTATATTTAAACATAGAAGTGCAACTTATATACTATGCAGCAGTATTTGTTTGTTACTTATATGATTGCTCTATATTTCCTGTGTGATCTCACTTTCGATGCAAATTGAGGTGTAAGCTGTCAAATCGACAGGCCTAAAATATACATTGTAGTTTCTTAAAGTAGAGAAGTTGCACATGCACTGCAAAATTCAATTGTGAATATTGTTGGTTTTGTTCGCTTTAATGCTGATTGCGCTGATGTTCATCTCATTTTTTTTATGGTTTTGTTTCTTCTTTTGTGTAAAAAGCATCAGATTAACTTTTTATATATATTTAATTTTTTTGTAGTAGTTGTGGAAAAATCACTCATGCATTACACTACGCTAGCCAACTCATTAGGCTATTTGCATAAGCCATAGGTTTAACATCGGGATGAGGCTGAAATATAATAATGAAATTATTAGCAAGGGAAAATTGTTAATTTCATCCTAGTACTCACCACAGCCTCAAACGACTTAAAGTTGGGCTTTAAATCGTTGCCCTTTATTGTGATGAAAGCTCCCATGTTGCCCATAGTATCACTACAAAAAACAAATATTTTGTATTTTCATACAATTGTGTTAAAATACAAAATGAAGACCACTTACCAATAGTTTGGTGCTGAAAACACGGTTATGCATTGACCATTATGCGCCAATTCGTAACCCATGTCCTTGACTTCATGACTACGGACAATGTAGTCAAGATTGTTAAGCTTACAGAATGCTTCGGTAACATCTGGTCCGAATTGAATGCCCACGCCACGTTTTGATGGTCCTCGACCAGACCAAGTCTGTGGATCGGACCACAGCAGTTCACACATGAGGCCCTCTTCGGGTGGCTGACAATTGCGTTCAACACGGCGTATATCGTCTAGGGTGACATCATCGCTGGCAAAAAGTCCACCATGCATAACCAACACTTTTTGATTAATACAGTGGCAGAGAGGCAGCCAGTTGAAGACCTGAGTGAAGTTCTCAGCCATGGCGCTTGTGTATTTAGCGGTTACTTCACCCGTAAAACCGTACATTTGATTCATATTGATACTTTCATGATTACCTTAATGTATTATTGATTGTATTAATTACACATATACATAGTTACAACATTAACTGTTTAGAGTGCCTTACCTCGTGACAAAAAGAAATGATTCGGATATAGCAGCTTGAATCCAAATAATGTAAATATGCATTCAACTGAGAATGAGCCTCTATCGACAAAATCGCCATTAAAAAGATACGGATTTGTTTCCGATGGGAGACCATTAATCTCAAAGATATTCATTAAGTCATAGAACTGACCATGAATATCTCCACAAATTGTAAACTTTGCTTCGTCTGGCACAGTGATATCTACCAAAGAGGGTTGAGCACGTAAAAATACATCTATGTCGCAGAGTATCTAGTTTAGGATGATTTATAAGATTGCTAAGCAGTCGACGACAATATTTTGATAATACTTACTTTATAAGCGAATTTTCTATGTAACCTTTTCTGAGCTTTGTAGTGAGTCATAAGTTCGAGCATGAACGCTAACGTGACTTTCCCGTCTTCTAGCTTTGGTCCCTTGTAGTCATCCTCAATAGCTAAAGGTAAACATAGTTATTTAAAGTACATGAACATAGTTTGTTTTACGTACTGATATTCTCCAGGTCTCTGTACATTTCAGACAACGTCTTCTCTGGCTTGTCTACAGCAATTGCACGTTCAAATGCCCTCATTTTTACAATTTTGTTACATTCAGTAAATTTTAATTTAGCATCTTTGTCATTCGGTCGACATTTCGCAACATACTCAAAGTCAGATAGCGCCAGTTTAAATTTGCCAAGCGACATACGTGCCGCTGCCCGTCGATAATAGCCTTTTAAATACGTGGGGTCTGACTTCACAGCTGATACGCCATCCTGCAGCGCAAATCCGAAACTCTCCTGCCGTAAATGCGCTAATGACCGATTAGCATAGAAAATTGCACTATTTGGGCATAGTTCTATGGCTTTGGTGTACATTTCAATTGCTTTCGTAAATTCTTTTGCTACAGTTAAATATACAAATCTAGATTAGCACAAAGTTCATTTATACACTATTTATCATTCATTATCATAGGCTGCTACTTAAACTCTACTATCGCTACTTCATTATCTCACACAAACTCGTTTTAAGGTTATGGCGCAACATTTTGCTGCTATACAACAAAGGATTTATTGGTAGTGGGGGGCAAAGATCGTTCATATCCAAATTAATGCTTAGCATCTGTGCGTCTATGATAACACAGTTAATTAGTGGTTACAAAATGGACTTACATTTTAGCAATTCATTTCCCTGATTTTTATATTGTTCAGCTAAAGCTTCTGTGTTCTCGTCCACTTTGCCGGCAGCATTTTTGGCCTCTGCGTCCGGTTCCCCGCAAGAAGCATCACCAGCCTTGGTAGCCAAGCTTTTGTTCTTTTGAATTTTTTTGTATTTCAACTTCTACCGTTGACATTTTGTTAAAGATTATTTGTAAATAAGATTGAAAATTTTCACACGACGAGAAATTTTATGAGCAGGTGAGCAGATGAGATGAGGTCCGACGAACAAATGGTTAACAACAGTGCTGCCAAGTCATGGATTTTGCCGCTGTTTTGCGGGTAAATTGGTATTTCATTACAACATAAGATCATGTTCATATATAATGCATATGAGTTTATTGCTTCTTAGAAGAATCTAAACAAAAATAATAATAATGTAACTATTAAAAACAGAAGACTAGTTCCACAATACACGGCCTATTCTAATATAGCAAAAGCAATGTCTAAAACTGCCAGCTCCTAGGGGGCTAGCCCGTCACATGTTCGCTTACAATCACAACGCCCGTGGGCTATTTAATTTTTCAGTGAGACCATAAAAATTATATTTTGAATCTAAATAGCGAGAGGAACTAAGAGAGCCGGCTCGCAGAAAATTTCTGGCTGATAAGTCTCAGGTAGACAAAATGTATTTTCTTATTAATGTGAGGCATAAACAGCCCTCCAATCTAGTCTTGGTTAATTTTAACATATTGTTGAATTGTTTTCTTAGCGACATTTACAACTCGTTGTAAACGAGTCTTAGACGGCTTTCGGAAAGACATTCTTGGCTAAAATCAAAGCCGAACGTAGCTACACAAAGCCTCATCAGCAGTTGATTCATGACTAAGTGCTTTTAATTATTAATTGTGTGTCACATTGTGAGTAATATCAAAAACAACAAACTTCGTTGATAAACAAAATGTCTGCAAACAATCTATCTAAAGACGGGGAGTTCCGTTATATTTTACAATGGTTTAACGAGTGGAGTGAACTACAAAGAGACGACTTTGTGCCAGTTTTTGTTGATTATTTGTTGAAAGATAATACTGAAAACGGGGAAGGTGTAGCTTATATGAATGGCGTGGTTAACGCAATAGCTAACTCTGGTTTGCAGGATAAACCAATGAGCCTGTTTCAGTGTAGAGTAAGTAATGGTTTTCATGAAGAATGTATTTAAAATAACTAATTGTGATCTATTGTCTAAAATTAATAGATAAAACTATTCCGTGAGTGGTGCCCCAAATGGCCTGTAGACTTGAGACAAGAACTTCAAGAGAAAATCAACGAAATCGATGCGAAAGTGGGTGAAAAGATTTTAAACGAACTACAGCACAACGGCACAAATTCGAATATCAATGGAACAATTGAAAGAAGTGAAGGGGCCGATTCAGAGACAGAAACTGCAACAGATGCAGTTGCAGTCACAAACGAATCAAGTATTGCCATAGATACAGACGACAATCGCTTAGCGGCTGTTTTACGTCAAGAAACACCAGTCGACGATGATAATAATGACGATGACAAAGGTGATGATAATGATGTTCAACATAATCAAAATGAATGTGTCACTGCTGATGCGGTTGTAGAAAATGGAAACAGCGATAATTCGATGACGCCGTCATCAACAACGACGTCTACAACAGATGACGTCGAGACAACTAATACCAGCCACGCGCTGCCTGTAGTGGCACAACCTGTTGATCAAGTTGAAAATAACGTTACAAGTGTCATTGCCTCCGTTGCAGCTAACAATGCAGCCGAAGTGCCACCAGTCGCATAGACAATGACACCGTTTTATAAAAAAATGCGGACACTCATGCACGCTCGTACGCACTTAATATTAAGATACACGGCGCATAATGATACATTTAATCAGTGCGTTTAACTATGCACAGTTATTTTTATTACATTCCTTAGAAGTTTCTTTGTTAAGAGCAAGGTAAAAGTGCATTTATTTATTATTTCATATACATGTATCATTTTAATAATCACTATAGACTTAAGTCGCGAAATTTTGCTATCTACTTACATTCGTGTCATGGATGTATGCATTGCATCGGAGAGCCAACATACTAATACATGCAGATATTGTATCTTTCTCAACGTAAATGTTTGTCATCTCATAGAGAATAAGTTTAAACACATGTCCACATGTCTACACAAACACGTTTTTGTGCTCAATTTTCTCTCTGCTGCTCTGAATCTCAATTGGTCAGTTCACGCATATTTTTTTTTTTTTTTGTTTTGATTTTTTTTTTTCTTACTGAGCCATCAGACAAGTAGCTACTGCTGGACGCTGATAATTGTTTTGTTTTGGTATATATTTTTGGTTTATCTTTAACATTTGATTTTTCGTTTTTGTTTCTCTTTTTCTTTAATTGAATTGTATTCCGAAAAAGAAACAATATTAAACATCAGATCGCCTATATGATCAATTTATTTTAATTTTGCGCTTCAACGGCAACAGTTCGCTCAAGTAGTTCGTGTTTCTTTTTTTTTAATTTTTATATAATATCAAAGCTATTATAATTAAGCAAATGCATATAACATTAACTTAAAGTGGTTTTTGAATATTAGTTTATAAGCAGAACGAATTTTCTGGCCAATTAAAATATGTGAAAAACAATACTAAAAAGAAGAGAAAAAAAAATGTTTTTTAAATACTTTGGATTTTTATTTGCCGGACTTTTAATTCGAGATAGTAAGTACCTATGTATTTACATAAATATATTCTGTGATGTGATAGCAATTCTTAGTTAAACGCCGCAACGACAATTATATGGCACAAACATATAATTTCTAGGCCAAGGTCAATGTCTAGAAATTCCTGAAAACGTCAAACTAAAAATTGCTATGTCATCAACTTGAATCATAGCTGCTAGCGCGAAGGGCAATAAACCGCCAAGACAAGAGAACGATTTAATCTGTTGTTGGTTTGCGCATTCAGCAAAGCTAAAACATAAAAACGCGGATTCAAAAGAATTGTAAAAGTAACTTAACAATTTCGCACAGCATGATTTTTTTGCCTGTGCGCCGCTACCGCCGGCCTTGGCCTTTACCAGTTATACACATTTTTGGTTTTTTTCGCTTATGCCATTCTTTCATTCAACTCTTTGTAATAATTATTATTTCTGCAAGAGTTATTAATATTAATCAACTCGTGTCATTTCCAGTATTTGTTTTATCCTTTGCCATAGACGCGCCTGTTTGTACATGCATACGGCTTAAGGATTGTCTGCCGTTTACTAAACTCTTGCTGAATCATACGCCCGAACAGAAACCGGCAGTTGTTGCGCTTATAAGAAATGCCGTATGCGGTTTTCAGTATGTCGAACCGTTGACTTGCTGTCCCAGCACAACGGTAACATTGCCAAACATGCGGGCGACACGTTTCGCTCCTAATCACTTCGAGGCACCCTGGGTTTGGGAACGAAATCCGTTATTGAGTCGTTTTTCTCATTCTCACCACGAAAACGAAAATAATGAAAAACACATTTTGGATTACAAAGATTACGAATCGCAACTTAATTGTCCGCAAACTTTTGCTGGTGACGTGCGAGTAAGCACGGAGTTTGAAGACTATAGCCGTAATATACACAAAGCTCCACATCGCCATCATCACATCGATTATCACATAGAGCATGACGAGAGCGGCGAAGAGCCGGCTGCACGTAATATTCCTGAGGATAGGCCAATAGTGTTTCCTGGCGATTTGCGTTTTCAAAAACCCATTACGGCTAACCGTATCGAAACGAACACGAGTACGCGGCGGCCCATGAATATGCCCAATTGTGGTAGTTCTCTGGCATTGCGCATTATTGGCGGCGATAATAGTTTACCAGGTCAATATCCTTGGATTACGCGGCTTGCATACCGAAATAAAAGTGAGTACAACCGATTCACAATTACAAACATTTAACATTTTTTTATTATTACGAACAAAATATTGGAAGCCTAAGTACAATTTAAATTTCGACTACATTTTAAAAAAGTTGAACACGTACAGGAGCAGCATGCATTTTAATGTATGTGTTGAAAAAGAACGCGAGTTGTAAGCAATTCACCTGTATAGCGCCAGCCAGCTTAAGCAATTGCAACAGCAACAATTGCTAATTGAGTCGTCAGATATACACCACTCAGGAAAAGTGCAACGGCCTTACATAAGGCCCATGAATCGGGGTTCATTTCAATACCCTTTGGATAACTACCGTCACCGTCTGGAGAATCGCCATCGGTTGCCCCATCTGGTCCAAAAGGTCTAGAACTGTCTTGAGGTCCACCGTCTCGTTGTCCAACACCATTGGGGTCACCATAACCTCCTCTAGGCCCATTACCAGCACCTTGGCCTTCCGATCCAGGACCACCTCCATAACCATCGTCAGGACATACATCTTTACCACCTCGTGGTCCACACGTAGGGCCACCATCAGGACCATAACCCCCATCGGGGCCACCACCGTAACCACCTCCAGGTCCGCAATCAGGACCACCACCGTAACCACCTCCAGGTTTTCCACCAGGACCTCCACCATAACCGCCTGCAGGGCCTCCACCAGGGCCACCACCATAGCCACCGCCGGGACCACCACCATAACCACCGTTAGGTCCGCCACCAGGGCCACCACCATAACCACCTCCTGGTCCGCCGCCAGGACCTCCACCATACCCACCTCCAGGTCCTCCACCATAACCGCCACCAGGTCCTCCACCGTAACCACCTCCTGGACCACCTCCATAATTTCCATTAGGTCCGCCACCAGGGCCACCACCATAACCACCTCCTGGTCCGCCACCAGGGCCTCCACCATACCCGCCTCCAGGTCCTCCACCATAACCGCCACCAGGACCTCCACCATAACCACCTCGAGGACTTCCGCCACCAGGACCTCCACCATAACCGCCACCAGGACCTCCACCATAACCGCCACCAGGACCCCCACTTCCACGACCACCGCCACCTGGTCCACCACCATAACCATCACCAGGTCCTCCTCCATAGCCACCTCCTGGTCCTCCACCACCTGGTCCTCCACCATAGCCACCTCCTGGTCCTCCACCACCTGGTCCTCCACCACCTGGTCCACCACCTCCTGGACCCATCATTTTGCCACACGGCTTACAAATGTTGCTTCGCTCTTGGCATGGCGCACACATGCCTTTTGAACCCGGTCCCATGTAATTAGGGTTTCTCGCACCAGGAGCATGTCCATAAGCATCACAACCTGCACTTGGTCCCCTATCCCTTGGTAGAGCAGCATCAGTGCATTTACATGCCATTATTTCTTAATTAACTGTAATTGGAAAAGCAAAAAAAAAACCTCATTACTTTTATTTACAATTGCAGCCGATCAGAGTGTCAACTATCGCTGCGCCGGCTCTGTGATTAGCAGTCAGTTCGCGGTGACAGCTGCACATTGTGTAACCAACCTAGTCAGTGACATAGCTCTGTATGTTCTCTAATAAACAACATTTTCTGAAACTAATGAATATTTTCGCCAATCAGCTCTCACATACGAATTGGCGACGATTTGGAAATGGACTGTGACGCAAATACGCCTAACTGCAAGGTGCCCAATATATTCGCCATAATCAATGCCATTCCACATCCAAACTACGATCGGCCGAAATTTACTAATGATATTGCACTTATTCGTTTCAACAATTTACCAAATAGTATAAACGTAGTCATCAAACGCTTGATCTATTTTTGTACTTAACCTCAATTTATTTACAGTAATTTTAACAAGTATTTGCTTACCACTGAACTTCACAAATCCGCTAGGCGACCGACTTTTTGGGCAAATTGGTATTGCAGCTGGCTGGAGCTCAGCGAGTATTGTGAGAAGTGTGTTAATAATAATTATTGTTGAAAATTTTCTATTGAAGTACAGTTCAAAGCATAACATGTTATTTTCCCTCTTAACAAATCTCAGATGTCTTCAATACGACAGTGAAACATCTACGCCTGCCTATTGTGAATACAACCGAATGTGCGGTCACCTATGCGCGTTACAGTGAAAACTTTAAGAATCCGATTGTTATAAGGCCATCTCATCTATGTGCACAAGGACAAATTATGAATGATGTATGCAGAGGCAAGTATATGCATATAATTTTTAAAATTGTCTCACATATAACATAAATACGTTTGTAAATGAAGGAGACAGCGGTGGCCCACTAATGGATGATGGTACTTCTGGTCTTTTATCCAAAAATGGACGTTACACGCTCTTAGGCATCGTTGCTTTTGGGCCGACATTATGCGGTGGTACGACAACTATACCAGGCGTTTATACGCGTGTTGATTCCTACATAGATTGGATATTTAGCAATATACAATAAGTTGTAATTAAGAAGAAGGAGAAAAAAGAAGAGCAATTTTGCATGCCAAAGTCATAAATACATTAAGATAAATTAAATAAAATAATTAAAAAAGAATTAATTTTTTTCTGTGTACATCTATTTTGTTAAGTAGAGAAGAGTGTATGAGAAAAGCTTAATTCGAGCTTCGTTTTTTGTCATCAGTTTCGCTGGTCGGCGCGGTGATATGCTCTTGACCGGCTTCAATTTGTTCAGTTGAACACCTTGTCTTGCCTGGACCAGTCTTCTCGAATTCACAACTTCTAACAATAAACAGAAAGAGTTGTTTTTTTCATTATCTACGTTTTTGTTTTTATAAATTTGTGTGTGTGTGTGTGTTTCCTAACGTCATTTGTTTTGATCTGTGCTTTCTTCAGTTAATATTAATTTAATTTATTGACGAATTGCAATTAGTGAAGACGAACTTAATAATTATAAAAAACAATATTCTCTCACAAGCCCAGGTGTGAACTGCACTCATGACTAGTTTTTAAACATTATACTATTACGTAGAAAAGTAAAATGTTTAAATTCAATTTTGGATTGTTGTTGGTAATATTCTTGAGTGGGGATTTTTTTGCGCACAAAGCTGAAGCGCGTAAGTAGATTTATTAAACATATAGACATACAAACTTATTGGTATTTTAGTTGTTTGCTATAGAATACGACGAATAACACAAAGTATTTTCACATTAACGTTATTTAACGCAATTCCTAAAATTGTTTAATAAACCAACGCTGAACGGTGTTTAATCATTCGTAGTTTATCGTCGAAACCAGTTTTATTTAACATTCTTTGTTTTTATTATTATTAATATTTTTAATGTATGACATTTTTTTCCGACATTTGCAAAACCAGTCAAGATTCGATTGATTTTAATCTTCTTAACCTCTGCAGAGTTTTACTTTCCGAATGAGGCCGCCTCTGTGCCGAATTATGGACGCTGCTTGACGCCAAATCGCGAACGAGCTCTTTGCATTAAACTAGAAGATTGCAAGTATCTTTATGGGGTCTTGACAACACCGCCGTTGCGTGACAACGACAAACTCTACTTGAGTCGTAGCCAGTGTGGCTATGTAAATGGCAATGTCCTTGTAAGTGTTGGCTTGTTACCAAAATGAGTCATCTTCACATACATATATGTACAAAATGTAAGTTTTAATCTCTTTGCAGATTTGCTGCCCCGACCGTTATCGTGACTCAACGCCTATTTCTACGACACGACCAACAAAGGCCAGCACTGGCAGCAAAAGTGTATTGCCTTTGCCTGGTCAATGTGGCAGCGTTCTCTCAAATCGTATTTATGGTGGCAATAAAACCAAGATTGACGAGTTCCCATGGATGGCCTTGATTGAATATACAAAAGGTAAACAACGTAAATGACATGAAAAGGGAATGTTTCTGTGTAGCTTCATAAATTTATTTTTCTTTGCAAAGCTGGTGGTACTAAAGGTCATCATTGTGGTGGCTCATTAATTACGGCACGCTATGTAGTCACTGCCTCACATTGTGTCAATGGTAAGTCATTGCCCTCGGATTGGCGGCTGTCTGGTGTACGCTTGGGCGAGTGGGACACAACTACGAACCCTGATTGTGAAGTCGACGTGCGTGGCATGAAGGATTGTGCACCCGAACATATGGACGTGCCTGTCGAACGCACAATACCGCATCCGCAATACAATCCCAATTCGAGGAGTCAAATCAATGATATTGCACTTTTGCGCTTAGCACGTACAATTGAGTATACCGACTTTATTCGACCGATTTGTCTGCCAGTGGATGCCAATTTGCGGAGTTCGACACTTGAAGGCATCGCTATGGATGTCGCTGGTTGGGGCAAAACCGAAGAAGTCTCGGCGAGTAATTTAAAGCTTAAAGCTGTCGTTAAGGGAGTTCAATTGGATGAGTGTCGTAATGTTTATAGTCAACAGAATATTAATTTAGAAGATACACAAATGTGCGCGGGCGGTGAGGCTGGTGTGGACTCGTGCCGTGGTGATTCCGGTGGTCCTTTAATTAGCTTCGATACCACAAACAGGGGGCTCATATATTACTTCCTAGCCGGTGTTGTCTCATTTGGACCGACACCATGTGGCCTTGAGGGATGGCCCGGTGTATATACGCGTGTCGGCGAGTATATCAGTTGGATAGAAGAAACCATTGAAGACTAGTGTATCGTTGTTTAAAACAACAGACATATACATATATAAATGATTAATAAATAATAACATTATTAAGACTTATACAAAATGTACATATGATGCGGAAGTATTGTTTTGATTTATATTTTTTCCTGAGTGTAACGTAACGGTTTTTGTGTTACGTGCTGTTCCGCGTGTTTACGTAACAGACGAAAAACGCGATTTACTTGGGGGTTCTCTCGAAAGAGTGTACATAATGTTATTTCAACAGTGAGCGCCACTGTCAAGATCAGCTGTTCGAAGTTACCGCATTTTTAGATTTGATAAAAAATTTAATTTTAAAATTTATTATATTTTAATAAATTATTCGTTATTAAATAAGTATGCTGAAGAATATTTGTACAGCTCAACTAAATTTGCTGAAATGCAATGTTTCTTTACAACAACAAGTGAGAGTAAGTAAATAACGCGTTCAATCGGATCACCATCGGAATGTGACAAGGCTCATTTGCCCTTCTGCTTCCTTTCAGACGACGTTTATCCTGAAGCGCAAGTATGAACCATTGTTGCACAAAACGAACGAAAAGCCACGACCGATGCGTGCAAAATATTTTATTTATGAGTTAGTGGAGGATACACTCGTCAAGAAGCGCCCCAACCTTGAGGTGGTGTTGAAGACTTTTGTTGAAGGAGTGGGTGACAAAGGAGACATTGTCTCAGTGAAGCCCAATTTTGCGTACAACAAACTGTTATTGCCGGGCTTAGCAGCTTACAAAACCGATGAGAATGTCGCTAAATACGCAAAAACAGCGAGTGATAAAACTGAGGTATTACATAGCTCGCCTTATGCCCAACGCACTGTAAATGTATTGGAACAAATAACGTTAGCTGTAGTTATGAACAAAGACGAGCCATGGGTTATTGAACCATGGCACATTCGGGCATCATTACGGAAAGCTGGAATTCATTGTAAGGATGAGTGCATTGAACTGCCGGTGCAGCGCATTGAAGGTCCCGATCTAAAAAAAGAAGGAAAAGATTTCTACTGCACTATTACTATAAATAACTTGGAAAAGGCACGTCTGAAATGCAGAATTCATCACTGGAGTACAGACCCCAGCGAAAGGCTGCCATATGTGCTGGAGCACTGGAAGATAGCGGGTGAGCCGGTGTTTGTAGGCGCAGATGCAAAGGCGGAAGTTCCCTCCATTGGTTAACTTAGCATTTTGCAATCATAAACCAAAAAATACGAGATAATATAACAGTTCGAAATGTTTTATTAAGAAACAAATTAAATGATAGTTAAATAAAAAGGTCGTTTCCATTTTTCAATAACAAATGTGCACAATTATGATAGAGAAGCGCATAGTTCAGTTTAAAAATCAGTATGTTAAAGAATTTAAAAGTTGCAAAAAACAAAGTGTATATACTTTAAATTCAAGTGACAAATCTTAAAATCTAGTTTACAACTATTCTAATATAATGCGGAAATGCCACTTTAGTTTACGCCTTTCAACTCAACATCGAACACTAGTGTGCAGTTGGGTGGAATGGTCGGGGGATGGCCACGTGCCCCATAAGCCATATGTGGTGGGCAAGTGATGCGACGTTTACCACCAACTTTCATGCCAACAACGCCGGCATCCCATCCCTTAATAACTTGGCTACGGCCCAAAGGAAACTTGAAGCCAGCGCCTTGTTTAAGGCTGTCAAACACCTTGTTGTTACTCTTAATGCGACCTTCATAGTAGACTTGAATATTTTTACCGGTTTTGGCTTCTGGTCCGTTACCGACACGAATGTCTTCAACTTTTACACCTCCAGCAATGGTGCGCTCACCAGTCTGCGCTTGCTGCTTCTGTTGTGCTTTTGGGGCCTCTTTCTTATTCTCCTTCTTTTTGTCTTTCTTTGACTTTTTCTCAGGGGCAGCAGTTGCCCCAGCTTTTGTGGCAACACCATTTTGTTTAGCCTTTTTTTGTTCAAGTTTGGGCTGCTTGGCTTTAGGTTGCTGAACTTCCTCGTCACTGTCGTCTTCGTCATCCTCTTCGTCGACGTCTTCTTCCTCATCTCCAGACTCATCTAAATCAAGTTCAGAATCACCCTCTTCGAGATCTGAATCGCCATCTTCATCATCATCATCATCATCCTCATCGTCGTCATCATCTTCTTCCGCTATGCCACCGCCGGGCATCTTCTTACCAACCTTTTTAAGTTGTTTTAGCAATTCGCTGTCCGATATATCGTCATCCTCATCATCTTCATTATCAGTGCCCTGATCAAAAACGTAGCCAGATAATGTAACATTACCGGAGCCTTTAAATCAAAAAAATTAGTTTGAGTTTGATCCATAAACTGACATAAGTACACAACTTACCAACAGTTTGGAAACAAACTTCCTCGCCCTTAGCAAAGCTCAAATCAAGAACGAACTGTTTGATATGTTCATTATCCAGAGTGCAAATAAGGAACTTTTGATTTCCAGATAGTAAGTAAAGTTTACTATCCCCATTCTCAATTGATGCCTGAGAAATGTGGAAATCTTTGCTCGTTGTTTGTGAGTATTTCCTGTTCGGTTTTAAGTTAAGTCCTAAAAAAACATTTAATTTTTATATATATATACTTTTATTAAAAATTATGATTATAAGTAACAAGGCCATTTTGTAATGTCTTTTTTTTTTTTTGATTTCGATGGCTGGCTTCTGTTTGTCTTTTGGAGCACCCCTTTATTACTGCCACCACATGCAACATTTGAAAACATATGGAAAACTCAAGACTTTTTAATTTCAAAAGGCTTTCAACTGTACTTAAATTTACATTAAAATTGACATCTTAAATACACTTGGTTTATATATAAAAAAAAATAGACGCGACAAAAGGCCGCCATCGAAAGTAGAAAAGCACGTGGTGTGTGTGTGCATCTTTTTATAAATTTATGTTTAGCCCATAATTAAAGTTGATATACGTTATACTATGAATAAATACTCTCAATGGCTTACCCCAAAACATTATGTTTCCTTTTATTTTTTTAATACAGAAAAAATTATACAGAAATCCACAAGATACGCCGCGTGCTATAACTGGACGCTACGAAAATGCCGGCACAAGAAATTTCACGAATGATGCTCGTTTCGAAAAATGCGCAAAGACCACACTAAATACACTTGGTATTAAAAAAGACCAAAAGACTTAGTAAAAGGGGTCCTAAGACAAGCTAATTCTTTTTGAATTCTTTTTATAAAAATCAACTTTTAATAAAAACATTTTGATATATATCTTATATATCTATAATTATTAAATACATTTCTCATTATTTTCAAGAAATGTTTATATTAGGATCTTCATGAACCAATTAATACGGCGGGTTCTTTTAAAACGATTTTTTGATGTTCCTGTCCATTTTGATGAATGGTTCATTTTCATCATTCCATTCTTAATGACAATTTGTCATTGGGCTCGCAACCAAAATTTTTTGGACGGAAATTGGATATTTTAATTAATTTTAATGCATCTAATTTAAAATGTAAGCAAATAAATTTATGTTTATTGCATAAACTGTCAATGTTGTGTTAGTATTAGAAGTTAATTTGTGTGCTGCAAAAAAGTGCATTTATCTGTTTTTTTTATGTGCAGACGCATCTGTATCAGCCCCGCCTTGTTTTTTTTTTCTTTTGTGTGAAGTGACATTTAAATAACCAATAACTAAAGTAACTAATATTTACATACAACTTGCAGACATAAAATCGGTTTAAAAATGACGGAGAAAATTACATTGGCTGACGCCTTGTCCAATGTGGAGGTGTTAGACGAATTATCTCTGCCGGACGAACAACCGTGCATTGAGGCGCAACCGTGCTCCATAATTTACAAAGCAAATTTTGATACAAATTTTGAAGATCGCAATGGATTTGTCACCGGAATTGCAAAGTACATCGAAGAAGCGACAACGCACGCAAATTTGGTAAGTCGACAACACCAAAACAATTATTTTTTGAGTTTCTTATTCTTTTGGTTTACTAGAATGTCCTGCTAGACGAGGGTCAGAAACATGCTGTAATGCTATACACCTGGCGGTGCTGTTCGCGTGCAATACCACAGCCAAAATCGAATGAACAACCAAATCGTGTGGAAATTTATGAGAAAACTGTCGAGGTGCTGGCGCCCGAAGTTAACAAACTACTCAACTTTATGTATTTTCAACGAAAAGCGATCGAGGCATTCTCCGGTGAAGTGAAGCGGCTCTGTCATGCAGAGAAACGTAAAGACTTTGTGTCTGAGGCCTACCTTTTAACACTTGGCAAATTCATAAACATGTTTGCTGTTCTTGACGAATTGAAAAACATGAAATCAAGCGTTAAAAATGATTATTCCACGTACCGTCGTGCGGCGCAATTTCTTAAAGTGATGTCAGACTCTCATACACTGCAAGAATCACAAAACCTATCAATGTTCTTGGCAACTCAAAATAAGATACGCGATACCGTCAAGGATACACTTGAAAAAATTGTAGGTTACGAAGATTTATTATCGGACGTGGTCAACATTTGCGTGCATATGTTCGAGACGAAAATGTATTTGACACCAGAGGAAAAACACATGTTAGTTAAAGTAATGGGTTTTGGATTATTTCTCATGGACAGCGATGCATGTAATATAAATAAATTGGATCAAAAAAAAAAGATACGTCTGGATCGTATTGATCGCATTTTTAAAAACTTGGAAGTTGTGCCGCTATTTGGTGATATGCAAATAGCGCCTTTCAATTATATCAAGCGCAGCAAGCACTTTGATCAAAGCAAGTGGCCACTGTCTAGTTCAAACGCCATCAGTCCGCAGGCAGATCTAATGGTACATTTGCCACAAATACGCGAAGATCATGTCAAATACATTTCAGAGTTGGCAAGATACACAAACGAAGTAACGACAACAGTTAAAGAGAATCCATCAGATATCGAAAATCGTGTAACGTCTGATCTTGCTTTGCGTGGCTTGCAGTTGCTCTCAGAATGGACGAGTGTGGTAACTGAGTTGTACTCCTGGAAACTTTTGCATCCCACTGATCATCACCAGAATAAAGAATGTCCCGTCGAAGCCGAAGAGTATGAGCGAGCCACACGTTACAACTACACCTCTGAGGAGAAGTTTGCACTGATTGAGGTAATTGCCATGATCAAAGGATTGCAAGTGCTAATGGCGCGAATAGAAACAGTGCTATGTGAAGCAATACGACGTAATATCTACTCGGAACTTCAGGACTTTGTACAATTGACTCTACGCGAACCACTCCGTAAGGCTGTCAAGAATAAAAAGGATCTCATACGCAGTATTATCATGTCAGTGCGTGAGACCTCAGCTGATTGGCAAAAGGGTTATGAGCCAACTGATGATCCCGCCTCCAAAGGCAAAAAAGATCCAGACGGCGGTTTTCGTATACATGTACCACGTCTTAATGTAGGACCCTCTTCGACGCAATTATACATGGTACGCACCATGCTGGAATCACTGATTGCTGATAAGAGTGGCGGCAAGCGTACACTGCGCAAGGACATTGACGGCAACTGCCTAATGCAAATTGATACCTTTCACAAAACTTCTTTCTATTGGAGTTATCTGCTCAATTTTAGTGATACATTACAGAAATGCTGCGATTTGTCACAGCTTTGGTATCGTGAATTCTATCTGGAAATGACGATGGGTCGCAAAGTCAATAAGTGCCTTGTACGTCATCAGCACAACGAAGAATGCAAGGATTTGATAACTATGGAAAAACGAATTCAATTTCCAATTGAGATGTCAATGCCTTGGATATTGACCGATCATATACTACAAACTAAGGAGCCATCCATGATGGAGTAAGTTTAGATTCAAATGAAACCATTATTTTTATGTGATTAATATTAAATTTTAAACTGTTAAGGTTTGTGTTATATCCCTTGGATTTGTACAATGATTCGGCGCACTACGCGCTTACTGTCTTCCGAAAGCAATTTCTCTACGATGAAGTTGAAGCCGAGGTCAATCTTTGTTTCGATCAATTTGTGTATAAATTAAGTGAACAGATTTTTGCCCACTACAAACAGTTGGCCGGCAGGTAAACATATTTGAAAATTATGATTCTCCAAAATAAACACATTTTTTTGTTTGTATATTGCAGTATATTCTTGGATAAACGCTTTCGTTTGGAATGCGAAGTTCTCGGTTTCAATTTTCAATCGTATCCACGCAATAATCGCTATGAGACTTTGTTAAAGCAACGACACGTTCAATTATTGGGTAAGTTTCACAAAGTATTAGAAATTTTTATTGAAGTAACATTTCTTGCCTTACTTTAATATCCAGGACGTTCCATTGATTTAAACAAGTTGATAACTCAACGGATTAACGCAAATATTCACAAAAGTTTTGAACTTGCCATTAGCCGCTTTGAAGCCAACGATATCACTGGTATTGTAGTAAGTATTTTTAACAATAAATATATTACTTACCATGCCTATTGACGAATTTATTTATTTTAGGAACTTGAGGGTCTCATGGAAGCCAATCGCATATGTCACAAACTACTGAGCAAATATCTGGCATTGGATAATTTTGAATCGATGATCAAAGAGGCTAATCATAACGTGTTAGCGCCTTATGGGCGCATTACATTACACGTTTTTGTGGAATTGAATTATGACTTTTTGGTCAATTATTGTTACAATGCAGCCACAAATCGGTATGTACGCAGGCGTATGCAAATAATATTCAGTATTACTCATTGTGCTATCTGTTAATATTTACAGTTTCGTGCGCAGTAAAGTCAATTTATCATCGTCTCAGGCGATACAACGCGAAAAACCACCACAGATGTCACACTACTATTTATGGGGCTCAAAGCAATTGAACGGTGCATATTCAACACAATATGGTCAATATACTGGCTTTGTTGGCGCACCGCACTTCCATGCAATGTGTCGGCTGTTAGGCTACCAAGGAATTGCTGTTGTCATGGACATAATACTCAAAGATATTGTTAAGCCGTTAATACAGGGCTCGCTGTTGCAGTTCACAAAGACGCTTATGAGCGCTATGCCTAAGTCGTGCAAATTGCCACGTTGCGAATACGGTTCTCCCGGTGTATTAAGTTATTATCAGGCGCATCTCACCGATATTGTTCAATATCCGGATACCAAGACAGAACTATTTCAATCATTCCGTGAATTTGGGAATTGCATTATATTTTGTCTATTAATTGAACAGGCGCTGTCTCAGGAGGAGGTTTGCGATTTGCTACATGCTGCACTTTTCCAGAACATCTTTCCCAGACCCTTCTGCAAAGGTACATTTAAAATTTTATACACTCCGGAACACATATTTTAGAATCTCATTTGTTTTCCCAGAAAATGAAAAACCTGAAGCCAAACAAAAACGTTTAGAAGCGCAATTTGCCAATTTACAAATCGTCTCAAATGTAGAGAAAATCGGTACAGCGAAGGTAATAATTTTAAATAAAACAAATTTTCAAGTGATTAATTCATATTTGTCTTCCACAGCAAGCGATGATTGCACGAGAAGGTGATTTGCTAACGCGTGAACGTCTCTGTTGCGGTCTAAGCATATTTGAAGTAATATTGAATCGTGTCAAGAGCTATTTAGATGATCCAGTGTGGACTGGTCCACCGCCAGCTAATGGCATTATTCATGTCGATGAATGCTCGGAATTTCATCGCTTGTGGTCTGCATTACAGTTTGTTTACTGTATACCTGTGCGAGGTACAGAGTATACAATCGAAGAGCTTTTTGGTGAAGGTCTCAATTGGGCAGGATGTGCTATGATCGTGTTGCTGGGACAACAGCGAAGATTCGAAGCTTTAGATTTTTGTTATCATATATTACGTGTGCAGCGTGTTGATGGCAAGGACGAGGATGTCAAAGGCATTGTAAGTATCAGTTTATAGTAATTGAATAAATATGGTTACAATTGTCCTTACCCTTACACTATATTTATTTTTATAAAGAAACTTAAACGGATGGTTGACCGCATACGACGCTTTCAAGTATTAAATTCGCAAATTTTTGCTATACTTCATAAATATCTGAAAGGAGGCGATGGCGAGGGCTCAAATGTTGAGCACGTCCGATGCTTTCCGCCGCCACAACATCCCTCTGTTATATCCTCAGCTTCCCATTATCAAGATCCACAAAAGCTGCGTCAGAGCATGAACAATTAATGGATTATTTAGATACATTCACATTGTACTCTGTTTTACGTAACATCTTATATACTATCTAATATTATGCAAAGTATTTAGTTATCATTAATTTTAGCATTAAGTTTAAAGATATTATTATTGCATTTTTTCTATGTAGTTGACAAAGACAATGCATACTTATACACATACAATGAATAATTTGTAAAATTAAAATTTTTGCTCCAAATTTCTGAATTGGCCAAAGAATTGAAAGCGGGCATTAAACAAAAAAATAACAATGAAAAATATAAATACGCCACTTGCTTTAATTAATTTCTAGTGGAGTATTAAGAACTTTTCTCTACAAATTTTTAAAAGAAATTTTTTCTTTTTTGTTTATCACAAAATTATAACACATGTCTATATGTGTCAAATAATGATGTTTTCCAAAAGCAAAAGCCAATGCGTAAGCAGAATATAATCGAATACAACTTTTTCATACAATATTTCTAATAAATAAAAAAAAAGTAAAAATCCATTTTGTGTAGAATTTGTTTATTGGATTTAATATTTTATTAACATGGAATGATATTCTTAACATTTTTATTATTATTCTATATACACATATATATATTCTACATATACATATATATGTATAGATGAAATCAACTCATACACCATTTGCCTTACGTTTGCTGACATAATGTTCTAGAATCGTAAAGTTATCTGAGTAATTTCGTGGCAAATTGAATCCGATACCATCGGCGCCCAAATAGCAGGCGCCATAAGCCATACTTTTAGTAATACGTATGAGTTTCAAATCGAAATTGTACGTTTGTTTCCCTAATTCTTTGGTGAACGTATCTTTTATTAAATTCCAACTTAGCCAAACCGAACCTACGCAAACAATGTTCAAATCTCCGGAAGTTACTAAACTATCCTGGACATTTGGCAAAAGCGCCTGTATGCCCTGCGCCAATTGTTGGCCAGACTCACGGAAGAGCGAAAGCGCAAGCTCATCACCCTGCTCAGCAGCCTGTGAAAGTTTCTTACATAGATTTGCATAAAATGGTTTATCAAACTTAGCATAGCAATGCGGCAACATGTCGTAGCGTGTCTCGATACTGAAATGTTGCTTGATCAACTCCCAGATTCGTTCAGTTGGATATTGTGACTTCTGAAAGTTATCGATATGATCGAAAACTGTTTTAATGGCACGATGTGCTATGTACCAAGCTGTAAATAAAAATAGAGCAAATTTAATAAGCTAAAAAATCAGGCAATCATCATGGCAAAATCGTCATTACATTACTTCAAGAACGTCATTATAATCGGAAAAGCGTAATCGCTTAACCTTTGCTTTGATTCGATTTGTTGGGTTCTTATCAATAATGATTTACGTCTAATATGCGAAGGTGACTCACCGCTGCCCTCGTCGCCAAGGAAATTTCCCCAGCCACCGCAATTGAATGTGCTACCATCCGGATTGCGTAATAGAAAGTTCGAGCCTGTTCCCGATATAACAACCATGCCACCAATAGGTGACGCCGTATAGAGACTACCAACTGTATCACTGGTCACCACATAACTGTCCGACACATCTGGGAATGTTGCGAGTAGCTCACGTTCCAGTTCACGGTTTGTTGCCTCCTGTTCGCAGCCGCTCAAGCTTAAGCCTAAACTCTTCAGACGTAAATCCTGTGATAAGTTCGCCTCTTTTTTGGCTCTTTCCACCATATCGGCTATGCGGCGCGCACATTCTGGTATACCGATCCCCCAGTGATTCGTACCCAAGCCAGTTGTCGTTGCAATACACTCGCCTTGTTCATCGCAGATGATTAAACGCGAATGTGTTGCTCCACTAAAAGTGTGGGAAAGAGATTTAGAGCAGAAAATTTACAATTATATAAATTGAAATCGGCTTTGTTATAAAATGTTATGTCAGAATAAATGAAATTTCGGCAAGTTGTATACATATGTATGTATGTACATAAATGGTGTGTTTCAATTGAGCACGTGAGGCAATAAGCGCAATTAAATTAAATCAAACAAAATTGATGTGACCAAAAGAAAAAAAGACAATGTTGCGTTCGTCTCTCAATTAATAACGGTCTATGCTATAAATATATATGTAAAGTGAACTCATTTAACAAACAAAAACTATCAAGTTCAATAGATGCTGTCAATAAAATCTTCTTGAAAACTCGAAAATTAATTCACGAACAATACTGATAAAACTGCTCTTTGTCTGTTGCTAACGCCGTAATTTATGCAAGCCATGAGCATCTTAAAATTGTTTTTAGACCTATAATCAGTGAAGCATATAAAAAGGACAATTTCGTTTTCTTTCATTGAAAGTACTATTTTTATTTGTGTCTGGGCGCTTAATGCATTACAATAGATCAGAGAATACTTTTATTCGCTTTAATTGAAGTAAATATTTGTATTGTATATGCATTAACGCAACAAAAATAGTTTATACATAAGTGCTCCGGCTAAAAAAGCTGGGCGTTGTTGCCATTATTTAATGGAAATGGCACAATCATATATTTAACTTAAGGCAGTGCCATTATTATCGTTTATTACATTTTTGTTGTAGCCAACAATATTAGTTTGATAAAGCTCACATTATCAATTTTTTCGCAAATGCCTTCATATGTTCTTAATCTCTTTATGGTTTGCCTGTTTCGTATAGTCACAGATCTGATAATTAGACTTGCTGTTGTTGGTCGGGGCAATAAATGGTTTAAAAGATAAGTATAAAATTGAAATCATAGTTTTTATTACTCATACGTATTTTTTAACGAAAACTTGTTTAAATTTTAAAAACCAATCTGTTTGAATTCGTTGCTAATCAGTTTTAAGTCTGGCAACGCTGTCTGTTCAGCTGACTTCCGGCCAGCAGTTGTTTTTGTTTCGTTAAAGCGGCCGGAATACGGACTTATTGCATTAAATAATTAAATCTTAATAAAAATGAAATGCTTTAGAAGTATTAACAAAGTCTTACGTTACAATAAAACGCAATCGTCTTACATTGCCAGTCGACATTTATCTGCACAAACACAAAACTATGCGACAATAGAAAACCTCAATGAACTTACCGCAACGCTGACAAACGATGTTTTGGATGGCATAGAGCAGAATGTTATACTTCGTCAGAATAAGAATAATGTCCCCGTCATACGTGAACTGTTGAATCAATTAAAACGTAACGGCACAGAGTCAAATGATGTACGCACACGTTTGTTGGACGAGCTGCAAAGTTTACCAAATGCAACGCATCCTCGTCTTCTTGACTATGGCACAGAACCGCGTGAGTTATTTAATTATGTGCACCAGGAGCCACCCAAAAACGCCAAGGAGTTTTCACAACTATGCCGTGCATTAAATTTACTGCGCATGGATAATTTGGGTAACTATACCGGACACAAGAGTTACTATTTGCTGGGTCAGTTGGCGACGCTCGAGCAGGCCATAATCGACTATGCATTGAAATCGGTGCTTGCGCATGGTTTCAAATTAATGTCAGTACCGGATATATTACCCAAGAGTACTATCGAAAGCTGTGGCATGCGCACGGAGGGAGAACGTACACAAGTCTATAAACTGGATACAGGCTTGTGCTTATCTGGGACATCGGAAATGGCGCTGGCCGGTTATTTTGCCGATCGTATACTCGACGAAAGTGAATTGCCAATGAAAGTGACTGCCGTAAGTCGTTGCTATCGTGCAGAAACATCTGGCCTAAACGAAGAGAAAGGCATCTATCGTGTGCATCAGTTTACGAAGGTGGAAATGTTTGCTGTGTGTGCGCCACAGCAATCGGAGAGTGAATTGGAAGAGTTCAAAGATATAGAAGTGTCACTTTTTAAAAACTTGGGCATTAATTTTCGTTTGTTGGATATGCCGCCGTTTGAACTGGGAGCGCCGGCATACCACAAATATGATATTGAGGCATGGATGCCGGGACGACAGATGTGGGGCGAAATCTCCAGTTGCAGCAATTGCACAGACTATCAGGCGAAACGTTTGAATATACGGTATCGCCAAGCAAAAGATGGTGAAATCAAGTATGCACACACTATTAATGGAACCGCCACTGCCATTCCAAGGCTATTGCTGACACTGATCGAAACCAATCAGAACGTAAAGGGCGATTCAATACGCATACCCGATGTGCTGGCGCCCTATATGGGCAGTGAGCAGATAGTCAAAAATAAGAAAATACCCGAAACAAAATTAGTTAAATTTATCAAGCCGACGTAGTTGTACATTCCCATACATAAGATGTCAGTGGATTGTAGTTGTTGCGGCTCGATTGACCTTTGCCGTTTATTAATAAACAAAAAAAAATTGTTGCACGAAATTTGTTGATTGTTAAAGCTTTGTCAATTATTTGCGCGCACTTACCCTTCAATGCCGCCAAAGAAACTCATATTTTCTTCTACTGTTTAAACTCGGTGCGTGTTATTTAATTCCGTAAACGAGTTTCCAGTTAAAACCTGTAAGATATTGATCAAAGAAAGGTTTAATTAATTATGGCATGCAGCGTGCCTCAATAAAAAGCATTCAACAAGTGCTTGACTGGCAGTTAAAAATGATCTTATCGAAGTGAGAATAATATAAATTCTTTCAATCAGCTTGCTAATAATTTGCTGAAACAACATTTTTCAATGAGTAACTCATTTGTTGTAATCCACGTATTGAGTATCATATTCTGTTCATAAAATTAATTTTTTTTTTTTCATTTTAATAAAACAAAAACAACTGACGTTTGCAGTTAGAAAATGTCGCAGTAAACAAAAGCTTATAAGAAAGCAAAATAAATATTAAATATGCGGCTAATAAAAAACGAGTTTTACGCTCATTGATTTGACCGATTTTACAACTTTTTCCTTTCCACTCACTACTTCACAGTTATGACATACGAAAAGCAAACATATTTGAAATAGCAACAAAATCATGCAAAAATGTCTTCGACGCAATCGTTTCAGTTCACTTCCGATATAACTTTTGCACCATCCCTCGCTGTAATAACAATTTGTGTGCAGTTTCGTGCTAATTGCCATGCCATAAACAATTGTAGTTTTTATAAGAACTTATCATTACACACCCACACCCACCTCCTGTAATAAAGTTGTTACGTTTTCGGCGTTTTCACTATAATTTTATGCTCGCACAAGTGTTTGTACACGTAAACAATCGCGGCACTGTTTATGTACTACAGTCGTGTTTTGGCTTAATTTACTTCATGAATTATCTTTTGTTAAAAACAAAAGCATTAACAATCGTACTCACAAGCAAGATAAAAAAGCGTTATTTGCAAATTTTTAAAAGCTAATAAGACTTAGACATAATATGTACTATTGTCGAGTTAACTGAACTAGTGCAGTCAGCTGCACACATCCGAACGCTTCGGAGTTAAAACACAAAATAGTATCGCTCTTTTGCTTTTGTTCCGTTTTATTCCCTCATACACATGTGCAGTGGTGGCTTTTAGTCTCAAGTATTCACCAGCTTTATATACACATACGACAAAATACGGCGTAAAGAAAAAAAAACATAATCATGATTGCTAGCTGTGAAACACACACAACCGAAAATCGATCGGTTTTCAAATTCAATATGGGCTCATTCATAAATCCAGTTTGCACGTGCAGTATGCAGAAGTTGGCCGAAATTGCGGATGAATTATAATGCAAACAAAGTTTACATTTATGAACGACTATATTGATCGATTCAAAAACTGTTATACGAGTACATTCAAAAGATCAGAGGTATTGAGGAGTTGAAAAGTTTTAAATAGGACTTTTGAAAATTCGAAAAATGATTGGACTTTTATTCGTAAGCCATTTTAAATAAGACTACGAAACCTCTACTATGTTGCGGTATGTAATGGAGTTCCCAAATTTCAAACGGAAAAAATGGGGAAATAGCTGCTGGAAATTATCGAATATCTTGAAAATTAAGCAAAAAATTGAATTGTTTTTATAATTTCTTGCTTTTTTTTAGAGCAATTAATCTAAAACCTTTGTAAAAAAAAGGTCCACAAAAACTAGAATCCCCACGAAGCAGTGCTGCCAAACTTGTATTTTTCCAAGCGGCTTCTGGCTATTTTTGAGATTTGATTGCTCGAAAATATTTGTTACATTTTTGCACATTTGGGAGTTCTGGCCTTTTCAAAAAATGTTCATTGCATTTCCCGCAGTCTTATAATTTAACATCTCTCATATTGACCATGTTGTCGTAATTTTCTTGAATTTGTAACCACCATTTTTTATTTACGATCCCGCTAAAGCAGTTTTGTTCTTTTTGAAAAATTGGCAGCACTGGTTTTGCCGATAAAAAAATCAAAAAGTAAGTGAGAACAACAAAAGACGTTTGCTTAAAGTTTTACTTATAATTCGAGTCAGTTAACAAAATGGAGCAGATGGAAGTCGATGTAGACGTGAGTGCAAAGGCGAGCACATCAAGCGCGTCTAAACAGAAGAATACTAATATTATGGCCGCGCCTTGTGCGGTGCCCTCCGTATCAATTTCGTTGCATCCATTGGTTGTGATGAACATATCGGAACACTGGACTCGTTCGCGTGCTCAAGCAGGAGAACCACGACAAGTTTTTGGTGCTCTAATTGGTAAACAGAAAGGCCGTAATATTGAGGTGATGAATTCCTTCGAACTGAAAACCGACGTTGTAGCAGAGCAAGTCATCATCAATCGCGACTATTACAATCGAAAAGAAGAGCAATATAAACAGGTGCTTAAAAAACCATACTGATTGCAAGAGTTTTTTCTAAAATATTCTTTCTTACAGGTCTTCAGCGATCTTGATTTCATTGGATGGTACACTACAGGCGAAACACCAACAGCGTCTGACATTAAGATACAAAAACAAATAGCTGAAATAAACGAGTGTCCCATCATGTTACAATTGAATCCAATGTCTCGTAATGTAGATCATTTACCAGTCAAGCTATTTGAATCGGTCATTGATATAATCGGCGGTGAGGCGACAATGCTGTTTGTGCCCCTCGTTTACACACTTGCCACCGAAGAAGCCGAACGCATTGGCGTGGATCACGTAGCGCGCATGACAACAAATGAAACGGGCGAAAAAAGTGTTGTAGCAGAGCATCTCGTTGCGCAGGATAGCGCAATAAAAATGTTAAACACACGTATTAAAGTTGTACTCAAATATATAAGAGATGTCGAATCAGGAAAATTGTCTGCAAACCAAGAAATCCTGCGTGAGGCATATGCATTGAGCCACCGATTGCCTGTAATGCAAGGCGCTGGATTTCAACAGGAATTTTACACACAATGCAATGACGTGGGCCTGATTAGTTATTTGGGGGCACTGACTAAGGGCTGCAACGACATGAACCAATTTGTGAACAAATTCAATGTACTTTACGATCGTCAGGGCTCGTCACGAAGGATGCGCGGACTATATTATTAAGGAAAGACGGCCAGGCAGTTGATGTCGATTTTTATAGTGCGTAAAAACTAGTTATTTGGAATTAAATTCTTTATAAAATGGCTTGTCTTAGAAAAAAAAAGGAGTGTGAATGACGTCAATCATTGTCATTTAAACTATGTTTTTCTCATTTTCTTTTATTTATCCACTATTTGGTATTACACTTTCTCTAAATCTATACATCTAATGATTGTAATCGTCCAACTTAATTTTAGCATACTGTTGCATAAACTCCACTTCCAATGGGTGCATTTCCTTAGCAGGTATGACAAGCGAATGCAATGGACCGCCAATATCTGTTTGACTCATGTCTCGCAGAGTACAAACCACGATTTGTTGCGAATCATGCCCTACTCGCGCTAAACCAACGCCCAGCGATTGTTCGTTAAGTATCGTGTTGCGTTCCAGCGCATCTTTTTTTTCAATAATCGCAAGCAGTTGTTGTGCTGCCTCAGCAACACTCATAAAACGTGGGGGCATATACTCCTTACGTTTACGCACTAACGATTCTGGTGTCGGTTCCTTAACTTTAATGTCGAGCAGACATAGAGTGTGCATGTTATGGAGGCGATTTAATTTTATTTTGTCATAAAAACTGTCAGGTTTCCAAGTTTCATCCCAGTAGGGTATAGAAACGGTTTCGCCAAATTTGTACAGCTGAAGGCCACAACAGCCAATGGCATTCATAATTGACGCATTGTGTATGACCTTGAATGGAATTTTCTTCTCTTTGGCGCGCAAAACAAAGTCTGTATGAGTGGTGGCGCCGAACGGGTCGCCCACAACCAACAACGCCACATCCTCCTCAGCTGCACCGGCAAGTATATCGTCTGCGCCCTGTTCGACAAGGTCACGGTCAGCAAGAAGGACTGGTCGTCCATAAAATGCTTCCTGCAAAAGAAAACTAACATGATTTAATAAATTTTCATTAGATAATCGAATTTTATTACGCACCAACTCCTCTTTGGGACAGCCCAATATGGATGTATACATTTCCAGGTACACACGACTGCATTGCTTTACAATTTCAAGGCCTTTTACTGTAATATCCTTAATATCACCCAAACCCAGTCCAATTAAGTAGAACATATTTGTGCTTGTCTTGCGGCCTCCTTACTACTTGCTAACACAAACAAGTGTCACTTATTTTTTATAAATAAAATAAATTATTTAAATTTACTAAATGCTGTGGACAGACGCACACGTGCCGATAATGACATTATTTGTCGATTGCTTGTTGCTTCTATTCTATTGCGGGCAGTGGTGCCACTTTAACGTTTTACCGACATATATGTATGTTCATTTTGAATTAGCTTACCAATTATTTATTTAATTTCTTAATCAAAGAATATTAACAGTGCACTCATTTGAAATTTTAACAATTATTTTGAGTGCATGCGAGATAATTAAAAATTGATGGATTTTTCGTTGTATATATATTTTTTATGTTTTTCTGCTCGAGCAGGACATGCTTTAGCAATAAGAAGTGGCTGGACTTTTTTGCTTCCAGTCCCATTAAATTCACAAATTCTGGAAAGAATATGCGTTTTCAAAATATTCCTGTAGGTGACAGCACTGCATTCTAAACGGTATATTTTAAATATGCAAAAAAAATTAAGGGTTTTATTTTTTACAAAAGTTATGGTGGTATGAGCATTACATTATGTATTTTTAATATTGTGACACATAATTAGAACTCAAAATCGAGTCCTGCAAACAAAGATGCGACGTAATTTGAATGATATATTGACACAATTTATTTTTTTCAATTAAACTTTAGATATGTATGATTACTGGCGGACCCTTCAATAGAGCAATCTTTAATTTTTCATCGTCTTCCTTGTTGATAAGTGTGTGATTAGCTCCAACCAATTTTGTTCGTACAATTTATTGCACGACTGAACATGCATGCGAACATAATATTAAAATGAAAAACATTTTCCTGTTGCAACCATACCATAAAAAAACTCAGCTCTTTTTGAGCTTGGCACTCGTCGGATTGTTTTTCTTTGGCATATAACAAGTTTCCGAAAATAATTTTCCATATGACTGACAAAACAAACTGGTCGCATGTAACGGCCACGCCGACATGCAGCAAAGATTAAATGCAACTAAGTTGAAGTTAACAAAATTATGGCCTTAACGCATTTAAACAAGTACACTAAAACTTAACCCTGAACACTTTAACGGCGTAGACCTTCGCCGGAAAACTTTTGTCGTACGCTTGCCCAATCTTTGTGCGTATACAAAGCACAAAAAAAAACAACAAAAATATGGGTAACTGACCCAACAGTCATACGTATGGTTCGCTATGCCACACTGACTTGGTTTATTTCGTGTTGCTTTTGTGCGCAAGCTATTGTAATTGCCATTTGTTGCTACCGTTTAAATTGTTGTTACTTTCCGTATTGTTAATAACTTCAACGTTATGCTTCACTTTGTGTATGTTCGCCTAACTTCACTTCAATTGACTGCTGGCAGCGACTTCGTCAAGTTGGTAAGCTCAAACAGCGCAAAGTGGAACAAAATAACGAATTTTTACAGTTTTTCTTTTAAGCATTAATGGCGCCACTACGCTGTATCATTGTTTTGATTGTGCTTATTTTTGACAATCAATTGAATTCAATATTTGCTGCTGAAAACACACCGCAAAAAGTAATTTTGAATGACATACGAAATGCATTTAAAATCATTACAAATGACAGTCAACTGCTCGACCACATTATACCGGAAATGTATAGTTCGATTATGATGAAGCCCAATTTGACCTTCGCCTTTAAAATGCCAAATAAGTTGTTGCCGGAAGGTTTTGAAATGTTAACGATGAAAAGAAATGATTTCGTCGAACCGATTTTTCCTAATATCAGCATAAACAATGTGGTTGGTCAATTTGTTGATGACCCCAATGTGAAAACGAGTGAAATTACAGATTGGGGCAGTTTTGGCCTCCTTGGCTGGACGGGATCTCTCACGCGGCCAATTCCCGCTGTTGAACAAAACCATAAGTAAGTTATACAAACACTAAAAGTATATTTGAGTCAAGTTAATCACACACTCTTTTTTGTAGAGATGAACATTGGACGGAGGATACGTATCCTCGCGATCAAATATTATTGGACATTAAAATGAATAACTTCAATGGACGAGTGCAGAATGTAAAGATTATTACGGAAGATGATACGCCAATGGTAAATGAGCAAACGGACATTGAAGGTGTCTACATAGCACGTGTGAATGATCCCTTTGGTTACTCCGTGCAATGGAATTTTAAGTAAACGATAATTATGTGTATATTTTACAAAAAAGTTATCGCTCACGGCAACATTACGTTTACTTTAGAAACGGCACAGAAAGTGCAGCTGACGAGCCACGCAATAAACGAGATGTCGCTAAGCTCTACTCGATGATCAAGTGCTCAACTGGTTGTGATCCATTAGTTTTCAAAGGTTATGGTTGTTACTGTGGCTTTGGTGGGCATGGTATTCCCGCGGATGGCATTGATCGTTGCTGTAAATTACATGACAAATGTTATGGTCACAGCAACTGCATTTCCTATTTGGAGTATTTTGTGCCATACGTCTGGAAATGCTATCGTGGCAAGCCACTGTGTGCCATTGATCATGGTGAATGGGGTGGACCAGATTCGTGTGCAGCACGACTGTGTCAGTGTGATTTGCGCTTATCCCGCTGCCTGCGCAGACATCGCTGTCCGCTGCATCGTGCAGTTTGTCGATCGTCTCCAGCACGAAGGCTGCAAAATTTTATATTCTTTGATTAATTTATAAGAAAGTTATGCTTTTTAGTTTACCAATTTTAAATTTATTTGTATAAATGCTTATTTTATGAAGTTAAATGTGCCTTTGACTTTTGCGCGAACCACTGCGTGCTTTTGACGTGCTTGTATTATGCGATGAGTTCAGGTGGCGGTTGTCGTGATGAGTAGTATGCGTCGTAAATTCCTTGATGTTGTGACAATCTTGAAGAAACGCCAGCGCAGTCTTATGTTGGCTTGTTTGTGGTCTGTAGAGCATCAAAACATTCTGGCACATTAACAATACATCCCGATGCAGTTCAGCCACATTACGTATACCCCCTGAGTCTATATTTCGTTTTATTGTCGGCAAATCCATTGGTCGAAAACAGAGTTCTGCAAATTTTTGTGCGTGTTCATCGTGGAAGCCACGTCGAAATATGCTCGCGTGTTTACTTTCGTTCAGGGTAGTATATATATTTAATAACATCTTTTTAGAGGCGCCACGCGTTTCACGTCGGTCATCCGCATATTCACTTGATGCCGGGGAATTTGGTATGCTGTCGATTACAGGCGTAGAGGAGTATCGGCGTCGTGAATTTGGTTTCGTAGAGTGATCACTTGTTGTCGTTGTATCATCTTCAATTATTGGACTTTCTGAACGGTCGACCAATTTACGCAGAGCCTGCGTTCGTGCTGGTGTTGCCGACGCTGGCGGTGTTGAGACACTAGTTGCTTGTGTTGCGGAGCTCACGATTTCAGACTTTGTTTCTTCTAAAATTGGTTTATGACTTCGTTGAGTTGTTGTTGGAAAAACTGTAGACTTGTTACTTCCAGCTTCATCTTTGCTTGCATCTGTCATGGATGAGTCCTCATCGGTATCGCCAATTGAAATTACTGTCGGTTGGGAATTTGTCTCACTGGAGGAAGATGGCTTTGTTGAAGTGTCTGAAAGTTTTCCAATATCGGTTTTAGATTCCACAATTTTTGCTTCTTCCGGCGATTTAGCTACAATCGAAAGAAATTTTAGATTTAAATAAAAAAGAAATTCATGCTTAAAACTTACCTTCAGCATTGGCTGCTTCCACATTTGATTCACTTGCGTTCTCAATCAATTTCGTCTTGTTGTCTGAGGAGGCCTTTGTTTCCGTCTCTACTTCCACTTTCGAGGGTGCTGGTTTTTCAAAAACGCTTTCGTCATCGTCAGTGGGTATTAATATTACATCGGAACTGTCACTTTCAATTGGCAAGTTTTGTTTGACATTTTTATCAGAATCTAATTCCATTGAGTCCAGTGGTACATCGTCTTGTGTGGCATTATCATCAGCAGCAAGTGATATTACAGTTGGTTTAATGTCTTCGCTGCTATCAGATTTGTTGATTATTTTCTTTTCAAGATGTGCAGAATCTGACAACACATTTTCAACTTTCGTCGCTTCCTTTACTTCATCACTTTCATCCTTCTCCGCTTTAACAAAAACGGTATCTGTTGAGCTTTGACTACGATCTTTATTCTCGAGCGAGGCTACCGCTGCAAGCGGTATATTGTCATTCGAGTCGTCACTGGAGGCCACTATCTCTGGCTTAACGTTTTCGACCACTTTAATTATGTCTTTTTCTTTTGCAGACAGCTTCTCTGTCGTAGATTTATGTTCATCATCTGTCTTCTTTGACGCTGCTTCACTAGTATTCGTTGCTTCATTGCTTTTTAGCTCATCTAGTTTTTCTTCAAAATCAATATTTGGCTTTGCCTCATTTGGTGAAGTGGCAACATCTTCAAGAAAATCAACTTCTTCGTCATCTATAACTCCAACCATATCAATATCGATGTCATCCATGTTTCCGATATTCTTGAAAACCTCAAGCAACTGTTGTTCTTCATTAGGGTCTGTTTCATCAGATTCGGTCGGCCCCGTATTTAATTTAGTTGCATCTGGTGTAGATTCTTCGATGTCCATGGGTACCTCTTCATTATTGGCGTCCGATTCAGATGTTTTAGCTGGTACGCTCGTTTGTGTATTTGTTGCAGTGCCGATATTCTTATTCTTTTCAAGCAGCATTGAAAGTGTTGGCGCCGCTTGGGACGGACTTTTACCCGTGTTTATTGTTGGTGACTGAACTTCGGGGGCCGGCGGGCCACTAATAGGTCGGTTTATAAATGCTGTTTCACTGGCTGATACGTTACTCCTTAGAGTGATAGCCGGTTGATTTGGAATATTTCCGCTAGTCAGTAAGGTTGTTATTGTGGGTGCCGTTGTGCGTGCTGTGCTACCTCCGGCTGAGTTTGTATTACTACTCGCGCTGCTACTCCCTGCGGTTGGTGATTTTAGCAGGGATGATAGCAACGGTGAAGTAGCAGGCTGCGGTTGTTGTGCTATTGCAGTTGCTTTAGTTTCGCTTCCACTTTCTTCGACATCCATGTCAACTGAAGTCGTGTCAGTGTTGGAGCCGACGCGTTTTGCTGGCCAATTGCCAATCATTTCTTGTTTACGCTGCTCCCGTTCACGCATGCGATTTTCCATTTTCATTTCATCAATGCGCTGTGTTTCCTGTTGACTCTCGATTTGACGCCACATCTCGCGTACTTCCTCATTACTAAGTTTACCAGACTGTATGGCCTTTATTTCACGACAGAGCGCTGCATATTCTTCCTGATCCTTGCGTATTTGTGTTTTGATATCTGACATGCGTTCTTCAGTCAAACGTTTGAGCAGAAGTTCCGTAGGCGGTTCGACAGGCAAAGGCGATGATATGCCTGCTCCGCTTTCACGTTTCTTGCGCTTGGTGGACTCAACTGTTTCCAACAAATGCCCATATTGAACAGCACAGTTTTTCTGCGAATACCAGTCCGATGGACGACTCTCATTGCCGCAAACCGCTTTCAATGTCCGGCTTACAGTTATCCAGTTCTGGTCGCCACTGCAGGACACGGCTGATGCCAGGCAAAGTTGCTCACGCTTACTCCATTTATCCATTGGTGGCCGATTCATTAAAAGTTGCTATTTGTACTTTTTCTCGGTTTCAGTTACCAAAATGTTAAAGCTAAATATTTTTCGCGAAGAAGATGCAAGCAAAACTTTTTTATTTATTATTTTTATTTTATTATAGTGCTCAACAGCGCTATTTCAATCATTTTTCATGAAATCAAATTTGACAGCACTGGAAGAAACCCGTTTCAGTTGGCAGCTCTCGAATCAATGGCAAATTTTCGAATTCGGCTAAATTCGCTTAGCGTCGCATATTTTTAGTAAAATGTTGAAATTCATTAAATGGTATTTTATGACACTTTTACAAAATTTAATTATATTTAAGGATCCTATTTTTTTGCTTTTAACGGTCTATTGGTCTTTATTGCCGTGAAACTTATTTTTACAAATACGCAACAAGTTATTTTGAATTGGAATAGTAATAGAAAATATTTTAAAACCATGGCTCACAATAAAACTTTCACGAAAATACCACTGAGAACATTATATTCACAAATCTTGTATGTGTAATCAATATCAACGGTTCAACTATACCAAATTTTTACAATTACATACATAGTTGCAAATGTTTTTTCATCGTTTTCTTTTTATTACCGCTTTAAAATCAAGAAGACGCTAGAAAAACGTTACACTATTAAATGCGCCTTGGAACCACGAGTCAATTGCACAGTTGATGGGTCGCGCAAAGTTAACTTAGCGTAGAATTGCGCCCTACAATTATGGAAGCAATGAATCTATGCTAATGCATAAAATGCAACTAGCAACTACTCTTTTAGAGAATACACATGGGCAGTGTAAACAAAGAAAGCACTTGACTCTTTAACTACTTCCGTTGTTTTCTTTGGCAAATATGGAAATGAAATGAGTGCGTTAAAGTAAACAAATATTGCGGACTGTGATGTCATAATTGCTCATTAAGATGCTCAAACGAGATCGCACGCGTAGCCCACACGCTTGCTTCATACAGATGTTCTTTAAGCGGAGACAACAAACACATATTTCAATTGCGCACAGTCAGAGCCGATCTTAACGATCTTCATTCATTTAGAGCCCTTAATTTATTTCATGGAATACAAAATTTTCTTTAGTACTATCAAAAGCCAGCTTTTTACGAAGGGGATTTATCAGACCTATTTCACATATCGAATGTATCAACTTTGAGATGCCACAGCCTCCAGCCTTGGGTACCATATATTCATTTCATAGTAATATATTTAGTTTTAACCACTTATAATAGAGCCCCACATACAACCAGGCCTGGTTAAGAGGAAACAAAATATTTCAATCGGCACAACCAGTAGTAAGTGGAAAAACAGATTGAGCCAATCAGCGTTAAGCAAACTAGGGTCGGTTGGCCAATCACAAAGCGACGAACAGAAACTTAATTTTCCGTTTTTTTAGTTTTGAAATTATTACGCGTTTCGTTGTTGATCGTGAAAGAAGTGATCGGAGTAACCGTGCTAAAACTGAAAGAAATGCTTTCCAATAATCAACATTTCATTTATTCGTGCGATTTCGAAAGCAGTTCAAACAATTGCAAAATGCAAAACTTATTTAACAATGATACCTGCGGTTCATATAATGATAATCAGTTTGTTAGTAACTGTTCTAACAATACGTTTGCAAAATCGCATCAAAATTGGACAAATGAGATAAGTTTTTGGAATTTTAATAGCCAAAATCAAGGCAACTCTTGGCCTGTTGCAGAACTGACTTCAGGAAACGTTTTAGTTAACGAAGAGAAGCTAATAGAAATTCGTAAGTATAACTATTAAACAGCTTCTGCATGTGTATTTCAAGACATATTTTACAAGTCATCAAAGCTGAAACTTAGTTTTTAACAGTTTTCATTTAATTTAAGAACTTATATTAGAGTTTGAAGTAGAGTGTAACAATGATATTGATGCGGAGTATAGATACCACAATGTCATTGGCTTTAATGTATCGACATCTACTGGCCATTCTAATGGTCTTTCCTCCATTTTTTCTATGCAGGAGCAGAGCGATCTTTTAAAAGCTGCTGATGCAGACTCAATCGCTCTGAATAAGAAATTCTTCTCGGAAATCGTCAGCGTTCGGCTTGTAGTTATCATGTCTCCAAAAGTCTTCGATGGATTGTGGGACGGATTGTTTGTGTCATTAAGTGCATTGCCAAGTTTTAATAAGCGAAATTCTTTTGAGTTTACACTTTCACCCAATGATCCTTCATGGTAACGAACTAAACTTGTCACTTCCAATGTGCTGGGGTTATTGTTTCGCATTTTTGATTTTGTCAAGTTGTCAGAAATAGTTTGCATATTTGCACTTAGTATTTTTAAGCCTTTTGCCAACTCAAACATTTTCCATTCGAGTGTAAGGTCCTTAATGTAATCCATTCGGCTCTGCTCACTTTCATTCATGTATTTTCCTTGAGTGTTGTGACTTAGTCCCATAGTTTGCAACTGATTATTTGACGAACTGCTGGGAATTACAGTTCCATTAACAAGTTCCTCGTTGGCATCAAGTTGGACTTCGGTCGCCTTATTGGGCGTTGTATTTTGCGGTTTGACTATATAATTACTTATGGGTGACGATTCACTACACGGGAGCCAAGTTTCTTTCCCTTTCTTTTTTGCGATAGTTTTCTTTGGTGATAATCTTTTCGCTATTGGAGTTTTGTTCTTAGCAGCACGCGGTCTACCGGCGCGGGTAGGCGCTTGAATGGGCGAATCAGGTAATTCCACCTCCTCTTTAGGCATAGCGCTTATTGTCTTCAGGAAAAACTGTTTGAGTTCATTGCCCATTTTGTGTGCTGTGGTCATTAATGAATTAAACTTGTTGCAGTTAAAGAACATGAGATTAAAGTCATCAATTGCTTCCTTAGCACACCAGTAATAATTATTGGCCAATCGTTGTTTTATAGTTTCCATGTCCATTGGTCGCGTAATTATTTTATGATAAGTTGGTAATTTTAATTTATTAGCATTGACTGGTTGGTGAAAGATGTTCGCAGAACTATGACTCCATATGGCATCGAAATTATTCGATAGAAATTCTAATTGATTGGTGCGTCGACCGGGACGATTCACTGGTGGCACTACCGGCGGTTGTACAATCCCCTTAACTGGTGTTATATGCGGCTCAATGCGTGGCGGTGGACGTCGGTGCGACATTGTCTTTTACAAACACCTGAACGAAGGAATTTTTTAAATTATTTTTTTTACAAGTGATATATTTGCAAATGGAATTATTTTTCTATTTGACACTCAGAGTTGTCAGCGTACTGAAATGTCATGTGCATGTTTTCAATATCACAAACTTCAAACTAATCATTTAAAATTTTAACGGAATTTTATTTAAGCGACGAAAAATGTGCATGATCAACAAGAAATAAGAAATGAAATAAGCACAGTATCAACAGCCTGTGCAGTCAGTTCGAGTCGTAAGGAACGCACTGCGTTTACAAAACAGCAAGTCAAAGAACTCGAAGCAGAATTTGAACACTCAAATTATCTAACACGATTACGAAGGTACGAGATTGCCGTCGCGCTCGAGCTCACTGAACGACAAGTAAGTGTTTCTCTGTAAAAATCAGTTACATGAATAACAATTACTTTGCAGGTCAAAGTGTGGTTTCAAAATCGGCGCATGAAATGGAAACGCCTAAAAACTGAAGCAGCAAATACAAAAAAGGAATAAAAAACCTTTTATCTCTTATATGTATATATATATTTTTTTTGTTTTTGTAAGACCATTAACTCTATTTTACATTGATAATAAACAGCGCAAGAAATTCTTAATTAGAAAGATTTATTTTTTAACTTTCTTTCCCTTTGTGGCGTTAACTTTTCCATTTCTTTGATGTACTTTAAATGGTTTTGCCAGTTCCTGAGCAGCAGATAATTTTAGTGATTTTGCGGCCTTACTTGGCGCTTGCTTCTTTTCAACTTTGTGCATTGGTTTTTGTATGCCACCAGTTTTGGGTTTCCTCTTGATTAACTGTTCATAACGATCAACGTCGGCATTTCGCTTCTTCGATGTTTTGGGTTTAACAATCTCTTCTTCTTCATCATCATTATCATCGGATAAGTCGGACGGTTCATCTGAATCCATTTCCTCAATGTCACTCTGTTCGCTACCATCACTGTAATCTTCATCATCGGTATCCTCATTAAGAGTGTTACCCAGCAAATCTTCCAGTTGAATGTCTTGCGCAGATTTTTTGTTTTTTTTATCACTAGTTTTCTGTGCTTTATCTTTATTTTTTACAACTTTTGATTGCTTCGCGGTTGCTTTACTAGTTCCTGGTGTGCATCCCATTACTATATTGTTGAAATCAAAATCAAGATGCGCAAATTTCTTCTGCACTTGTTTGAGCTTTTTAAGACTTGCATCTGTGCGTTTTTGATATTGTTCATCAGTCCAATCGTTCTGTTCTTGAACACGACGCTGTATGGAAGCAGTTTTTCCAGACACATAAATTTCTTTTCCAACCTAAAATGAAACCAAGCTGTTATTGATAGTGACATTATGAGCATAACGGTTGTTTTACCTTATTTTTAACCTTTCGCACTGTGGACTTGAAGTAATTGAATTTCTGTTCGGCGGGTGGTATATATGCGGCTTTTACAACTTTTTGAAACATAAGGTAATTATCCATTGTCTCAGCAGCGACTTTAGCTACTTCAGGGTACTCAAATTCAACAAAGGCGAAGCCTCTGCTACCACCTGTGCGAGAAGAGCGAGCAAGGCGAATACGCGTCACGCGTCCAAACTGTTGGAAGTATTTCTTTAGTTGTTCTTCAAAGAATCCATGTGGTAGATGTTTCACGAGTACTACACCACGTTCAACTTTGTAAGGCTTAAATTTTTTATTCCTAATCTTCTTTTCAAGCTGGAAATAAGAAGAGTTTATTTTATGTTTTCCATCATACAATTGAGTTCTTTTCCATTTGTTTACCTGGCCAGATATAACTTTACCGGTTTCTTTCACTGCAACAGATTTTTGTGGCTTGGCCGCCTTTGGCTTCTTTACTGGTGCCATTTTAGTGGGTAAAAATGTTCTGAATTCTGGATTCAATATTTAATGAGCCAAATAAAATCAAATGTAGCAGATGCACGTGGAAATCTGCCGGACAAAGTGCTGTAAAACATTGGACAAGGAATGTTACTGCTTACAACACTTTTATAAGTTTTTGTCATTTTTAGTTTTGAACGTTGTCAGCACTGCGGGGGGCGCGTTAAAATTACAGCTGTTTGTTGTTATGGATACTTTTCAAACAGCGTTTGACTTCCACATATAGGAGTCCTAGCAGATACCAGCTGTATCCGTTGCTTGAAGAGAGCGGACGCTCCATCATCGATCAATCAAAAGACTCGCCTTTTGATACTCTCGGGGGCACAGTCAAAGACACCCATTGAATTAATGGTAGTGTTCGTAATCCAACTTTTGAAACTGCCCCACTCGTGACCACCTAAAGGATTGAAGGAAAACTACTGCTACCCAGGCACAGATATAAGCCAAATAAAATCTCAGAAGCAATCCTGGTCGTGAGCAGTCGGGTCCAAAAAAGAAGAAAGCGTTTGACATCCACTCAGGATAAAAGGACTCAAGTACAATGAATATTCCGAACGAACTAAAAGACATTAAGCAAGCTGAGTTTCTTGAAAAAAAACGGCGACAGCAGTTACGTCTGGAATGTGAGGAGCTGCGACATTTAGAAAGTCAGTTACGTGTGGCATACATTTCAAAGGAACTGTCTGATCAAATAGCGGCTGCAAAAAAGCTCAGAGAAGAGGATGAAAAGGCAAAAAAACTTGAAAGTGAACGCGTTGAAGCAGAGCGCCAAAAAGCATTGGAAGAGCGTCGGATTAAGGAAGAGGATGAAAAAAAGAAAAAAGGTGCTTTGTGTCACTCTTTGCATAATCAGTTTAATGAAAATCACAAGAAACGATTGCAAGCGTATCAAGATTTGGTGAAGGAACGCGATCGACGAAACGCGATGCAACGTAGAATTGAGCAAGAAGATAAACAGATGGAGAAGGAACGGGAACAACAAATGACAAAAACTCGACAACAATTAGAAGAGTTTAAGAATTTACAGGCTGCTTATAAGGCTCGAGAAAAGGCTCAAGCAGAGGAAGAAAGGAAAAAGGTCTTACAGTACCAGCGAGAAGTTGATGAGAAGAGAGAAATGTTGGAAAAAAGAAAACTGGAAATGCAGAATCGTCAACAGGCCGAGATTACCAAACTGGGACAGCAAATTTATCAATTAGAGGTAACTTTTTTAAATATTAGAGTTTTATTAGACATTATTTTTGACATCTTTATACATAGGACGACAAGCGTAGACGTGACCAAGTACTGCAAGAACTCTTGCAATTTGAGTACAAAGCTAAAGAAGATGAACGATTCCGAGCCCGCCTCGAACAGGACCAGCGAAAACGTGAGCAAATTAAATTGGATCTACAACATTTTCGACAGGAAGTTTTGGTTAGAAATGAAGAGGCCGAGAGACATAAAAGAGAAGAGGAGTTACAATATGGAAAAATCGCACAGGAAGAGGCTGATAAAAAATTGGATGAAAAACAAGAATTGGAACTGTTGCGAAAACGCAAAGAACATGGCTCAGTGTTAATGAACATGATAGAAGAAAATAAACGCAAGCGTGCCATAGAAATGGCGGAAACTGTTCAGTACTTTGAAAGTAAAAACCGGTTAGAACAGGAGCGGTAAGTTGATTGTTAATGGATGTTCTACATGATTTTAATTATGCATAACATTTTGTATTTAGGCAACAGATGGTCGAAGAAGAAAGAATTAAAATGCTGCGCTCCTTGCCGCCTGATGTATTTCGTCATTTGCCTAATGGAGTTCTGCGTGATACCGATCGCTACCATTTACCACTACCAAAAGGAAAATAACGTAGTATATGCGCGATCAAATAAATTATGTTTAGCTAGAACCATAAAAACGTTGCACATACGCACAACATACATACATAGATATTTTTATCAACCAGCATAAAATCCACACTGTTCGAAAGTGCGTACGTGATGAAAGACAGACACATCGAATCGAGTCCTTGACAGAATGGTACCAGACTTTTAGAATCAAGAAGGACAAATTTGCATATGAAATAAAGTATAGGAAAATTATATGGAATATTTTTAAGACCAAGAAATTAAAATATAAACATAAAAACAAATTTTCAAGAAAATCATTGGATTCCAATGATTTTTAAAACTGAAAAGGTGGCAACTATGCCGCAGTTAGTACTGCCATCTGCCACAAACAAAAACGCCCAACTGAATTCAGTTATTCATTAAATGGCGGACAAGCAAGTAATGAAAGAACGAGCGTGAATAATGTTTGCGAGGAAATACTAAGAATCTGAAGAAAATAAAAACAACGAATGAACAAAAAAAAAGAAAATAAGTGCGAAAATCAAAGTAAAAGAAATGAATTGAAATGGATTTGAGGAAATATCGTTTTGCAAGCAATATAAACGTACAGTAGGCAATGCGAATTAAGTGAAAAAGAAAAGAATTGAAAATTTTAAAGAACACGTATGTACGCGAAAA
The DNA here is from genome assembly GCA_037044515.1 of Phortica magna. Classification (NCBI taxonomy): domain Eukaryota; kingdom Metazoa; phylum Arthropoda; class Insecta; order Diptera; family Drosophilidae; genus Phortica; species Phortica magna. Next base: position 5,863 of record JBAMBP010003003.1, on the reverse strand, counting down.
GCGTTCAAATGTAAAAACCCTAAAAGTGCATAAAAGACATACAAACAAACAAACAAAAAGCGAACTTTGAACGCGAGCAAATTTGTGGAAAAAATCTAAACAAAAGAAATAAAAATGTCTGCGCAGCGTTTAAATGCAGCTGAGAAAGATTTGGAGAAGTTTATAAAATTTTTGGCAATGAAGGCGACTCAAGTTGTAGTTCAGTCCCGTATGGGCGAGAAAATACAAACAGAGTGTAATCCTTTAGCTGGCAACGATTGGTTCAATATTGTGGTGCAGGATCACGCGGTTGTTTACGATGAGACAAAACGTGCGATGGCACTGAATCCGGGCGAGAGTATACTGCAGCGTTTACCCCTGTGCATCGAAATTTCGCTGAGAACAGTTGAGGGTGACCAAATGGTGTTGGAGGTGTGGTCGCTTGATTTGTTGCAGACAGCAAACGGTACGCAAATGAAAGATGAAAAAGGTGGCGGCAACGTGGGTAACAGCAATGTATCGAATACAAATAACGCAAGTAATAATGCAACTGATAGACAGACATTACGTGCTGGTCACGCTATCTATAGCCATATGGGCCTAATGCTAAAATCGCTTATTTCACTGACACGTGCCACACCCGCTTATAAGTTGTCGCGACACAAGTGCCCTGATTCGTATAATATCTATTACCGCATCTATGTTGATCGGCCACAGTTGCATACATTGGGCGAGGGACATAAGAACGTGAAGATCGGACAGCTAAATACTATAGTGGGTCTGCTAGTCATGTCTGTCGCTTATCGCACCAAGATGACAATTTCGCCAACCGCTGCACGTAATGCTGACAACAACGCCATTATGCTGAAATCGGATCATTTTAGACCATCGGATGCAACCACGCCCACACAACAGGGTGCCGCGTTTAAAAAAATTGGCATTGGCGCTGGTGCAACGGCGAGCGGCGAGAAATTTATTGATATTGATAAACCATTACGACCGGGTGCGTTTACAGACGTCGGTAAACTGCGCCAGTATACGGAAGATGATTACAAGTTGCCAGAGACGCCCCCGTTTGAATGGCTTCTACGCCGTACAAGGCACGAGAGCACCGGTAGTGGATCTATTGAATCGCTGAATTGCCGCAAGTGTGAGTCACCCGTGATTGGAGAACCACAGCCGCAGATGTTAAACAATATCAATAATAACAATACTAATATAAACAATTTAAATCACAACAATAATTCGACGGCATTTAAAAGCTATGAGAAACAAGAGAACAAAACGACTGCACAGCCAAACGGCACTTCGACTGCGACGACTACAGCAACTTCACCTATCAAAAGTCTGCTTATACCTGCGCCAATTACAACACGTTACAGCTCGACGCCTACGCTACCACCAGCGCAGCCACCAGACGATGATAACTTGCTCAAGGAGCTGAACTTTCCCTTTGCATCGCCCACGTCGCATGTCAATGACCTGGCAAAGTTTTACCGGGATTGTTTCAATGCACCACCATTACATGGCCTAAGTGAACTACAACCTGAGATATCACCAAAAGGATCACCATCATCTAATGCCGCTTGTGCTACCGCTGCCATGGTTGTTGTAAATACCGGTAGCAACGCTGAGTCCAATGCGGTCGATGATTTGTCACGGCAATTGGAGCAGTTTGAAACATCATTGGAAGATTACGACAAACTAGTCTCACAATTTGGTCTAACAACATCCACATCGACGGGCAGCAGGAGTAGTGGCGGTCTTCAGATGAGCAACTAAGGTATTTTTCATAGTTAACCTATGCAAAACGGCAAACAAACGAGCAACCAACCAACCAATGTTTCGATGTAGAAATTGTTTTATTTATTGTTTAGCTATAATTTTTAGGTTGCTATGATATTATATGTATGTACATGTTTTTGTTTTTAAGACTACCAACTACTATGTAATGTGCGTGAAGCTGTAAGTGAAAAATGCATTCATTTAATTAATCGTGAGCGTTTAATATTTGTTTACTTGTAATTTTGATTTCGATTTACAGTTAATGTTCTAGCGAGAGGTTATCAACACACAATATTTGTATAAATGTGAGACAATGTTATTGTTTATTGTTAAGTGCCTTTCGCCGCCAATACTTCATACAAAGCAAGTTACAGCTCACGATACATACACCTAAACATATATGTGTGTAGTATATACATACATACATACATATACTGAATAATGATAGTAATTATTAATAGGCATCGATTTATTTTTTAAGATATAAGCGCGCCATTTAAAAAAAAAAACAAAGGAGTATATAATAACAAATTACTATAGCACAGTTGCCTTTTGCAAGTTGAAGTAGTTAGAATCGAACGCTGAATGCTTAACATAATGAAAATGATTAAATATATGTATATAAATAAGTTTGTAATATAAATGAAAAATTAATTAATTAAAACATAATCAAAATTAAAGACTTTGCGCATCGTATACTAAAATACAAAAAGTTATCTATCTTTTTTATGAATGAAATTAATTAATTTGTAATTTCTCAATCGGTAATATTTATAAGGCGTTTTTTTTATTGTGTAAAATATTTGAAGATATTTTATGAAATGCATAAATGCTTTGTTATTTTGGTTTAATAATACATACAAACATACGATAAATGCATTAAAGAAAAATCGAAAATATATAAATAACGTGAAAATTAGATACATTTACGTTAATTCATACAAATATACGCAATTGTTAAATAAACACGTAAATTTCTTTGTTCTTTCTTTTTTGAAGGCAAATGTGAACTTGTGAGAAATACATAAGTAAATTGATAACTGGCTGTTTGAGTGCAAGCGAGTGCACGTCAGTGAGAGCGAAAGAGAGCATAAAATACCAAAAGAAAAAACGCGTGTCAGCTTTTTTTAACTACTGCACTCACTCAAGATTTCTATCTCTACATATATAACTAGTAGTCGGTAAACAAATGACTTATTGTGTAATAATAATAGAATTGTTTTAAAAATACATTTTGTTAAGGCCTCTTTGGGTGACGTCAGTGACGAACAGAACAGGCCATGTGGGGTGGCGCTTTGATAGTTAACTTTGTTATCACATTGCAACACTATCTCTCTCGCTCTATCTTCGCTAAGCGTTCTATCTCGCATGCACTTATTCGTTGACATTGTTGCGATTTGACGATTTCTGTTGAAATTGTTGTTGAGTTAGGTATTAAATGGCTTATTTTTATTATGATTTATATTTGCAGCTAGCTATATGCAGTGTCAATGTATTAACAAAAATGATTTGAAATCGCTGACACAAGCGTTTTTTTTTTTTTCAAAAGTAAAAAAAAATTATATTGTTGCCAGACGCCTTTCTTTTTTAAATATGGCAGCCAGTTTAGTGAAAATTTTTTTTGCGGGTTTTCATCGCCTCCCTGTCATCCTCCTCGCTGGCTCTCTTTTACTCTTTCACATTCTGGCATTTGATTTGGAACGCCCGCACACTTTTTCGCGTTTGGCAAGAGTCATTTTAAGCGCCGTCTGCGGCAACGTCTGCCCCCACAAAGGCTGAGCGTAGGTCGTTGTTCATATCCGGCCGGTCTCTGGAGAAACTGGTTATGTACTACATACTTGCATTTTTACATTTATACATGTACATACATAGACATATTGTTGTTGTTTTGTTTTTTTGTTTTCTGTTTCTAGCGCAGAAAGCAAATGCGTTCAAAAAATTGAATAATGCATAAAAACGCGCGACGAACGACCGCATTTTGATGAAATTCACGTGCACATTAAATATTGCCGTACCTGAGGCAGGTAAGTTTTATTTATTGCGTTTAAAGTGTAGCCAGTCCACCAATCAATTGACCCCTACCGCTGACCTCCCTCCATCCCTCGTCATAATGTTATGCAAATGTAATGTAGTTGGATTTCTAAATGTCGTTCAATGTAATCGACGAATTGAGGAAGGTATTTCGAAATATTTTAAATACAGCAAATGCAAATAGCAATTAATTATTTTTATTTTGTTAAATTTTGCGTGCGTATTGTTTTAAATTATTTACAGTCAATTTTTATGCAATTTCTTTAAATGCATACAAACACACATTTGGCATGCATGCAATTCTGTGTGTACATGTGTGTGTGTGTCTGTTTGTTATAGCTGCAGCTGTTTCACTTGCTGCCGAGATCACGAAACGCGGCAGATTGCAAGCAACCAGCGTTGCCCAAACATAACGATAAAAAGAGCAAGCTGACGAGCTTGAAAAACAAGTTCAGATTTACTTACGAAATTATTATAGCAGAAATGTATTAATAAAAAAACCATTTAAACGTAATAATATATATAAAACGTCTGCTGCATGCGTTGAAGAAACGCTGACTTTTGCATATTGTAAGTTTATCGCTTTCAATGTACATATGTCTTTGACGTCGGAGTCGGACTTTGTATGTCTGCTTTGAGTGGTTTATCTTGTCGATGGCTGCTGCAGCTGCAATAACAATTGCATTTTACTTTAGACACCCCCACAATAAATATGTATTTTACATCCGCTCGCTTCGAAATTCCGACATTTTACTTACTTGTTGCTTACTTTGTCAACGAAAGCGATGCAAATGTGCTACAATTTTCCTTCGGACTTGTTGAATAAAACTATTGAAGAAAAACTCGAATTCATATTTAAAAATTAGCTCGTAAGATTACTTTGGCATTCAAAAAACGGATTCAGTCCGAACTCTTTCTAACAATAGGTGCTAAATACCTGTCGCTTATTACATATACGTATAGATGTAATTTTTTGTAAACAATATTTTTCTGTTGTTGTCATTTTGAATTTCTATTTTACTTTATGATTAAAAAGTTTTTTTTTTTTTTTTTTATGTAGAAGCGACGAGAAAAACAACTACAAGGTCGCCAAGACAAACAACGCACGACAAAGAGCACGTAGCAACAGCGGTGACAAACGAAACTACCTACACTCACACATACAAATACATATGTATAATTAAGTATTTTAAAAGTGATTCTTGTTTTTTTTTTATATTTTTTTTACTTTGCTTTCGTTTAGTTTCGTTTATATAACGTAAACAACAACACCCCGGGTGAATGACAGGCGCACCCGGTAAAATTCCGGGTTTCAACTAGCTGTTTTGTAATAAAATAAAAAAATATTACAAATATCAAACTATATAATTAATTTATAGCCAAATTGATATCAGGAAGTATCAACGACCCTGAGTTGAGTGAGAAACAGTTCCCTGTTTCTGTTGAATATGTATTTGATTAATAAATAAATAAATGCAATTTGCATCAAACATTACTATCATATATGTACATGTATGTATGTATGTACGAAAGTTTAATTTTCAATTAAAAAACACAATAATTTTTGTTATCACTATTTTTATACTCTTGCAAAAAGAGTATATTAACTTTGTCATGAAGTTTGCAACGCAGTGAAGGAGACATTTCCGACTATATAAAGTATATATATTCTTGATCAGCACGACGAGACGAGTTCAAATAACGATGTCCGTCTGTCTGTCTGTCTGTCTGTTTCAATGCGATTTCCAGCCAGAGTTTTAAAGTTAGCAAAAAAATTTAAACGCAGAAAATTTTCTTCTCCTTGCAGGTATTTGGTATGTAAAATTCAGTTTGATCGGATGACTATAGCATATAGCTCCCATAGGAACGATCGTTCAAAAATGATGTTTTTGCTTAAAAAACCACGTATTTTAAGAGTTATCGACTCAATATTTTGCACAAAAACTTTTTTGACATCAACAAAGATACCGTGCAAAAATGGTCAAGATCGGGCTTCTATAGCATATAGCTCCCATAGGAACGATCGTTCAAAAATGATGTTTTTGCTTAAAAAACAGCGTGTTTTTGG